>JAVIAB010000106.1:58988420-59063420 GCA_032433765.1 Megaustenia siamemsis
ACCCGTTAAGTGTGAGCATGGATGTCAGATCCCCTCCTCAGCAATTCCTCAGTGTCCAGCGACTGACGACTCCAGTTCTATGTTGGTTGATATGTGTCTTCTAACACGCCCACTAAGTTTCTCATTTCTGGCTGTGCCCATATTAACTCCCATTTCTATCACCCGAAGTAGTGACGTGGATCTGTGTTTGTCGAAGTCATGTGCTCTTCCCACACCTCGGAGGGCATTGATGATGTCCGCCCGACATCGCTAGTTTACGACGAGTCGCAATATCTGCACTTTTGCGCCCAACACATTCGCCTTCGTCATTAGTAAATGTTTAATTGTTTAGCGATTTTGAAAGGTCATAGGCCATTTTGGTCCACAGGATTTTTAACTGTCAATGATTTTTTTTAACATGCGCAGAGAGCACACCTCCACCTCTTGTTTCTCGCCGTTCTCTGAGAGGTCTAGATTCTGATCTCACTACCCTGAGACCGAGGGAGAATAAAGCCACGAAGAAATCACAGATTCGAAAATAAAAAATCCAATCACTCCTGGCGAGCCTCGAAACCGGTATCTTCTTGTCCAGAGGCCTGCGTCTTATCTCTAGACCACCCAGTCCCACTAGGGAGCCCCGATAGCTCAGTGGTTAGTGAACTGGCCTACTAACGACAAGAGGTCGGGTTCGATCCTGATCGACGTCGTCCAGGTTCACCCAGCCTTAAATGGCCACCGTCTCCAAGATGGCGGATCTAGTCCACGTCCTCTCTGTCGCTGCAGAAAATGCACCCAGGGTCTGATTAATTTCGGATCTTCATTGCACTTTTCTGCGTTAAAGTCAAAATGATGATATGCTTGATACATCTGTGTTGCTAAAACGAGGTCGTAGGCCGATAACAGTCTGTTTTTGACGACTCAGTGTTGTGAGTGAGACCTTCTACCGTCTAGACTTGATCTGCGCTTTACGTCACATTGGTGCTGTTCATTGAAATTCTTTGACGCAAGTTATTTCCATGTTACACATTAATGTAAACTACTTCGTCAGCCGCAGATTTGTCTCTTTGGGGAATTTGCTTCGTGTTTTATTCGTCGTAGGCTGCTTACAGTTGAGTAATCAGACAGAAATCTAAAGGGATCGAGATTATTTGTTCGGCGACATTGTTGTGTGCTACGTCATCGTAATGGTTCCCTAAACCGGCCGTGCGCAAATCTTACGGTCTGCTGTTTGATGTGCGACGGGGAAAATTTGACGTCTGACTGTGTGTCTCTATGTTCGGAATTGGAGTCATCAACGATGGCCTAACATCATCAAGTGCTACGACGGTCATCATTTTTAAGAGAACGTGACTTACCGGTATATGGGGATAGGCGGCGGGAACAGTTGGAGGCTGTGCATGAAAAGTGTTCCTAGTTGCAGTTTCCTCATATTACAAGTCGCATGTCTGTGTTAGTCACCTCCAGTGACTCGGGCAGATGGTGCTCGTAAATCTGGGAAGGCCGACCATCTAAGGGCAGAATCCCCGACAGAAAAGATCATCTGCTGCCTTGAGGGAAGATTGGGGACAACCAAAGGCTAAGGAAAGCAAACCTGAACAAAATGCTGGCTGAAATCGGATGCACTGGGCCACTGGCGCAGAACACAGTGCAACGTTTTTACAGGTATTCAAACGGAGTGGATCTAACAGGCTTAAACAGACAGCTGTCTTCGTGCGAGAGTCTGCAGTCCTACTCTGATTGAGTCCTGATGGCAGAGAGAGAGAGAGAGAGAGAGAGAGAGAGAGAGAGAGAGAGAAATAGCTACCGGGTTTTTTCTGGGAAAGTAAAGCGGCATAGGCGTAATACTGACCACATTACCCCAAAAATCATGCGCCGAAGGTCTGTAAAAATGATGGTCACTAACACCATATTCCCTATACGCCACTTGGCGTGACGGAGGCTCTTTACTTTACTTACCCAAACCCACTAGGTTATCTTCTGTCAGCAGGCCCTACCATTGCGACTCTCACTGGATTAGTCTAATTTAAATTAATAGAAACCTATGGTAATATCAACAGCTTCAGTTTTGTGTAATTATTTCTTCATTGTGGGTGCATAACATGCCTGACTTTTTATTTCACCCCCGATAGAAAAAAACTGTTGACCCTACCGGGATTTGAACTCGTGTTCTCCTGGTTTGGAGCCTGAGAAGGTATCGATTCGGCCACCCGCACTCCAGAACATCAATATTTATTTTCTCAGACTCAAAGGTATCGTCAGAGGTGCGCGTGGCCGTGCGGCTAAAACCATTGTTCCGCTGGCTGAAAAGTTGACGTACGGTGTTCGAAGCCCGCGGTAGACAGAAAGGATTTTTTTCTATCGGGAGTGAAATAAAAATCCTGAGTCTCACACGTCGTGGCGACTGCTTGACCAAGCGGCCTTTACCCCTCTGGTTCTATCGTTGCCCCCCCCCCCCCCCCCCCCGGACATACACCAGCAATGGTACTATGTGACGTAAAGATAGTTTTTTTAAAGGTATCGTCCACCGCAGGTCACGTTTCCGTAATCTGGCAGTCCTTTTGCTGACGTGTACGCCTGCTGTTCAGTAAAGAGGCAACTCAGATTTTGGACACGTCTGCTAATAAACATCATCGAGTGTCAAATGTGTGCATTTGAATCGATAGTCGTGGTGCACAACGGTACGTCAGTGTGCTCTTTAGTAGTCGTTGCCATTACAAATAACCCTGTATTGCCTGTAACACAATGTTTGTTTATCAATTTACCGCTCGGGTTGCTTGTCATCAATTTACCACTCGGTTTGCTTATCATCAATTTAAATTTACCACTCCGTTTGCTTGTCATCAATTTACCACTCGGTTTCCTTATCATCAATTTACCACTCGGGTTGCTTGTCATCAATTTACCACTCGGTTTGTTTGTCATCAATTTACCACTCGAGTTGCTTGTCATCAATATACCACTCGGTTTGCTTATCATCAATTTACCATTCGGTTTGCTTATCATCAATTTACCACACGGTTTGCTTATCATCAATTTACCACTCGGTTTGCTTATCATCAATTTACCACTGGGTTTGCTTGTCATTAATTTACCACACGGGTTGCTTATCATTAATTTACCACTCGGTTTGCATATCATAAATTTACCACTCGGTTTGCTTGTCATCAATTTACCACTCGGTTTGCTTGTCATTAATTTACCACACGGGTTGCTTATCATTAATTTACCACTCGGTTTGCATATCTTAAATTTACCACTCGGTTTGCTTGTCATCAATTTACCACTCGGTTTGCTTGTCATTAATTTACCACTCGGGTTGCTTATCATTAATTAAACACTCGGTTTGCGTATCATTAATTTACCACTCGGTTTGCATATCATCAATTTACCACTCGGTTTGCTTATCATCAACTTACCACTCGTTTGCTTATCATCAATTTACCACACGGTTTGCTTATCATCAATTTACCACTCGGTTTGCTTGTCATCAATTTACCACACGGGTTGCTTATCATGAATTTACCACTCGGTTTGCATATCATCAATTTACCACTCGGTTTGCTTGTCATCAATTTACCACAAGGGTTGCTTATCATCAATTTACCACTCGGGTTGCTTATCATCAATTTACCACTCGGGTTGCTTGTCATCAACTTACCACTCGGTTTGCTTATCATCAATTTAAATTTACCAATCTGTTTGCTTGTCATCAATTTACCACTCGGTTTGCTTATCATCAATTAACCACACGGTTTGCTTATCATCAATATAAATTTACCACTCTGTTTGCTTGTCATCAATTTACCACTGGCTTTGCTTATCAACAATTTACCGCTCTGTTTGTTTGTCATCAATTTACCACTGGGTTTGCTTATCAACAATTTACCGCTCTGTTTGTTTGTCATCAATTTACCACTCGGTTTGCTTATCATCAATTTACCACTCGGTTTGCTTATCATCAATTTACCACTCGGTTTGCTTATCATCAATTTACCACACGGTTTGCTTATCATCAATTTACCACTCGGTTTGCTTATCATCAATTTACCACTGGGTTTGCTTGTCATCAATTTACCACTCGGTTTGCTTGTCATCAATTTACCACTCGGTTTGCTTGTCATCAATTTATCACTCGGGTTGCTTATCATCAACTTACCACTCGGTTTGCTTATCATCAATTTACCACACGGTTTGCTTATCATCAATTTACCACTCGGTTTGCATATCATAAATTTACCACTCGGTTTGCTTGTCATCAATTTACCACTCGGTTTGCTTATCATCAATTTACCACACGGGTTGCTTATCATCAATTTACCACACGGTTTGCTTGTCATCAATTTACCACACGGTTTGCTTGTCATCAACTTACCACTCGGTTTACTTGTCAATGATGATTATCAATCTACTAAACTCTGAATAAACTCAACCCTTATTTACTAACATCTAATGATCACAAATGTCTACGTAGGATCACAAACATAAGTTGGAAAGAATACATTTCAAAAGAACGGATAGGAGACGAAACGAAACAAGAATATGTGACGACCTTCATAAGAAAAAGGCGTTGTAAATACATCGGTCATGTGCTGAGAATGAGTGAAGAAAGATTTCCCTGCCAGGCATTCATGGTTGGAAACCATCTGGTAAAAGAAAACAACCCAGATCCACAGAGTCGCTAAGCAGAACAATTCTTAGGAAAGGCTCAACCATGGGACTAAGAAACAACAAAGAACTACAAGAACTAGCAGCAGATTGTCAATCGTCGAGAACTATGGCTTCCGCCCGATGTGCCGTCTTCGCTCCGTGTAGAAAATAAAATAAATAATACAATAGTTAAATCTCAGTTTTATATTTTGGAGATTGGCCTTAACAATTTTCTATAAACCTAAACTTACCACTAAGTTCATTGGAAGTCAACCAAAGAGCAAAAGACCGTAAAACTATATCCCCGCTCAATGTTGATGGACAAATGAGGACGGAAAGTAGAAGAAGAAACCTAAAAGAAATGTTCTAAACATGACATGGGACCTGACTATGCAGTTTCTAGAGGTTATGTTTAGTTGAAGGCCCCGGTATCACTGCAAACGAATTAAAATCCATAATTGCTCAACCGCCCGTGCCTGTGGAATCATCCGAATTAAATCTCATCTCATTGAAGGGTCAAAACAAAGAAAGGCAGCTGCAGTCAACATCATAGCAGCTATGGAACACGCTAAAAAACATACGGCTAAGAGGCATCAAAATCGAACGCAGCTGAACTGACCGTCGTTATACGATATCATCATTCATCGTAAGCAACCGGAAATTAGAAACACAATCCGGATGAAAAACACAGCTCACGTTGAGCACAGAGCACTAAACTCAATAGCTCCGGTAGCAAGCCGGACTTTGAATATGAGGAAACTGCAACAAGGGACACTTTTCAGATAGAGTCTCAATGGTTCCTGTCGTCTATCCGCCATATTGACCGGAAGTCATCAGTTTCTAGAGGATAAGCAGCGGCACTGTTGCAGCAATGGCCGCTTCACTCCCCGGAATTTTAACACGGAATCCCAGGCTCATTCAGCACTGCCTATTCCAAGCCATCTACAATAGGTACTTACAAATTAAGTCGAGCCAATGAGCCGGCGACGGCTGCTAGCATCAGAAGAACATATACCGGACGTCTTTGCATGGTTTCACACTGGCTCGTCTTCTAATGCGGTTGCACTAGACTTAATTTCCGGGAATCTGCAGTTAATGTAGCCATATATCTTGGGCTATGTCTATGGCAAGGTGGGCAATATGTGTATACATATGTAATACAGTAACAGATAGGCAGACAGACAGTGAGATACAAAGAGGCAGACAGAGACAGTGAGAGACAAAGAGGCAGACAGAGATAGTGAGAGACAAAGAGGCAGACAGAGAGATATGAAAGCCAAAGAGACATAGTGAGATACAAAGAGGCAGATAGGGAGATATGAAAGCTAAAGTGGCAGTCAGAGATAGTGAGAGACAACGAGGCAGAGAGGCAGATAGAGAGAGTGAGAGAAAAAGAGGCAGACAGAGAGAGTGAGAGACTAAGAGGCAGACAGAGAGAGTGAGAGACTAAGAGGCAGACAGAGAGAGTGAGAGACTAAGAGGCAGACAGAGAGAGTGAGAGACTAAGAGGCAGACAGATAAGAGTGCTAAAGATAGAGATAGTGAGAGATAGATAGAGAAGCACAGAGCGAAAGATAGACACTGAGAGTGTGAGATAGAGGCACAGACAGAAAGACAGGCAGTAAGATGTGGATAAAGACATAATTTTATTTTAAAAATCAAAGAGATAGACAGCGAGAGTGGCGTGGACGGTCTGATATACTTAGAGAGAGAGACAGAGAGAGATAGACAGAGAGAGATAGACAGAGAGAGATAGACAGCGAGAGCGGCGTGGACGGTCTGATATACTTAGAGAGAGAGACAGAGAGAGATAGACAGAGAGAGATAGACAGCGAGAGCGGCGTGGACGGTCTGATATACTTAGAGAGAGAGACACACAGAGAGATAGACAGAGAGAGATAGACAGAGAGAGATAGACAGCGAGAGCGGCGTGGACGGTCTGATATACTTAGAGAGAGACAGACAGAAAAGAGGGGACAGGGTGATGATCTAATAGAGGGAAAGAAACAGAAAAGAGGGGGGGGGGGAGGACGGTCTGATAGACCGAGAGAGAGACAGACAGAAAAGAGGGACGCGAATGGTCTGATAGACACATGGAGAGAGACAGAAACACAGACTGTACAGAGCAAATGACAAAACCGTGTAAACGATAAAGAACAAAAAGAGAATACTGAGAAGAAGATGTGCAAATAAAAGGAATGTTTTTTTTTTCAATGACCAGTCAATGTCTCATATTTAAATGTATTCCTTCGCCCGATATCTGCGTGCGCCCAGCATGAACTCATCACTGCTTTTAATGGCCTCATTTGAATTGTCGACAGAACTGTGTCAACAACGCGCGAGTGTACTGGTTTCTAAACCGCAAGGAAACTAGTGTTCAGAGAAACGAGCAGGGGATCGAGGGCGGAGTGTGCATTTTGTAAACGAGAGACGTTTTACCAATCAATGTAAGAGATTAAACGAAGATAGTAATGGGTCGATTTTATCTTTCACAACAACATAGCAGATAAAGTGAGGGGTCGGACTGGGAGAGTTGTCATTTAAATAATAACAATATGGGAGATAAACATGAGGCAGTAAATAGAGAGCATCTTTGAAACAAATAAAAGATGTTAAATGAGAGATGTTGCAAGGCGGTTTATTATTAAAACGTGGTCTGATAAACACTCGGAGCGAGAGGTGTTTGGTTACTGAGAGGAATGGCCCACAATTCACAGACAATGAAAGAAACAAACGAGAAATTACATGAAAATGAAGAGGAGAAATAAGGAGAAATTACATGAAAATAAAGGGAACAAATGAGAAATTACCTGAAAATGATGGGGGACAAATGAGGAGAAATTATATAAAAATGAAGGAAACAAATGAGAAATTACATGGAAATAAAGGTAACAAAAGGAGAGATATTACAAGAAAATGGACGGAACAAGTGGTGAGATATTACAAGAAAATGGAGGGAACAAGTGGTGATATATTACAAGAAAATGGAGGGAACAAGTGGTGATATATTACATGAAAATGGAGGGAACAAGTGGTGATATATTACAAGAAAATTAAGGAAACAAATGAGGAGAAATTACATGGAAATAACGGGAACAAAAGGATAGATATTACAAGAAAATGGACGGAACAAGTGGTGAGATATTACATGAAAATTAAGGAAACAAATGAGGAGAAATTACATGAAAATGAAGGGAATAAATGGGTAGATGTTACATGAAAATAGAGGAAACAAGTGGGGACATATTACAAATTATTATGAAAAGGAGGCAGCGGTGGGGAACAGGACCTATTACGAGATATTACAAATAAGTATTAAAATGGAGGGAATTGTGAGATAATGCAAGCGAATGGAGGGAACAAGAGGGGCAATATTACAAGAGAATAGAGGAATTATATGAGGAGATATTACAAGAAAATGAGATGAATAAATTAGGAAATATTACAATAAAACAAAGGTATCAATAAATATTACAAGAAAATGAAGAAAACGCAGAAAAGTTTGACGGAAATGAAGAATACAAAGAAACATTAAAAGAAAGTTAAAGAAACCAAGAAATATTACAGGAAATAAAGAAACAAATTAAATAAAGCGAAGGAAGCAAAGGATATCACATTAAAAATAAAATAACACCACTTAAGATTTTAAACAGAAAGAAAATTACAGATAAAATGAATAGAATATAGACTTAGTTTGAAGCTGTACTCGCGAAATATAGACTTAGTTTGAAGCTGTACTCGCGAAATGGTTAGAGTGCCCCTCTAATGACCACTTTGATTTAAGGTCGGTCCAAAAAAGTGACAAGGTTTCCGAGGTTCACCAAACCGATGAAAACTGTACCATCAGCGTCGGGCGGCTTGCTAACTACATCACAGACAAAGGTGTCAATGGTGATCATAGAGTCAGGTAACTTACTAACTACATCGCAGACAAAGGTATCAATGGTGGTCTTAGATTCAGGTAACTGACTAATTACATCACCCACAAAGGTATCAATGGTGATCTTAGATTCAGGTAACTGACTAATTACATCACCGACAAAGGTATCAATGGTGATCTTAGATTCAGGTAACTGACTAATTACATCACCGACAAAGGTATCAATGGTGATCTTAGATTCAGGTAACTTACTAATTACATCACCCACAAAGGTATCAATGGTGGTCTTAGATTCAGGTAACTGACTAATTACATCACCCACAAAGGTATCAATGGTGGTCTTAGATTCAGGTAACTGACTAATTACATCACCCACAAAGGTATCAATGGCGGTCTTAGATACAGGTAACTTACTAACTACATCACTCACAAAGGTGTCAATGGCGATCTTAGAGTCAGGGTAACTTACTAACTACATCACCCACAAAGGTGTCAATGGCGATCTTAGAGTCAGGTAACTTACTAACTAGACCACTCATAAAGGTATCAAAGGTGGTCTTAGATTCAGGTAACTTACTAACTACATCACTCATAAAGGTGTCAATGGCGATCTTAGATTCAGGTAACTTACTAACTACATAACTCACAAAGGTGTCAATGGCGATCTTAGAGTCAGGTAACTTACTAACTACATCACTCACAAAGGTGTCAATGGCGATCTTAGAGTCAGGTAACTTACTAATTACATCACCCACAAAGGTATCAATGGTGGTCTTAGATTCAGGTAACTTACTAATTACATCACCGACAAAGGTATCAATGGTGGTCCTAGAGTCAGGTAACTTACTAATTACATCACCGAAAAAGGTATCAATGGTGGTCCTAGAGTCAGGTAACTTACTAATTACATCACCGACAAAGGTATCAATGGTGGTCCTAGAGTCAGGTAACTTACTAATTACATCACCGACAAAGGTATCAATGGTGGTCCTAGAGTCAGGTAACTTACTAATTACATCACCCACAAAGGTATCAATGGTGGTCCTAGAGTCAGGTAACTTACTAATTACATCACCGACAAAGGTATCAATGGTGGTCCTAGAGTCAGGTAACTTACTAATTACATCACCCACAAAGGTGTCAATGGTGGTCTTAGATTCAGGTAACTTACTAACTACATCACTCATAAAGGTGTCAATGGCGATCTTAGAGTCAGGTAACTTACTAACTACACCACTCACAAAGGTGTCAATGGCGATCTTAGAGTCAGGTGACTTACTAATTACATCACCCACAAAGGTATCAATGGTGGTCTTAGATTCAGGTAACTTACTAATTACATCACCCACAAAGGTATCAATGGTGGTCCTAGAGTCAGGTAACTTACTAATTACATCACCGGCAAAGGTATCAATGGTGGTCCTAGAGTCAGGAAACTTACTAATTACATCACCGACAAAGGTATCAATGGTGGTCCTAGAGTCAGGTAACTTACTAATTACATCACCCACAAAGGTATCAATGGTGGTCCTAGAGTCAGGTAACTTACTAATTACATCACCCACAAAGGTGTCAATGGCGATCTTAGATTCAGGTAACTTACTAACTACATCACTCACAAAGGTGTCAATGGCGATCTTAGATTCAGTTAACTTACTAACTACATCACTCACAAAGGTGTCAATGGCGATCTTAGAGTCAGGTAACTTACTAACTACACCACTCACAAAGGTGTCAATGGCGATCTTAGAGTCAGGTGACTTACTAATTACATCACCCACAAAGGTATCAATGGTGGTCTTAGATTCAGGTAACTTACTAATTACATCACCCACAAAGGTATCAATAGTGGTCCTAGAGTCAGGTAACTTACTAACTACATCAACCACAAAGGTATCAATGGTGGTCCTAGAGTCAGGTAACTTACTAACTACATCACCGAAAAGGTGTCAATGGTGGTCCTAGAGTCAGGTAACTTACTAACTACATCATCCACAAAGGTATCAATGGTGGTCCTAGAGTCAGGTAACTTACTAACTACATCACCGATAAGATGTTAATTGTGGTCTTAGAGTCAGGTAACTTACTAACTACATCAACCACAAAGGTATCAATGGTGGTCCTAGAGTCAGGTAACTTACTAACTACATCATCCACAAAGGTATCAATGGTGGTCCTAGAGTCAGGTAACTTACTAACTACATCACCGATAAGATGTTAATTGTGGTCTTAGAGTCAGGTAACTTACTAACTACATCAACCACAAAGGTATCAATGGTGGTCCTAGAGTCAGGTAACTTACTAACTACATCATCCACAAAGGTATCAATGGTGGTCCTAGAGTCAGGTAACTTACTAACTACATCAACCACAAAGGTATCAATGGTGGTCCTAGAGTCAGGTAACTTACTAACTACATCAACCACAAAGGTATCAATGGTGGTCCTAGAGTCAGGTAACTTACTAACTACATCAACCACAAAGGTATCAATGGTGGTCCTAGAGTCAGGTAACTTACTAACTACATCATCCACAAAGGTATCAATGGTGGTCCTAGAGTCAGGTAACTTACTAACTACATCATCCACAAAGGTATCAATGGTGGTCCTAGAGTCAGGTAACTTACTAACTACATCATCCACAAAGGTATCAATGGTGGTCCTAGAGTCAGGTAACTTACTAACTACATCATCCACAAAGGTATCAATGGTGGTCCTAGAGTCAGGTAACTTACTAACTACATCATCCACAAAGGTATCAATGGTGGTCCTAGAGTCAGGTAACTTACTAACTACATCATCCACAAAGGTATCAATGGTGGTCCTAGAGTCAGGTAACTTACTAACTACATCAACCACAAAGGTATCAATGGTGGTCCTAGAGTCAGGTAACTTACTAACTACATCATCCACAAAGGTATCAATGGTGGTCCTAGAGTCAGGTAACTTACTAACTACATCATCCACAAAGGTATCAATGGTGGTCCTAGAGTCAGGTAACTTACTAACTACATCATCCACAAAGGTATCAATGGTGGTCCTAGAGTCAGGTAACTTACTAACTACATCATCCACAAAGGTATCAATGGTGGTCCTAGAGTCAGGTAACTTACTAACTACATCAACCACAAAGGTATCAATGGTGGTCTTAGAGTCAGGTAACTTACTAATTACATCACAGACAAAGGTATCAATGGTGGTCCTAGAGTCAGGTAACTTACTAACTACATCATCCACAAAGGTATCAATGGTGGTCCTAGAGTCAGGTAACTTACTAACTACATCATCCACAAAGGTATCAATGGTGGTCCTAGAGTCAGGTAACTTACTAACTACATCAACCACAAAGGTATCAATGGTAGTCCTAGAGTCAGGTAACTTACTAACTACATCACAGACAAAGGTGTCAATGGTGGTCCTAGAGTCAGGTAACTTACTAACTACATCACCTACAAAGGTGTCAATTGTGGTATCAACATTGGACGACTTACTAACTACATCACCGACAAAGGTATCAAATGGTGGTTTTAGAGTTCGGTAACTTACTAACTACATCAACCACAAATGTGTCAATGGTGGTCCTAGATTCAGGTAACTTACTAACTACATCAACCACAAATGTGTCAATGGTGGTCCTAGATTCAGGTAACTTACTAACTACATCAACCACAAAGGTGTCAATGGTGGTCCTAGAGTCAGGTAACTTACTAACTACATCACCTACAAAGGTGTCAATTGTGGTATCAACATTGGACGACTTACTAACTACATCACAGACAACGGTGTCAATGGTGGTCCTAGAGTCAGGTAACTTACTAACTACATCACCTACAAAGGTGTCAATTGTGGTATCAACATTGGACGACTTACTAACTACATCAACCACAAAGGTATCAATGGTGGTCTTAGATTCAGGTAACTTACTAACTACATCACAGACAAAAGTATCAATTGTGGTATCAACATTGGACGACTTACTAACTACATCACAGACAAAGGTGTCAATGGTGGTTGAGAAAAATAAAACAACTGACTCCATATCCCCAATAAGTCTCATGCATGGTGTGTACACTTTGTATATACTTTGGTTACTCTATTTTCTGAGCCAGCCAAGAAAAATACCAGTTAAGATGATCACACCAAGACACTTCGCAGCCACAGTTGGTGTCTCTTCTTCACTTCCGTGATATTTCTGAATCGTTGAAGGTAAGAAGGCAAAGCGTCTGATCTTGAAGCTGTCAGCGACTCCTAGCTGATGGCTTGAGCCAGAATTTATGAACCAGAACCAATCAGACCTTGTCCCACTTCTTCGCGGAGCCTCTAGTAACAAACCAACCAGTCTAGCCTGGCCAAGCGAGTAGAGAACAAAGAGGTTAAGCACCCGGGACTCAAAAATTGCCGGGCTTGAAGTCGGATATGTTGGGTCGAAAGTCAACATAACAGTTCTACTGTAAACCACAACACGACGTACCTACGCCAACTTAACGTCATTTTAAGATAGGCTGCTGATCAATTTCTGAACTATACATCGGGGTAACACCAGAACAACAAAAATAGAAAACGTTATATACGTTTTGTTGACTATTTTCTGGACCTAGAAAAATACTAGTCAATAATGATCACAAAAAGACTCTTCTTGGCCATAGATGTTGCCTTCACTTCACTCCCGTGATATTTGTAAAACTCTGAAGGTAAATATTTAACAAAACTAACACTTCCTGATCCATAGTTAATTTCTTCCGCATTTGCCCTATGCCCACTCATTGCCATCGTCCGCCCTTCATAGGTCAAATGTAAGGTAAATTAGTTGTGGTTTACGAAAGTTGCGATATTTAACGCCTTTCAGAACTGAAGTTTTTTTACAACTGGGCTGCCTTCTCTTCTGCTATCACAACTAGCTTGATCATTTTGATTAGTCCAAATAAATATGAGAACCTCCGCGAAGAAGGGAACCGCGATAGCTCAGTGGTTAGTGAACTGGACTACAAAGGGCAAGGGGTAGGGTTTGATCCCAACCGACGGCTTCCGAGTTCACCCAGCCTTTAATGGGTACCGGATTTTTTTTTCTGGGAATGTAAAGCGACACGGGCGTAATACCGACCACATTACCCCAAAAATCATGTGATCAAAGGTCTGTAAAATGTATGGTCACTAACACCATATTCCCTATACGCCACTTGGCGTGACGGAGGGTACTTTAACTTTTTTATTTTTTTTACCTCCGCGAAGACGGATTTAGCTGCCTGCGCGGCGGGGGACTTGTGAGCACACGGCTGCCAGGGAAAAACTTATTAACACGCAACATTTAGTTCCTAGTCTCTGGGGACTTCGCCAGAGGTCAATCCTGGAGAACACAACAAAAAAATAATAATAATAAATAAGCAAAAATTGACACCTGGGTCAGCCATTTGTGCTATGCTACAAGGAGGTCATACAACCGTGAACGTTATGAGGACACGCAGATATTAAACACAAGCCACGTGCTACAAAACCGTTCATTTCCTTACCTAGTAGTTGCTTTCTTCTCTTTGTTTTTTCTTCTTTCGTTCACTATGGTTATATATGTACAATTGTCTTTGATGTGAATTTGGTACTCTTTAACAGATTCATAATAGTACAAAGATATGTACTGGTCGCAATCTTGTAGCATGATGACGTGTCCAATTTTGAATTGATTAAATCACTTTCTTTCTCTCTCTCTCTCTTACTTCCTTTCAGCATTCGGCCAATGATCAGTTTCCTGTTCATCGTTCGCTATTAAATTACGTTAAATTGTCACAAATGCGTCGTTGTGATTTAAAGTGAGCCCCTTTTTATGCGCCCTTTTCGACCCAGGACATCCGTCTTCAATATGACTTTTGTGGGTATCAAGTTTCCTTCCCTCTTTTACCACTATACGCTTGGTCAGACTGGTTAGCGTGTTTCTTAGCCGATCGAGGCGGAGTGATATTTTGATGAGCTCTCGTTCAATGATCGATGGCCCAGACAATCAGCCGTGAGTTGCTGGCCACTTTCAAAATGTGCTGGTCTTCTCCATAAGTAAAAGGCATGAGGTCTGGGAAAGCAACTATCATGTTGTAAATATAAAGAAGGAAAGGGAAACTGCCACAAGTTAAGAAAAATGATATTCTGTTTAAATTTGAAGCTTCTAAACAGTTAGCAAAACTGGGATCATCACCATCATGTGCTACACAGTCTGGCGTAGGCGATAATGTCCTTCCACAGTTATCTGTTCATAATGCATATTTATCAATTATGTTGACTGTTTTACCGTGGCACGGCACCAAGCTATCTAGTAACTTCTCTCTTTATCGTTCTCGATATCTTTCTTTCCCTATATTTTGCCAGTTGTAACCAAGTATTCCAACTTTCCTCTTCTCATGATGTGCCCGAAAATATAGATTGTTTCTTTCTGATGCTTTTATGAGCTCGCTTCTTTGTGCTAGTTTCTTTGATAATCTCCTTGCTGGTCTTTTTAGCTGTCCATGATACTCTGAAAATGTTTCTGAGAAATCATATCTCTGTGGCCTCTAATCGTGTTTTCATTTGTTAGTCCACTGTTCATGACTTGCTTTCACATGTCAGAAATGGCTCTATAGCGCACCGATAAACTCTCTTTACCAATTCTACTGACGTATACTTGTTGCACGCGATGTTTTTTCATTTACTGAAATGCTACTTTGGGTTGAACTATTCAGCGTGTTTTTCGATTCTGCACCTTCTGTCTGATGTTATTACTGTGGCCAAGTATGTGACGCTCTGCAACTGTTTCAGATATGTCTCGCTTATTCTTATGTTGCATGATGATAATGCTTGTTTCTCCGATATGACCATTACTTCTGTTCCATTACTGTTTAGGCTGGGACCTTTCTTGTTTCTTTCTACCACTGTTATGTCTAATCATTCCTCATAGTTCGTTTTCCGTCTCTGCCATTAATACTGTCTCATTCGTGTATCGCAGATTGTTTACGTTGTGACCGTTGGGCAGGACACCGCAGACAAAAGCTTGACAATTAATGTTTGATGACAAAATCATGGTCTCTGTGGATCGACGAGAGAACTGAGAAAACGTTCAATAAAAAATTTTTCAGGTGACAGTTAATATGTGAATTGGCGATTGCCAGCCTATCTCGAAAAAGTTATTAGAAAGCGTCTGCTATTTCCCCATCCAGCGACTCGAACTTGCTTTTCAATTGAACGAAAGTACAAAAACAAGCAAAGCAATCCTGCGGAGTTGCGCTATGAATTTAAGATATAGATCTTCAATATATCAAAGATATTAATTTATGTTGAGTTTTATTCTGGCTAAGGACAAAAGAAAAAAGGGGTTGACCTATGGAAACCCTAAAAAGAACACTAAGGAGAAAATCAAGAACTGCAGGACCCTGCTTTTTTTGTCAGGTTGAGAGATTCGCCCAGAACATAGGCAAGTGGCGATATCACAACACAGGCCCGGTGTATAATAAAACGCTTAATAAAAAAAATAATGGTCGAACATGGAAAGTATAGAATGTCTGCCATAGATAAGATATGTAAGATAGATAGATAGATAGATAGATAGATAGATGATAGATAGATGATAGATAGATAGATAGATAGATAGATAGATAGATAGATAGATAGATAGATAGATAGATAGATAGATAGATAGATAGATAGATAGATAGATAGATAGATAGATAGATAGATAGATAGATAGATAGATAATTTATACACCAAGAACGTTGTACACCAAGAGCAGTTTGTACAACAAGTGCTAGTTTGTACATCAAGAGAGCTAGTATGTACACGAAGAGCTATTTGTACATGAAGAGAGCTATAGTTCGTTCAGAAATTCGAACCCCACAGAGTTTATTAATTATCTCGAAAACTGTTTCATGAATTTCTGCAATTATTTTCCGTGAAATCTTATTTTGTCACCGACCTTCAGTCTGATTTTTTTGCCCTACTGCAATGCATTTAGGATATGATTTTCTTGCTTGTCCGAAATTTTAGGATTTTACAATACCCACATTTGTTGTAATCAACTCACCAATTAAAAAGGCAAATTCACGTGCACACCACACAATCTTAGCACCGCACTCTTAACTTGTAAGACGTACGCCACTCCGAGGTTTTATTTTAGTAATTTCATTTCCGGTTTCTTGTTAAATTGGTCCAGAGGCGTATTTTGACAAAATATTTACTATTAATGAATATTCCTGTAAGTGTGATAATTTGTAAGCTGTTGTGAAGTGATTACTTGATTTTTAAAACCATGAAGAGTTTAAAGTGTAAATTCATCACTATGCAAAAGGTAACTGTGTTATTGTACAGGCACTTTTGCAAGGAATCTAAAAGGGGTCAGTTATATTACTATTCAATGTAATACAGGAACGCATTTGGCTTGAATTGTTAGAAAATTAACATAATTTACAGAAAAATTTTATGTTTAGAGCAAGTGGTTTGATATTTTCCAAAAATTATATAACAAAAAACGACTAGTGCAAAATTCAGACTACCATTGTACTTAAATGTTATAAAATCTGAAGGTCGGTGAAAAAAATAAGATTTCATGAAAAAGAATTACAGAAATTCATGAAGCAGTTTCCAAGATAATTGATCAACTCTGTGGGCACGATTTTGTGAACGAACTATAGCATGCACACCAAGAGCTAGTTAGTATATCAAGAGTACGTTTGTACACTAAGAACTATTTTGTACATCAAGAGCTAGTTTGTACACCAAGGGTGCTAGTTTGTACATCAAGAGTACATTTGTACAACAAGAACTATTTTGTACATCAAGAGCTAGTTTGTACACCAAGGGTGCTAGTTTGTACATCAAGAGTACGTTTGTACACCAAAAACTATTTTGTACACCAAGAGCTAGCTTGCATACTATGAATCCCTTTCCACATGAAGAACTAGTTGCAAGCACATCAAAAACGAGTTCGCAAATCAACGACTATATGGTACAGCGCAAACATCAACACGCACATTCCGACTCTGATTAAGATGCAGCTCAGTGCTGGGATATCCATTAAGCCTTTATATGTCTTGATTTATCAGACTCACACATCACACGTCGCAATTTATTGCGCTCATACACCTAGAATATAAATCAATAATTTTCTTCTTTTCCCCTCCCATCACGGAATCCACAAAGTTGGAGAAGACACCATTAACACAGTTTTATTTCAGTAATTTTATTTAATGTGCAAAACGAACCATCTGCGCACCATTCTTAGCTGACGTTATTGCTTTTACGACTGCGTTCATCCATTAGCACTAGGACGATGATTGATGCTAGCTTTCACAGTCCACAATGAAATCTTTCATACACAGAAATAAAGTTACAAATTCACTCACCGACTTCGGCCCGTTTTATAGCTAGTTCGTTTAATATAACGAAACCGATATTTGACAAATTAAAAATGTGTGTGTGTTTCTTTTTTAAACTTTTTGTCGGACTACTAGACAGCTTGTGTCTGTGTACTCCAAATTATGTTTACTTTTAAAACTGTCGAATTTGAAAGAGGGAAAAGTAAATAAAATTAATGAATTACAAACTTTTAAAAAAGCGAAGTACATCAATGTTCTAATCTCAACAAACTAAATACATTGTATGGAAAGGGACGATTGGTCGAAGGAGAATGACGTAATTTAACTTCACAAATGTATCAGTGAAATGTTTTAACTTCACAAATGTATCAGTGAAATGTTTTATCTTCACAAATGTATCAGTGAAATGTTTTAACTTCACAAATGTATCAGTGAAATGTTTTAACTTCACAGTACTAAGCTTGAACATTTGAGGATGAGGAGGGGTCCTATATAGTGTTTACATCGTCATCAAGTACCGGCCTGCTGGCGTAGGCGATCATGTCTCTCCACAACTTTCGATCACGACAGTTATTTATCATTTCTGTTGTTGACCTTCTGCCAAGCCATTCTCATAAGCTGGCTGGTATCGTTTCTCTTTGCTTCCTTCTATCTCTTCGTCCCTCAATTTTTTCCAGTTGTTACAATATATTCTAGCTGTTCTCTTCTCATTACATGGCCAAAAAATGATGATTGTTTCTTCCTAATATTGGAAATTAGCTCTTATATGGTGTTTTAACATAACAAAAATGGGGCGGGGGGGGGGGTGTTAGAGAATGGCAGTAGCATGTTGCAATATCACACGGGTTTGTTAAGTGTGTAAATTGTTTATAAATGAAGGTTAGTGAAGTATTTGTAAATTATACGTAGGTGAGTAGCTTGGACAGCTTGCTGCAATGGCAAGGTAAACAGTTAACAACAGAATTGATACGATGCACGATGGATAGAAGGTTGTGGAAGGACATAATCGCCAACGTCAAGCGGTATGGTACATGATGATGATGAGTATGATGTTTTAATGGTGTCAGTAAGTGTTTAAACCTCACAAAGGGATCAGAGGAGTGTTTTAAAATCACAAGGGAGTGTGATGTGTTTTAACATCAAACGGCAGCCGGTGACGTATACCAAATGTACAATACTAAGACGTAACATTTACAGATGAGAAGTGACAATAGACTGTCTTCTTCTTCTTCTACCTTTTCGCTACCTGTGGAGTATAGGTCTTCATCAAACACTTTCCAAGCCATTCTGTTTCTAGCCATTCTTTTAAAATCATTCCATGTCTTCCCCAAGAATCTCTTGGTCTTCCACTTTGTCTTTTTCCCTGGGGATTCCAAAAAAGGGCATGTTGTGTTATTCTCGCAGTTGGCTTCCGCAGTGTGTGTCCTATCCAGCGCCATCGTCTTCGCTATAACTATAGACTGTAGTCATCCATTTTTACTAAAGCTTTCAAGTCAGGTATATATTTTTTAGTTCTCCAAGAGGCCAACACAAAAAGGGAGCTCTTAAAAAACATCAGAAAGAAGCAATCAACATTTTTCGAGCACATCATGAGAAGAGGAAAGTTGGAATACTTGGTTACAACTGGCAAAATAAAAGGAAAGAGAGATCACGGACGACAAAGAGAGAAAATACTGGATAGCTTGGTGTCATGGCATGGAAAACAGCCAACAACAGAACTGATACGATGCACTGTAGATAGAAGATTGTGGAGGGACATGATCGCCTACGCAAACCGGCATGGTACATGATGATGATATATTTTTGCAGTAAACGATCACCTTCCTGACAAAATAAACACCACGTTGAAATTAAATGTTTTGATCACAGGACCATTGTTAGCCTTAAGAGCCGTTTTTTCTAAGATAATTTAAAGGACAAATGAAGCTATTTCTCATCTTCTTCTTAGCGTTCATCCGTTAAGTGGACATGGAAGCGACGTGTCGCTAGTTTACGACAAGTCGCAATGATCATGTCTCTCCACAACTTTCGATCTCGACAGTTATTTATCATTTCTGTTGTTGACATTCTGCCAAGCCATTCTCTTAAGCTGTCTGGTATTTTTTTTTCTCTTTGCCTCCCTCTATCTCTTCATCGTTCAATTTTTCCAGATGTTACAATATATTTTAGCTGTTCTCTTCTCATCACATGGCCAAAAAATGATGATTGTTTCTTCCTAATATTGGAAATTAGCTCTCTTTTTGCTTTGACCTCTTTCAGAACATTTTCATTACTCTTCTTAGCTGTCCATGGTATTCTCAACATTATTCTGTAAAACCACATTTCTACAGACTCCAGTGATTTTCTTGTCTGTTGTCCTATTGTCCATGATTCACATCCATATGTTAATACTGGCTCTACATAACATTTAAGAACTCTTTTTCTTGTTTCTATTGTCAGCAGAAACCTACCTATACCATGATACGGAGTTCGTGCACCTGGGCCAGGACTCCCCTCGGCTTTTCTCGAGGATGATATCGAAACCTCTGTAGATTCGTCCGGTTTGCAGTGATGTTGATCCTATCAACAAACTGTAGCAATCATACATGTGATATCCACGTATTCCCGCGTTAGTTATCAAAGTAACTAAATACGTTTCCGCACTGTTTTAACATTTAGTGTAGCCCAGAAAGCATCGCCAGAGTTGCGGAGTACGCGCACTGTGCCGAGATCTTCACGTGATATCAGGCAAGGACCACGAAGATAAAGCCTTGTAAGAGTATTGTGATCACTCACTGTACACAATAACAAGTTTATCTTTTTATTGGAGAGCGGGTGGCCGAATCGCTAAATTGTCGGGAAACAAACAAGGAGAACGCGGGTTCGAAGTATGGAAGAGTCAAAAATATTTTTTTTTTCCATCGGGGGTGAAATAAGAATTCAGACCCAAACATCTCGCGGCGATAGCATTGAACAATCAATCGGCCTTTATTATCCGATCCTAAATTCTCTCTCCTCCCCCCCCCCCCCTCTTTTCTTTCCACTTGCTCTGCAGACCCCAGTAATAGGAAAATGACGTAAAGATAGTTTATAATTATATTCTCAACACGTTCCATACTTTAATTATTTATATAACAGCTCAGTTCTTATTCCATTTTTGAATTCAATTACTTAACCACATATGATATTGATTATTAATGTATTTCATCTCTCTGTATTCAACGGGGAAAAAAAATATATTAATTAGAAGATTAAAACCAGCAGTCCCGTTTACCGGGAGCCGCTAATAGCCGAAATCATCACGAACGACCGACTAATTATCGATTCACCATTTTAAAATAAGTCTTTTCTTCATTTTTGTAACGAGAGCGATTGTTTTGACTGTACGGATATCAGATACGTTCTTGTGTGTTATATTGTTGATTAGATATTCTGTCACAGCAATCTTCCTCTTGTTATCTCCTTCCTCATTTGCCTTTCAGAACCGAGGAAAGATATAGTTTGCGATCTTTTGCTCTTCTGATTATATGTTTTCCTAGTGTTTCTAACATTCCATCAATGAATATTTATCGTGGTCGGCCCTTGGGTCTGGCATTCTCGCAGCGCTTATTTGAAGGCTCGTTATGGTGTCATCTTTCTGTCTTATCACGTGGCAAAAAGCAAAATATTTCTGCTATAACCTCATGCAATCAGCAATCTTTGTCATATTGTTTTAACTGCTTGTTAAACCTCAGGAAAGGTCCCCCTCCCCCCTTTTTCCCGTATGTATAGTTGGATACAATGAACTTCTAACGTGAGTTATCATTAACGGTAACGTTCAACGTTCATGTTCACTGCGACAGGTTTGGATGTCACTTGTTATTTGTTAAAATTCCATTAAGCAGCACTGCCGTCCTCTTTCTTGAATTTCAGAGAAAGAAAAATATCTTATTCAACAAATCTATGTCAATAGAAGTGAGAAAGACAGTTCATCGGTACTATGTATAACCAATTCTAACCTATGAAAGCGAATCATGGGCAGTAGACAAACAAATGAAAAACCAGTTAGAGGCCACAGAGATGGGATTTCTCAGAAGAATGTTGAAAGTTCCCTGGACAGTTAAAAAGCCCAATGAGGAAATTCTCAAAGAGGCAAACACAAAAAGGGAGCTCCTAAAAAAAAACATCAGAAAGAAACAATCAACATTTTCGGGCACATCATGAGAAGAGAAAAGTTGGAATACTTGGTTACAACTGGCAAAATAAAAGGAAAGAGAGATCGCGGACGACAAAGAGTGAAAATACTGGATAGTTTGGTGTCACGGCATGGAAAACAGTCAACAACAGAACTGATACGATTAACTGTAGATAGAAGATTGTGAAAGGACATGATCGCCTACGCCAACTGGAATGGCCACATAACAATGTCTTCTTGTATTTTTGATAGATTCTGACAAGTTGCAAAATATCTATATTTTGAAGCGACTCTTCCATTGTACAGATATACTGGTAAACTGTGAAAAGTGGTCTCAAGTCCATAACTTGAAGATTCATCTATATAATACATGGCGGTCTAGATGTAAGTCAAGAAGGTCCAGGGTTCGATTCCCACCACAGGCGACGGAAACATTTTTAGAAATAAAATCGAATCCGTGGTTTCATATGGAAAGAGTACATTTCACAAGAACGTTCAAATACGAATCGCAACAATAATACGTGGCCAGCTTTATAAGAGGAATACGTTGGAAATACACTGGTCACGTGCTGAGAATGAATGAAGAAAGACTTCCCGTGAGGCATTCATGTGGCGACCATCTGGTAAAAGAAAACAAGGCAGACCAAGAGAATCACTACGCAGAATAGTTACTTAGGAAGGCTCAACTATGGGACTAAGAAACAGCAAAGACCTACAAGAACTAGCAGCAAATAGTCAATCGTGGAGAACTATGACTTCCGCTCGAAGTGTTATCTCCGACCCGAGGGAAAAAGGAATGAATGAATGAACATTGAAAAATAACACTATCTGAAAAATGTAGGTACTCTCCACTAATCCTTTAGACGTGGAGGGATCCATTACTCTTTTATTGGATTATTTGGCGCTGTGACTACACGGAATAATAAAATACCTTCACCTGAATTCTTGTACATGACAGTACAAGGACAGTTCCTACTCTGTGACTCCATGAAAAAATAAAAACAATAACCAGAATTCCTCTACAAGACAGTACAAGGACAGTTCCTACTCTGTGACTCTAGGAAAAAATAAAAACAATAACCAGAATTCCTCTACATGACAGCACAAGGACATTTTCTACTCTGTGACTCCAGGAAAAAATAAAAACAATAACCAGAATTCCTCTACAAGACAGTACAAGGACAGTTCCTACTCTGTGACTCTAGGAAAAAATAAAAACAATAACCAGAATTCCTCTACATGACAGCACAAGGACATTTTCTACTCTGTGACTCCAGGAAAAATAAAAACAATAACCAGAATTCCTCTACATGACAGCACAAGGACATTTTCTACTCTGTGACTCCAGGAAAAAATGAAAACAATAACCAGAATTCCTCTACATGACAGCACAAGGACATTTTCTACTCTGTGACTCTAGGAAAAAATGAAAACAATAACCAGAATTCCTCTGCATGACAGGACAGAAGATTACCCTATAAACATTGGATAGTCTTCGATGACAGAAGTTTAGATACATTTTTTAAAATATTGTTTATGCATATTGTCGTCTCACCGCAGGAAACTTTTCTGTCCGCAACGTATGTTAATTTTTATGTAGACTCTATGTACAGTAGAGCTGTACCCATACCTTTTTATTCAATTAAGTTATTTTTTTTTGCTTTTCTTTCTGCCAGTCGTCAGTTCCATTGCTGCACAGCATAGTAAAAAGTAAAGTACCCCCGTCACGCCAAGTGGCGAATAGGGAAATATGGTGTTAGTGACCCTATATTTTTACAGACCTTCAGAACATGATTTTGGGGGTAATGTGGTCGGTATTACGCCCGTGCTGCTTTACTTTCCCAGAAAAAAAATCCGGTACCCATTTAAGGCTGGGTGAACCCGGAAGCCGTCGGTTGGGATCGAACCCTACCCCTTGCCTAGTGTAGTCCAGTTCACTAACCACTGAGCTATCGCTGCTCCTGCTGCACAGCATATATATATAAAAAATGTTGACCACATCTCATTTTACTCGCAAAAACCACTTTATGAAACAGCTGAGGCTTTGAGCTAGACCCTACCCTCTTTCTCAATAGTAAAGAGGTCGTGAGACCACCCCCACACTGACAACTCAAATCCTGCGCCTCTGGTAATGACTGAGGTTGCCAGAGGAACTTAAGCAAGAACTTGACATCTCTTTGGTAACCGAAAGTGCGGGCATAAGATGAAGTTAAAAAAAAAGAGTAAAGTACCCCCGTCACGCCAAGTGGAGTATAAGGAATATGGTGTTAGTGACCATAAATTTTACAGACCTTCGGAACATGATTTTGGGGTAATGTGATCGGTATTACGCCCGTGCCGCTTTACTTTCCCAGAAAAAAAAAATCAGGTACCCATTAAAGGCTGGGTGAACCCGGAAGCGGGCGGTTGGGATCGAACCCTACCTCTTGTCCTTTGTAGTCCAGTTCACTAACCACTGAGCTATCGTTGCTTCCCATAAGAGGAAGTGGGGTAAAGAAAAGAAAAAAAAAAAGAAGACGAAATCAATTCCAATTTTTCCATTTGCAACATTTTTAATAAAATCAAAGCTCTCGTTTCTTTTCTCTGTAACTCCTAAATCAAATTTACTACTAAACGCTCTATTCATGGCCTCCCCTTTTCCTTCACACGGGACGCATCAATGACCAGAGAGAGACCAGAATAAACCAGCACTTAATCATGACATGCAATCTCGTTTTGCTGCAACAATTCTCTAAATTGAGATTGCTAGACCCAAGCCATCAGCCTTTGTTGCCTTTTACTACACACTTAGTCCTAATCTCGGCCCGCAAATAACTATCAAACTACCATAAATGTACCACTTGCCAAAACTTCAATCAGCTTTTATAATCATCATTACTGAAATCCCGAAGAAGAAGAAGAACATTAAAAAAAATTAAAAATAAAGAATAAAAAAAAAAAAAACAAGCACTCTAATTACAGTCCGCGATATTCAAAAACGAAAACTTCTCATGCACGGTAAAACAGTTTATCCAAATGTTTAGCTATTACTAATATCAATTATTATTTCCACCAAATTCATATATCACCCTGTGGAATTACGATTACTGTAATCACTGGATAATTAAAGATGGAAGATAGGCGCCTCATGCACTACAGATAACTCAGTATCAACAAACGAGAGGACAAACAATAACTACCTCCCTTGGCGCTGTGATTACTAGAGCAAACTAAATAACGGACCGGCCCAGCATTTGCAATTTAAAATAATTATAAACTTCCTATATAAAGTCTTTGTTATTTTATTTTTTAAATTTATTCTTTTTGTCGGTCCCATCGATCTCAAATATTAAATCGAAGCCCACAATGCCCCCCCCCCTTTTTCTCCTCCATTTAAATGGGTTTCCTGTTTGACTAGCATATTCAATATTTAAGCCGCAGTGAGACAACACAGGACGTTATTAGCGCCCAAAACTCGGTTGTGCCGACAGATATTATTTTATTTGCTCTGGGCCATAAAACTATAGAGTTCTGAGGACAGTCTTCATCTCAATACAAGAAGATGTGGTGAAAGTGTTTACTTTAATCGGGCGTCTGTTAGAACTTTAACATGGTCATTGAATGGTCAGGGGGAGATGCATGCCAGCATCCATCACCACAAACAGGTTCATTATTACAACATTAAAAAAAAAAAAAAGAAATGAAAAAACAGACGAAAGAATCGATGTCTCGAACATGTAGTATAGAGAATAAGATAGTCAGGGTTGCCAATTTGGCTTTTTTTAAAGTATTGTTTGGCTGAAAATCAAAATTGTAAATCTGGCAACCCAATTTCTCATAACAATCGTTGGTCAAGTAGTAAGCACTACGTCAGGCTACCTCTCCTTCCAAGAAGACAAGAATCTCCGGCGATCAATACAAGACTGGGTAAACCTAGAAGCCTGGTGGTCGAGGACATGAACCCGATCTCTTGTTCTCAGCAGATTCAGTTCACTACTCGATGTTCAACAACAGCATTATAATGTTTCAGATAAACAAAATGGCTGCAATAAATTCATGCAATGTACTGTCTTGAAAGTGCACGGTTAAATGAATAGAGTGTTTTAGTGAGCCTTAGAAGAGCTTTAGGTGGTGGGAAAAACAGTCTACTTTAGTAATGTTAAATAAACACAAAATGGCATTAAGCAGCTAAACTAATAGAGACGATTCAAACCACGATGTTTCGGCATATATATGTGTGTGTGTGCGTGCGTATATACAAAGGTCAACAAATACTTTTACAAAATATACAAAGAAATGTGAACATGAAAGTGAAAAACTGATCTGAAAAATGGCGGAAAGAATCAGTGAACAAATAAAACGTGTTTTTTGTTGTTTGTCTCGTTTCTCTATTACTTTAGTTGCTTGATACCATTTTGTGTTTATTTAACATTGTTTTCTGCAACTTTACTCGCGGCTCCGCATAGTATTACATATTTTATTTAGTTATGTTGTGAGAAGATTTGAAAATGTGTACATAACAACGGGAAAGAGGAGGGTGAAAGAGACAGAGAAAGGCAACAAGGAAAGTCTTCACAAAATATTGTGCATGCTGGCGGGGTTAGAAACAATGCTACACAGTTGAAATGGGGGGGGGGGGGGTAGAGCTATGGTTAGTGAACTAGCCATTGTGGACAAGAGGTTGAGTTTCATCAATATGGGTGGTTAAATGGGCTCTATAGATTTATTTTTCAGAGAAAGAATTACAGCACTAGCGTAGTGCCGACAACACCGACCAACATATGTACCGTTTGCCGAACAATATTTGCTCCAACATTATGCTTCTTCTACGGGGCACCCGAGGAGTTATGAATTCCTTGAACAGCAAGCCAGACATAGAAAGAGATCGACACACAAAAACCCAATAAGGAACCTTGGGAGCAATATTACGCATGATTGCCTAGACATGCAGGCATGGCACATGATGGATGATAAAAGATAAGATTAATAACTGTAAAGAAGGATGTTTGGTGAATGCATCTTAGCATTTAACAACACAAGAAAATAGCATAAATTCTCCAACAATTAGCAGTTCACAAAATAAATATATCTACATTCGTGATTAAAGTGAATGAGGGTTGAAATCCAGCATAGCGCAATCCAGTCGATCCGGCATCAAACGAGACCATGCCCTACATCGAACTAATGAAAGTAACAGCAGCGAGGTAATGCGTTGGCCACATCACCAGAAATGAACGTGTCGCGGTACTGTCAAGTTTAAACAAAAAGAAAAGGTTGATCACAACTCAATTTTCAACTTGACAAGTCACCTAAGCATTTATAAATGCAGCAGCTGTAAATTGACTAGTAAAAAGGTAAAGTACCCCCGTCACGCCAAGTGGCGTATAGGGAAATATGGTGTTAGTGACCATATATTTTACAGCACATGATTTTTGGGGTAATGTGGTCGGTATTACGCCCGTGCTGCTTTACTTTCCCAGAAAAAAATCAGGTACCCATTTAAGGCTGGGTGAACCCGGAAGTCGTCGCCTCTTTTTAGCTTGGCACCTTTCTGTGTTGAGCACGTGGTGCAATGGATGCTATGCATCTGTACTAATCTTCAGGTTTGCTCGTGCTCTCCAGATCTTGATTCTGTCATCCATGGTTGGAAAGTCAAGAAGATACCTGATTGCTACACAGGAAGTGTCCCTCGTACATCCCAGGATATTGCGCATGGCTTCATTTTGTATTTCTGCAGCCTATCAATTTGAGTCGTACTGACAGTAAGAATTGCCAGGGCATACTCGATTGGTGCGAGGACTAATTCCTGGAACAGAAGAGTAAGTAGCCTTTGCTCGATGTTGGCAGCTGCCATGACCTTCAAGGCGGCTAATCCTTTGCGGGATTTTGTTATCACATGGTCGACGAGGTCCCGAAAACACAGGCTGCGATCAAACTTAACTCCGAGGTATGTCATCAGCTCCCATTCGTACTACCGGTGTGGTCGTATTAACGATATGATTGTTAAGGGAGAACCATGAAACTGATGCTTTATTAGGATTAACCAAGGCACCTGAAACCCCACACCAGGAAGAAATGCGATCGAGTTCGTCTTGCATTGTGGAGGCGATTCCCCGTCTGTCTCTTCCCTGTCAATATACCAGAATATCATCAGCAAAACTCATAGTTCTTCCCCTCCCATCCAGCTGTTGGGCCGTGATCGTTATTGTGTACACGTTAAATAGAACTGGTGACAATGGTGAGCCTTGTGGCAGTCCTGGACAAATGGATATTGGCTCGGAAGACCAACTTCCACATCTGAGTATCACCTTCCTCTGAAACAGTGCCGCGGCGATCCATCTAATGAGGAAGGGGTGCACCGCCAGTTTGAGGAGCATATGCATGAGATATTCAAATGGTACCCTGTTGTATGCATTCTCCAGATCTATAGCAGCAGCACATGTCTCCTCTCGTCTGTGGAAGCCTTCGAAGACGTCATAGGCAAATACTGCCGCATTGAGCTATGTCTCTTTGTTATATCTATAACCTCCGAGTGTGGGTGGGAATACGCGTTTCTGTTCAATGTGACAGGTGAGGGCACGGGCAACTATTTTCTCCAGCAGCTTGCCCGCAGTGTTCTGCATTGTGATGATTCTGTAGGCACTGATCTGAGAATGGTCCTTGTTTGGCTTCGGTAGCGGTAGTAAGTAGCTGTGTAGCCACTCCTCCTTAATCTGGCCACTCCGAATGCTGACATTAAACTCATTGGCCAGTTTTGTCAAGTCGTCGTCAGCTAAATCGCCTATGTCATCGTACCGAACACCATCTGGACCAGGAGTAGTGTTGTGTGACCTTTTAAGTGTCATGCGAATGATATCGGTTGCGATTGTGAGATCTTCTTCCAGCCCTGCATCCTTACACAATTTTGACAGCGATCCCCGTATCCTCATTCTTACAGCCACATTTCGTTGGTCCGTCTGCTCAATGTAGCGGGCAAGCAGGGCCTTCCATTTGCTCTCATCAGATTTGTGCCATATCCGGCCTGTGCTCTGAAAGTCTGGTATGCCTCTGTGTAGTGTTGTGCCATTCATGCTCTGATGAAGGCGCCAGAATGTGACGAGCGATTTTTCTGAGCACACTTTTTTTTACAGAAGTCATCCCATTTGGCATCCTTAGCCTGCTTAGCGCATAGTTTAAAGTGCATCATTTTTTAGTCGACCTCTACTTTCAGACGCTTCAAGAGCTCAGGTTGTGTTCTTCCATTCCTTCTGGCTTTCTGCCATGTCTTGGCCGTTTGTCTCTTGCTCCGCCAAGCTTCCTCGACATCTACGTTCCACCAGGGTGGCTGCGTCCATCTCTCCTGCCTCCTACGAGGGGCGCTCTGTTTCCTATGTCTGATTTTGCTAATGACGTATTGGTTTGTTTTCTCGTAGTGGAATGTGTGGAGCTTTCTTTTCTGGCTTCTATTTCTGCTTTTCTCAATTAGGAGGACACGTGGATAGTGATCACTTCCGTGGAACCCCAGTGCACTCCACCTGCAAACCGGTGCGAAGGTGGAAAACACCAGTGCCAGTTCTATTACACTATCAGAGTCCCTGTTTGAGTGGCCATTCTTGTTGCCCTTCCATCATTCAAGCACACTAAATCGACAGACACCAGTGCGTTCTCTAGGTCTTCTCCCTGCTTGTTGGTTATGACGTTACCCCACTGGTTTTCTCTAGCATTAAAGTCTCCGCAGAAAATGACGTTCTCTTCATCGAACTCGAAGAGATTCTGTCATTGTTGTGTGTTCACCTTCCCATTACAGGCATACACATTTACATTCACGAAATGAACCGGGGTCTGCAACCTAACCGCATGCACCTGCAATTCTGCATTGTCCCACGCAGACATATCAACCACAGCTGCCACCATATTGTTGCGCACAAGGATGGCCTGCCCAAGGTGTCGTCTATTGTAAAAACAATGAAAGCCAGGAGTACTTACTCTCCTGTCACCAAGAATAGTTTCTTGCAAAACCATTATATCGGCGCCGCACAGTAGCTTATCAAGAATGGGCCGTCGTTGATTTATGGACCCACAATTCCAATAAGTAACGCGCTCATACTTTAGGCCTAGCCTCTCACACTTCGATCTTTTAATGCCACCACGCTTGCCCCGTCGTGTTTTCCTTCTTCGATGATGTCGTTTGGGCTGCATCTGAATACATACATTGGGCTGCATCTGAATACATACATTGGGCTGCATCTGAATACATACATTGGGCTGCATCTGAATACATACATTGGGCTGCATCTGAATACATACATTGGGCTGCATCTGAATACATACATTGGGCTGCATCTGAATACATACACTTACCATCGTCATAGATTATTTTGTCGCTGAACGTCAATGTTGTGGATGGTCCAAACTCACATGCACTTACTCAGTATGGTCTACATATTGTGATAGAGAGCTACCAACTGGAAGTAGAACTCAGGGGTATGTGGTCTACAGATTGTGATAGAGAGCCACCACCTGGAAGTAGAACTCAGGGGTGTGCGGTCAACAGATTGGGATAAAGAGCCACCAACTGGAAGTAGAACTCAGGGGTATGTGGTCTACAGATTGTGATAGAGAGCCACCAACTGGAAGTAGAACTCAGAGAGTCTGTGTCTACAGATTGGGATAAAGAGCCACCAACTGGAAGTAGAACTAAGAGATATGTGGTCTACAGATTGTGATAAAGAGCATCTACCTGGAAGTAGAACTCAGAAGTGTGTGGTCTACAGATTTGGATAAAGAGCCACCAACTGGAAGTAGAGCTCAGAGTCAGTGTCTACAGATTGGTATAAAGAGCAACTACCTGGAATAGAACTCAGGAGTGTATGGACTACAGATTGGGATAAAGAGCAACTACCTGGAAGTAGAACTCAGGAGTGTGTGGTCTACAGATTGGGATAAAGAGCCACCAAATGGAAGTAGAGCTCAGAGTCATTGTCTACAGATTGGGATAAAGAGCACCTACCTGCAAGTGAATCTCAAATCAGCTACAGAATCAAATACTTCGTCAATATCAACCATGTTCTATTTATGAAATAAATGAACGCCGGGACTTCCGCTTCATTTTCTAATTATCAAATTATAGACGAACCGGAATGAAGCTTCCATGTTCGGCTTATCGAACAATCAAATAGCGGCTTGAAACGTTTTCATATTTCATTTAGTGAAACCACCTCTTGGACAAGCATTCGGGCGTGACGGCTATCAATCAAGTAATCGTTGATAAATGAGATAATGCTTTGTTGATGTAACAAATGTTTAAATGAGCATTAGTGTTCAATAAATCAAGTACCCCCCACCCCCCTTCCCAGGCCGATTTCCGTTCACTGTTTCAATTCACGTAATTATTTGCTTGATGCATGCAAGGCGAACAATTACGTGCTCTCTTAATTATATTTATTATTTATGGCGACTAACTGCTCGACAATGTTCGGGCATTTTGAAATCATTTATTGGTTCTTTTATCTGGAACCACTACCTTTGTACTCTGACAGTGTACATTAGTAATCTGATCTCCTGCCTAATCAGAGCGCAAAATCTCAGCACTGCTCATGAACTCTGTAGAACATGCATTTAGTCTGAATTCAACCAGGCGAACGGTTGTTAAGCTTAAAACAAGTGTTATAATGTAAGAAATTATACAAATTCTATTCTGTTGTATAAAGATACTGTTGTAATTTAGTGGATAATGTGTCATTGTCGAGGGAGGGAGCTAAGGCGCCGGTCAGCAACAGAGCTGAAAGCTGTCATCGAATCAGAGCTTGCGCCAGAATCGGTGAACCAGAACTGTCCAGATCCTACCCCACCTCTTCGTGGTGCCCCTAGAAGAAAAGACTAAGCAGTCTAGTCCAGCTAAGCGAGTTGGGATCGAGATGGAAGGCAACCAGTACACACAAATGTCGCGTGCTGAAGTTATAATTTAGGCAGAAAGACGTAAATAACATAGTTATACCGACAACCACACAAGGCATCCATTCCCTTTTAAGAGTGGATGACGAAGATATCTAACAATCCCTTCAATCATCGTGTGCATGCATGCGAGCATATAATTCTCCTTTGTTTGTATACATGATGTTAGATTTAATTAGATATACAATTTGACATTTGCTTTATATACCTATTACGTGAATCATTTACCTGTGAACTCTCAGAGTACCTGCCTGTATAGCGAGGAACACCTGAGCGTGTGTGTACACGACGGCCTGTGTTAAAAATAGAAAATAGTAGCGCAAAATTCAGTTCCTCGGGACTTCCATAGAGATAAAAAGCTGGCGTATGCAAACAACAACAACAATAACTTGAATCAATATGTTCTTCCTCTCATATTTCTTATGTGCCTAACAAGAGAAAAGATTGCCCGCAACATGTAATGTGGGGAAATGAAACATTAAACTTAACCATACTAGGCTACAAAACGTGGAGGTGTTAAAAGTCAATGATTTTTCTCGCTGTTAATACCTTACCAATTCATTAAGGCATGTACTCTTTCATTTGTTTTCTATCTTCTGAGTCGACTGAACAGTGGCAGGCCAGGAGGGATGGGTACCATGTTAATTTTATCAAAATGTTACATCTTCTCAATAGTCCTGTATGGTGCAGAAACATGGACAATAGAACCGAAAACAGAACAGAAAATTGAAGCCTTTGAAATGTGGATCTATAGAAGAATATGTAAAATTGGATGGAAAGAAAAGAAAACAAGCGATGAAGTTTTAAAACAACTAAAAATGAAAAGAGAACTGCTGAACACAATTAGAACAAGACAAATGAAATTGTTGGGGTATGTTAAAAGACACAGCAGTCTAATAAAAGTATTATTGGAAGAGAAAATACAAGGTGGCAGAGGCAGACCAAGACTAACATGGACGAGTAACATCAAAAGATCGACAAGTCAACCTATGACAACCTGCACCATCAAAGCAAGAAACAGAGTGGAATGGCGCTCCATGGTAGCCAACCTTCGATGCGGAGACAGCACTCAATGATGATGATGAGTTACATTGACAAGAATCATCCGCAGAATGACATCAAAGACACAAACATTAAGCACAGAATGTCATGGATGGCGCAAGCCGATGGATCATGTGACAAATGATGAAATGGTACTCAAGGGGAAAGAGTAGATCATCCCTGTTGAGATGGGCAGCAACAAAAGTTGTACGTGATCTCATAAATGGGCGCAGAAACTGGTATTAATGACGTGTAGGCGATGGAATTAACAGAACAAGAACTAACATTTCTTGAGAAGACGACGCCGTTACATACACACATGGGTCTGCGCTGTGGGGCAAGTAATCGAGATGATGTTTCTTGATTAGTCAAGAACAGAATGGAGATAATTATGTAAAATCCTCTTTAAAAAAAGGTTTCCTCCACACCTTGCTAGGCGTTAGGGGAATATGGTGTTAGTGACAATATTTTTCTATGACCACGGCACATTATGGAGTGAGGTGGCCGCCTTTACCTCCAAGAAACATCTCTGACGCTCAATTTTATAGGCTGGGTGAACACCGGAGCCTTGTCCAACCGAAAAAAATCCTCCGCTGCTGGGAATCGAACCCGGGACCCTTAACAACATCGACAGTATGAGAAACAACTGCGGTAGCTCTGTGGTCAGTAAATAGAGGTACTAAAGACAAAAGGTCTCATTTTTCGAATTCGATCCTGGTCGACGACTTCCTGGTTCATGCAGCCTTAAATGGGTACCGAATTTTTCTGTGAAAGAAAACCGGCATGGGCGTGATAGAGATCGGATTATCCAAAGAACTAAAGCGCTTAAAGTCTATTAAAAATATGAACACTGACGCTAAATTCTCTTAACACCACGTGACGTGGTGCAATTCTTTCCCTTTTTATCTTCTTTTAGTAGAAGAATGGAGATTGAAGCATTTACTGTTGCCCTCATTTGAACTTTAAAGGTACCACTGAATGGGGCAATTGCCATGTCGGATTCTCCTTATCTTATCTCCATGTCTCAGGTACAGAGCTGATATCTCAGAGAAGTGTAGAAAATTAATACAGAAGTTCCGATCAACTGTCCACGAATAGGCCGCCACATAGCAAAGACTGAACTGACTGGTTGGGTTAATGTGTGTTTAAGTTGAGGGCTAGGGAGATGTATGGAAGGCACTGTGCAACTGCGGGATGGAAATATGCGCGGTTATTGATAAAAATGGGGCCTTGAAGTTGCAAAAATGTTTAATACAATGTCGAACAGCATGAGTAATCAGTCACGCAGAGAAGTCCATGTACAATGTAGGTTAGTATATACATTCGTGAATCCATCTATTCATCCATCTCTGTCTATTTATCACATATTGTATTAAATAAATACTCACTAAAACAGAAGGACCCCCCCCCCCCAACACTCATGTACAATGCCGGCCTGTATATACGTTTGTTAATCATTCAACCAATCGACGTGTCTGCCTTTCTATCTATGGCATGTTACATACTCTATTTACTAATTACTCTTCTAAATTCAACCCACCAGAAAAGCCCAGCCATTTCAGGATCGCTCTAAGCAACTCTCAGCAGCGATATCTGACTTTCAACATTATTTACATCCCCTTGCATTATGTAAACACTGCCAATTATGGCGAACCCCTATTTCATTATATCTGCGTAACAAAGAGTCCCACTGGAGCAATTAAACGCGCCCATAAGCTACAAGCATTTGAATATTGTGTATGATGAATTGATAATGTTTTCCCAACAGCACTCACTCCAAGTCATGTCAATACTATTATGCCCCGTTTATGCTGAATAAATGAGAAAGTCTGTGCTTCATTTACTAACAGAAAATTAAATATTCACAGGCTCATAAATAATGTACGCTCGGAGAATAAGGCGAACTGCAAATGCAAAATCGGAGGACAAAGATAGAGAGATAGGGGGTAATTTCAACTTTAAAAAAAAAAGGGCTTGCTTTAACGTTTTAAAAAAAATGTGAAAAAGAGAGGAAAAGGAGGGGATGCATTGATTATCTGTCTATTGTAAGATCACATGCAGCAAAGAATCTATAAGGTTTGATACTGAATGTTTGATACAAAAGTAAAATATAAGGGGGCAATATAATTATACAAATATAGAAGAACAAATTGATAGGCTGGACGTTCAAAGCAAAAGTATAACCAGCAAGTGATTTCATTAGAATACAAATGGCTTTTTGTAATACTGAGTTGCAGGAATACAAACATGTGAAACTGAATATTATATTAAACAATGAATAAAACAGGAAATAAATGATAAAAACAATGAAATTAATCAGCTGAAAGGTCAGGAAACGGCCTAACAGTGTAACCAGAAATAGGTTTGATTAGAATACAAAGGGAGAGAGGACAATGACAGGAATATAAGAACAGATGATACAGCCTGAGATCATGAGAAGTCGAGTGTTATTCGTGTCGCTAATGGCGGCTGAATGGCAAGTATGAAGCTGTTCACAGCGGCTAGAGATTGAAGAGAAACGGGGGATCATCAATGGATACATTAGATATAACAAATTATTGGATAATTCATACACAATGAATAAATTATTTTTAAAAATAATAAAAAGGATAAATTGTAATTAAAGGATAAAGCACACATAATAATTCATGGATAAATTGTGCAAGAGAGATAGGGTAAATTAACTTTTACAACAGACTAACTCTGAACAGACTGCATTTTGACTCTTTCTTAATAAATCACACATGAAATTAATGGAAATATGGATTGATAAATGTAGCAAGAAATATGTAATCTTAGCATGACACTGCATTCACGCGATAACAATTGTCAAAAAAAGGGAAAAATGGGGGGGGGGGGGGGTTTAGAAGTACAATCAACTGCAGGAGTGATATGACATCAATACTGAAGCCTAGGGAGACAATCATCATCAAGTACCGGGCCTACTGGCGTAGGTGATCATGTCTCTCCACAACTTTCGATCTCGACAGTTCATTATCATTTCTGTTGTTGACCTTCTGCCAAGCCATTCTCGTAAGCTGTCTGGTATTTTCTCTCTTTGCTTCCCTCAATTTTTCCAGTTGTTACAATATATCCCAGTTGTTCTCAGCTCATTACATGGCCAAAAAATGAAGATTGTTTCTTCCTAATATTGGAAACTAGCTCTCTTTTTGCTTTGACCTTTTTCAGGATATTTTCATTACTCTTCTTAGCTGTCCATGGTATTCTCAACATTCTTCTGTAAAACCACATTTCTACAGACTCCAGTGATTTTGTTGTCTGTTGTCCTATTGTCCATGATTCACATCCATATGTTAAGACTGGCTCTACATAACATTTAAGAACTCTTTTTCAGGGAGACAATAACAACATCATAATAATATATTTTAATAGGATAATAAAAAGTAAGTTTCAGAATAAAGTTACATCAGAGGAGGTGGATTAAAGGAAATTAAAAGTTAATTAATATAAGGGGATAATCAATAAGTGACACAACCCACTTTTATTTGTCCATTAAACTTGTTTAGAAAAAAAAATGGATTTGCAGCATCTGTGAACCTTACCACACAAGATCAAGTAGTTTCATCGTCTATCTGTAGATGGTAGAGTTTGTTTCCAAAATGGAGTCGGTGAGTGACGTGCGTTACAAACAAAGAGCAGCCATTAAATTTCTTAGGTGTAGATACTGCAGTCGTAAACTACAACACAACGCATCTATGTCTATATAATGTCCATTTCGGGGTTAGTACTGAAGAAGTAGACGGAAGATGTGCAACAGAGGTGAGATGCAGAATGGCTTAGGCAAAAGCAACTTTCCAAAAAATGAGGAAGATACTATGCAATCCATTTTTGACAATAGAAACAAGAAAAAGAGTTCTTAAATGTTATGTAGAGCCAGTCTTAACATAGGGATGTGAATCATGGACAATGGGACAACAAACAAGAAGATCACTGAAGTCTGTAGAAATGTGGTTTTACAGAAGAATGTTGAGAATACCATGGACAGCTTAGAGGAGTAATGAAAACGTTCTGAAAGAGGCCAAAGCAAAAAGAGAGCTAATTTCCAATATTAGGAAGAAAAAATCATAATTTTTTGGCCATGTAATGAGAAGGGAACAGCTGGAATATATTGTAACAACTGGGAAAATTGAGGGACGAAGAGATAGAGGGAAGCAAAGAAAAAGATACCATGCAGCTTAAGAGAATGGCTTGGCAGAAGGTCAATAACAGAAATTATAAATAACTGTCGAGACCGAAAGTTGTGGAGAGACATGATCACCTACGCCAGCAGGCACGGTACTTGATGATAACTGAAGAGGTGTTGTTGTCAGGTGATTTAGTAGAAGTTCAATTTGTTCACAATAATGGCTAGAGCAAGTTCTGACGATCTCACCAACGATCGATCTGGCACCAAGCAACATTATAACTGGATAGATGGTCTGCTGTAAAATTGGGTGTTTATGCATTAAAACTGTACCAGTACAGCGTCTGTACAAATGTGCTATTCTAGCGTGCACACAAAAGGTGCCTGTGTGCCCATATCCTCAAGAGCTGTTCAAGTCGTAGCAATGCTACCAAGGTGGAGAGATCAAATGGCTGGGATCAGGAAAAGTGAGACACAAACATGTTGAAATCGGATGCACTGGGCTACATGCTTAACATGACAGTGCAAATTAATACTTAGCTTGAAGACGTCATAATTTGGAAGATAAGATATGGTGCTTATTCCGTAGAGTTCCCCCCACCCCTCAGCCTGGAAAGGGCCCAACCGATGCCACTGGCGGTCAACTTCCTCTGTGTTGTGGAGTCAATGCACAGAAAGAAAAGGGAAGTACTGCTAACGAAATATCAACAGTAACACTAACTTTACCGTAGTGGAGTGTCGAAGAGGTGCTAAATAAGCAATCCCCTTAAAACGTCTGTGCGAAAGAAAAACAAACTTGTATACAAGAAACACACCTAAATAGGAACCATAGATTTACAATCAGAGGATACAAGACATTCCGACCCGACAGAGAGGGGCACAAAGAGGGTGAGGGGGGGGGGGGGGGTTACTAATACCAACCCACCAAACAATGAAGTATCAGTAAATACAAATAAATAGTTCACAAATCGTAGAAGTTGACATATTAATAAAGGACCAACCTTCGTTGCGGAGACGGCACTCAATGATGATGATGGCCCACCAAACAGGGATATGTTACTATCAAGTACGGAAACTTCAACGGTCTAGTTATTAGCGATTTCACCAGCCAGACTGAAAGATCGCACCGTGCTCTGCCGGAGCACGAAAGGGGAGTAAAGAATAGTGGCGCTGTACCCTACCAGGCATGTTCGTAAGAGGCAAGAAATGAGGGTTGGGCATGGGACTGGCTATCCCATACTGTAAAAAAATAAGCCGAAAAAACTTCACAAACACAGACAAGTCAAAGAAAAGAGAAAAAGTAAATCCGCCATCCAGGAAAGAGAAGGGCTCTCTGTCTAAGAGACGTATGACGCAACCGGAGAAAGCCGTAAGGAGTCCGGGTTGCCGACCAAAGAACTCTTGGAGAAGACAGATAGAAGCAGAGATGAAGATGATGGGGAAGACATGGAATGATCTTAAAAGAATGGCAAAAAACAGAACGATTTGGAAAGTGTTTGTTGAAGACGATGTCTGAAAGATGGGGATATCGAGATACAGACATTAGGGAAGATAAAGTAGAACACTGGATGCAAATCTCCACTACATAAACCAGTCAGATGACGAGTTTTTATACCAGAACAAGCCATACTGTCTCCACTACAGATCTTGACTTTGCAGAAGGAGATCTACAACACAACATTAACATAAAGGTTACTTGGCCAACTAGCTGCTAGAAACAATAGGCCGATCATGTTGGGGGTAAAACTTGGGACATGCCACAAAGGAAGTAAAACGATTGCCACATTGGAGCTACCAACAAGAAAGCTGACTGGGACAAATTTGCAATGCTATTTGACCAGTACTTTGAAGCCATCAATGTGTGCAGCAACACAATTAAACCAATAATTGGAAGCCTCAACAAAACAGTATTGCATGCAGCCATTGAGTCAATTTTCAGGGATGCAAGGAAAAATGACAAACCACGGAATAACTACTTAGTCTTGAGAATAAAATGCGTAACGCCAAATCCAATTGAGCTTCTTTGAGATTGAAAATCTCAAAAACTAATTGCGCAAAAATGTCATTTAAAGTGATTGCTACAAAATACAAATATACAATGAGTCAGATCACAAGGTAATGCAGGAAGGAAACGATAACAAATCTAAAATTATGGAAGCTGATCAGAGCTGTAAATAATGAAGGTGACAGCAACAAACAAATCACAATAAAACATCATGCAACATGCTTTCTGGGAAGAGAGCAGCAAACATATTGCTATGTCACTTTGACTACACAGTTCATACTATAAGCAGATAGGGAAAATGCCGAAAGTGATGAACACAAAATCTATGACAACACTAAATCTGTAGCAGAGGAAAACATTTAAACATGGAAGAGCCAACGGGATCGCTAAAGAAAAGGAAATTACCAGGAAAATAAGTTATAAATGAAATGCTAAAAGGGTTGGGTACAAAAGCAAAAGAGAAGCTACTGTCTGTCAGAACTACAGCCAAAAAAAGAGGAATTGTTCCATAAGCGTGGAAAGAGGCAATATTAATCAGAATACCAAGAAGACAGAGCTGTCACTGTGCTAAGTTGTAGAGAAAGCTAATGGAATGCATGACCAACACCAGTCTGATGTGGCACCTGAAAGAAAAACACCTCCTAATACCTTAGCAAGATGACTTCTAGCAGCACAGATCTGCTGAAGAGCAGATTACCCACATAGTCCAGGAAATAGAAGATGGTTTCCAAGAGAAAAAAATATACTTTAGCAGTCTGGGTAGACTTGGAAAAGACAAGTTTGGAAAGAGGGATTGAAAGCAAGATGTGAAGAAATAATACTTGCCTATGAATGAGCAAATAGATTAGTCGCTACCTTGAAAATAGAACAGCCAGAGCACATGTAAATAGGCAGATCAGTAGAAAAAGAACTTTGAAGCAGGGTTGTCCCCAACATGATTTCTTGTGTACGTAACTGGCATTAGAGAGAGCATCACAAAAAATATTTGCAGACGACTTAGCTTTGTGGACCTCTGAAAATTCATTGTGATAGCAGAAAAATAGGCACCTGACTGGCTAGTTAAAATAAATAAAAGAAAAACAAAACACAGTATACTCCCTCTTAAACAAACCTCAGCGTTCCAAACTAAAGTAAATAGTTAAAATCTACGCCTGGAATAAAACCTAGAACATCAAGGCATTATATTTGGTTGTCACTTGATATGGAAAACTCAGATAGGAAGAGCTAGACAAGATAACGGCAAAAGATGGCAATCAAGAAAAAATTATCTGGTACAACTTGGGGAGCAGATGGGAGTATGCTAGATAAACTGTACATGGGGTGAGTAAGACCAGTCTTAGAGTATAGTATTGCTGCATGGGCAACAAAGTCATATATAAAACAAGGAATAAGACAAGGCTGTGTTCTGTCGCCATGTTTGTTCTCACTTTACAGCAAAAATATTATGAAATCAATAGTTGGCAAAAAGGGAATTGAAGTCAATGGTCACAATACAAACAATTTGCGATATGCGGATGATACAGTCTTAATAGCAGAGATGGAGAATAAACTACAAGAAATGATAAACATAATAGTAAAAGAAAGGTAAAGGTAAAGTACGAGACTTGAACCGGCGTCTTAGCACGCGAGTTTACACCCATATGTGCTCGGCCGCCTATCCAGAAATGTTCGGAAATTTTTGGATAGTGTCGCCTCAAGCATCGAGACTCACGATGCGAGGCAACATTCCTCACCTTCCCAGGGTAATACCCTGGTACCCATTTCTGCCAACGGCTGGGTCGACCGTGGGGGTATTTTTTTTTTTTTTTTTTTTTCCAACCACGAGTACAATTCACACTGCTCCCAGCGGGAATCGAACACGGGTTGTCCGAACGTCGGTAGTCCAGTCGGGTGGTTTTCCCAACTAGGCTACCGAGGCCCCCAGAAAAAGAAAGCAACAAGAAAGGTCTCAGTATGAGTAGACAGAAAACAGAAATAATGGTCATACCGAAGAAACAAACATCACCATTATGCAGCATTAAAATAAACAGGACAAATCTGAAACAAGTGCAACATGTCAAATACTTGGGCACAATAATAACATCAGATGGAAGATACACCACAGAAATATAAAGCAGAATAGCTCAGGCTACAATAGCATTTCAGAAAATTAAAAATGTCTTATGCAATAAATCTATGTCAATAGAAGTGAGAAAGAGAGTTTATTAGTGCTATATAGAGCCAATTCTGACCTATGGAAGTGAATCATGGATGGTAGACAAACAAATGAAAAGATGATTAGAGGCCATAGAGATAGGGTTTCCCTAAAGAATGCTGAAAGTTCCCTGGACAGCTAAAAAGACCAATGAGGACATTCTCAAAGAGGCCAACACAAAAAGAGAGCCCTTAAAAATATTAGAAAGAAACAATCAACATTTTTCTGATATATCATGTGAAGAGGAAAGTTGAATATTTGGTCTTTGACTGACCAATACAGGGGACAACAAAGAGAGAAGATACTAGATAGGAAGATGTCATGGCATGGGAAAACTGCCAGCAACATAACTGATATGATGCAATGTGGATAGAAAATTGTGGAAGGAAATGATTGTCTATGCCAACCAGTATCGCACATGATGATGATATGTAATACAAAACCAATTCACAAGTATTGGCAACTACCACTATATTTTACAGCAGTAAGGACAGGATGCTACAGTCTGTCATGTCAGACCAAAAGCTAATGAACAAAAAAATGTTACAACACTTGAAGAATAGCATAAAACTATTACAAGACATAAAGGTAAAGGCAGTCGCATAGCAAAAAGTGACTTCAGATCATGAAGTGTTAGAATCACAGCCTTGTTCACAGCTCATACATTCCCTCATATACCCTAATGTCCTGGCACAAAATTTAAGAAGCTTTTAACCAGCCTTCACCTCTTCAGAAATTCCAACAACTGCCCTCAAGCAAGGCCTGTTGCAACTTTTCTGAGCATTACCTTTGAAACACAGAGAAAGCATAGGTGAGTTTGTGCCTCAAGTCAAATTATTGCTTTAGTTATGGCCATGACCTCCATCGTCAAATTATTTGCAGTCAAAGCAAACACACATGTGTCTAATTTTCCCAAGCTGTGAAAGCGCATGAGATCTGCTAATGTTGAACAGGAGACCTCCATGTGTATGAGTTATATATGACTACTTTACCCTCAGGGAAATTCTAAAAACTCAAAGCCTGCACTTCTGATTCCACTGCCACTGGGGTATGTTTTATGCATTCTCTGTTCGGTTTGAAGTGTATTGAAAGAAAATTATATCGAGATGTGAGGTTAGATCGGGGTCATGCTTTTATCAAACACAAAAACCAAGTAATGCTGAAAACTTGGAACATTAAATAACAGTCCAGGATAAAACAATATTTTTTATAGGTAGTGATCTCTGCAATATGTGCCATTATGGCATGCAAGGTTTCTGTTTTTGAGATTCTGGTTCTGCCCTATGTGCCGTCTTCGGCTCAGAAGGACAATAGATAGATAGATAGATAAACAATATTACAGTATTTCATAATGGCTAAAGAAAAATAAAACTGAAATCTATATGGGCAATGAACGGGGAGGAGTGGGGTGAGATCAAAACTTATGAGGACTACATACTGAGTAACAAGAAATAATGCATGATAGTTAAATTCTAAATTACACTACACATAAATAACCAAGATACATATCTCATCAAATACCAGCAGGAAGCTATACTTGGTACACATCTAAATACAATATTCAGACACTTCTATCTAACATCTCCAGTTCGCTTTCTTAACCTACAAGGTTTAAGCTGGCTAGGTCATGTTAGATGCACTGAAGATGGTAAAGTTCAGAAAGAAATCACATATGGTGAACATACAAGAGGGATTAGACATAGAGAGATAAGGCATAAGTTGCCCACACTTTGCTTAAAAGATGTCTGTGTGACACGAGACAATGTCACATGGATCTTGCGACACGGAGATGGTCGCAAATGACAGTGACAGATGACAAGCAATTTCAAAAAAGTAATAAAAAGAGGTCAAGAGGCAAAGCACATCATTTGGTTAAAGAAAAAGTGAAAGGTCAGATACAATTTTTCCATGCAATGTCTGTGAACAGGTGTTCCTTTTCAAAATTGTCCCATATAGTTAAGCACTGTTCTGCAAACAGATAATTTCACTTGCGATATAATTCAACGCCGTAATATTATGCAACTATTTTAATTAGTTCCATTAGTAATAAAATTAACAACACTCATACTCTACAAATAAAATAGTTACTTCATAAAATGAAAACTTCCCATTCTATTTACTAATATTCTTTCAACTGTTACTTGGTGACAAGCTGAAGAAGTAGGGAGTGGCGATTGCATCTCATGAAGTCTCTTGTGGGGCAGTAACAAAGTGACACCATTTCAATCAGTTCGTAGGCATTTTTTACATGCCTGGACTAAACTGCACATCTGTTTCCACTGTCTTATACCAAACTGACTAAATCCACCTTGATTCGGCCAGTGAATATAAAATTAATCTCTATTTAGAAAAGTACTATGAATACATATACAGCTCATGCAATCCATTTCAGGTTTTCTCAGTCACTTATTATATTTAATTATTGTTCAAATTCAGATGTATTAAGAATAATTCAAAATTGTAAAAAATGTATATTATTCATTTTTATTTCAGTAGTATCTATTAGTTTTACAGAAATGCGCGTGCAAGTCAACAATTCAATAAATAGTTCTTCATGATTAAACTTTATCATGAAAATGGGAAGGCTAAAACTGAAGAGCTGTATTTGTATAGGAGAACAATATAGAACACACCTCTTAAATCTGTGCAAAAGTTCACCTATCTGTTCGGTTTTATGGTCACAACCACCACCTCACTTGATGAAGAGATAAACACCCAAATTGAAAAGACTGCTTCAACATTTGGTAAATATAAACATTAAGCTTGGGGCAACATCAAATTAACACTCAGGATTAGGACTCTAATTTATCAAAATTGTGTGCTTAGTGCACTTTTTTCTGATTTTCCTTGTTGGTATAAGGTCCTAACATTCCATGTAGCTATTTTTAGTTTGTTCCTAAAACAATAGTTAGAATTTCTCTCCATGGCTTTCTTTGGAATGTTACGTGATGAGGTTGAAATTTTTCATTGATTGAAAAGTACATAAAAGTAAACAAACCAATTTATGCCTGCTTCATAGACTACACCAAAGCATTTGATAGAATACACCATAATCAACTTATAGACTGCCTAAAAGATATAAATCTAGATGACACAGACATACGACTAATATGTAATTTGTACTGGGAGCAAACAGCAATAATAAATATAACAAGGAGAAACTCTACACCCATTGATATAAAAAGATGAGTAAGACAAGGATGCATCCTATCACCAAGCTTCTTCAATCTATACACTGAGCAAATCTTTAAAACATCACAGAGATGCCAGGCCTAAACATTAATGGGAAGATAATCAATAACCTAAGATATGCTGATGACACTGTACTACTAGCAGAAAATCCCAAAGATCTACAACAATTACTTAATGAAATAAACATGACAAGCAAAAAATATGGACTAGATATGATTATCAAAAAGACTAAAACCATGATCATAAACAAAGAAAATTCTCAAGACCTACAATTAAATATCACGAAAGTTGAAGGAATACATCTGGAGAAAGTTCAGAGCTACAACTACCTGGGACATACTATAAGCAGTGATGGAAAATGTACAACAGAAATAAACAAAAGAATAGGTATGCCAAAAAGTAATTTTAATGCCATGAAAAATATACGAAAACAAATAACACCAGGGCTAAAACTAAAAATAGCAAAATGTTACATCTTCTCAATATTCCTGTATGGTGCAGAAACATGGACATAAGACCAGAAAACAGAACAGAAAATTTAAGCCTTTGAAATGTGGATCTATAGAAGAATAGGTAGAATTGGATGGAAGGAAAAGAAAACAAACGATGAAGTCTTAAAACAACTAAAAACAAAAAGAAAACTACAAAGTACAATTCAAACAAGACAAATGCGATTCTTAGGCCATGTTAAAAGACACAACAGCATACTAAAAGTAATCCTTGAGGGGAAAATACAAGGTAAAAGAGGCAGACCAAGATTAACATGGACGAGTAACATCAAATGATGGACAAATCAGCCTATGATAACCTTCACCACCAAAGCAAGAGACAGAGCAGAATGGCGCTCCTTGTTAGCCAACCGTCGTTGCGGTGACGGCACTGGATGATGATGATCCATTTAAACATTATATTGTGGAATTTAAAACAGATTTGCCATTGATGTTGCATCCAAGTAAACAGTTTAAGAAGCTGTATCCACTCACAAAAGCATGTTTGACAACATTTTAATGTCAAATCACTTACTTCCATCAACACCTCTGCATTTGTTAATATTACATCATTAATTTACTTGCTGATCTTAAAAACAATATAGATTTTAAAAATTCAGTATCTATTTAAATATAAGTGTGCAAAAAGGGGAAGTGATCGGCTGAAGACATAGTAGTGTCCAAAAATATTATTAAAAGAAAAGCCATAGCCATTACATGCCCTTTAAAAATTACTGCATCATATTATACTGATGTCTCGCTGAGTCTTAGCAATTCTCCTGGAGTGAACATCTGTCCAAACAAATGGACCCCGCCATATTTTCCTTTATGTACCTATCAAACACTTTTTTGCTTTAAGTTAAATTAATTAACTTAAAAACTCATACCTTTTTAAATAATTGATATACAGAGATATCTGTCTATCTATCTATTGACTTTTCAAGCCGTGGCCAGCCCATGAGGCATAGACCCAGATGCTCTTTCTCTTTTCTAAATGTTCTTTTCTAGCAGTCTCAAACCTTGCAAAGATCATTTATAAAATCTTGCCATTTGTCTCTGTTCTGTGCAAGCATCTCGATCTCATTGAGGGAGCCGATTCCTCCAGCCTTTGCTTCTCTGATCAATATTCTTCTCAGTGTTTCTCTCTGTCAGCTTCTTTTCCTCATACCTGTTGTTTCCCACATCAGGACTTTCTTTGCTATTCGGTTATTATCTCTTCTCATAACATGTCCAACATTTGTCCATCGTCTTTTCTTGATCACTGAAGATATTAGTGGTTGACTGGCGATTTCTCTAGTTTCCTCATTTGTTTTGAATTCATTCCACGCTATACCAAGTATTTTCCTTAGACATTTATTTTCAAATGCATTCAACTTTGTTCCTATGTCTCTTGATACAGAGATATGAATGAAGGATATTTGTATATCTTTTTTCAAGGGCTGTCATCTTGACATCATGCTATTATATTAATTTTTATAAAGTCCCTATATAATTATAATTCGAGTGTTTGAATGATTACTTACAAATTGTTTGGTTTTTAATTGAGTTTTCCTTTGATATGTTGTGGAAATGACAGAGGCCACATCATCATCATCATGTGCCATATCAGTTGGCATAGACAATCATGTCCTTCCACAATCTTTTATCCACAGTGCATCATATCAGTTCTGTTGTTGACTGTTTTCCATGCAATGACACCAAGCTATCCAGTATTTTCTCTCTTTGTCGTCCGCGATCTCTCTTTTCTTTATTTTGCCAGTTTGTTACAAATAACTATTCCAACTTTCCTCTTCTCATGGTGTACCTGAAAAATGTTGAATGTTTCCTTGTAATGCTTTTTTAGGCGTTCCCTTTTTGTGTTGGCCTCTTTGAGAATTTCTTCATTGGTTTTTTTAGCTGTCCAGGGAACTTTCAACATTCTTCCGAGAAATCTCATTTCTGTGGCGTTTAATTTGTCTTTTCATTTGCTTGTCTGTGTCCATGATTCACTTCTATAGGTCAGAATTGGTTCTATTTAGCACCAATGACCTTTCTTTCTCACTTCTTTTGACATAGATTTGTTGCATAAGATATTTTTCATTTACTGAAGTGCTATTTTGGCCTGAGCTATTCTGCTTTTTATTTCTGTGGTGCATCTTCCATCTGATGTTATTATTGTGCCCAAGTATTTGACGCGTTGTACTTGTTTCAGATTTTTCCGGTTTATTTATGCTGCATGATGGTGATGATTGTTTCTTTGATACGACCATTACTTCTAATGGCCATCTACATTATATTCTATTCTATTCATGGAATCAGTTTCATTGTAGCTGGGGTATCCCTATATCCACTCAATCGTCCATTCCAGCATTTCTCAAAACATATGCAGACTGATTGCTCCTGTAATGTGTTGATTATAGATACATCCGCTTTTCCCACTGAGCACTCATGATTGATCAGACCCGCATATATTATATTGTATAATATAATTATAGTAAGTAATGAATATTAAGTAGTATGATATAAGTAAGTAGTTAAGTAGTTTCTGTTTGTTATGACTTATGACTTATTACAGTTATAGAGGTGGTAAAATACTGACTCTGTGCTGACAATTTATATATATATATTGTTATTATACCATATCATATATATACTATATGACAGACAACTTATAATTTAAATTATTAAACAACTAAATACTAAATGTATTTCTTTTATATGCCATGACTACTACGGGGTGTTTTTAAAGTTGCAGTGCAGTGAATATTTCTAATATTCAGTAAATGACGTAATCATCATCTACGTACCACAATTTTGTAAACCACATTTATGAACAAACCGCTGCTTCCTTTAAGGTTTTATTTACGTAAAGGACGGGCACTACGCTACTTTCACTGTCTCATTGCTTGAAGGAAATGGTGTTGACGATTGAAAACAGGGTATTTCTGGTTGAGCATGTCTTCCATAATGGCGATAAATATACGGATGAGGTCATTAGACAACTCGTGAGGAAATTTCCAGACTCACAAGTCCCTCACCGAAATTCTGTTACAAAATTGATCAAAAAGTTTCGTGAAACCGGTAGTGTGGTAGATGCATACCGATCTGGAAGACCTTCAATTTCACAAGACCAAATTATGGAACTCAAGACAGAATTACAATGAGTCCAAATGCATCTTTAAACCACTTGTCTCAACAGGTGCAAATATCTAAGAGTTCTGTTCACAAGGTTTTAAGAAGTGAACTACACTATCGTCCATACAAATTAACTGAAGTGTCTCAACTCCAAGAAAGAGATTATGAATCCCGTTTAAACTACTGCATGTGGTTTCAGAATTTTATTTATGAACATGGCGCTGCCATCCTTGACGTCACTTTTTTCACTGATGAGGCCTGGTTTCATTTATCCGGTTATGTGAACAGTCAGAACAATCGGCTGTGGAGCAGTGAAAACCCCCATGAATTTCATCAAGTGCCGCTTTACGATAAAAAAGTCGGAGTGTGGTGCGCTATAAGTCGTATGCGGATAATAGGACCTATATTTTTTAATGAAACAATAAATGCAGAACGTTACCGTACTTTAATTCTGGAACCGTTCATAGCACACCTTACAGAACGGGAAATTATGGAATCCTGGTTTCAGCAGGATGGGGCAACAGCACACACAGCCACAACAACACTCAATTATTTAGAAAGCATATTTGCAAATCGCATTATTTCACGTGGAATCTGGCCTGCTCGTTCACCAGATCTAACACCCCCAGATTATTATCTGTGGGGGGCATTGAAGGGGAAAGTTTATGAAAATAATCCGCAGACAATTAATGACCTAAAGACTGAAATAGTAGACAAGATTAAACAAATATCACCAGACATTATTCTGAAGGTTTTCGCAAATATGGAAAGACGAATCACGACATGTCTTGAGGCCCATGGTGGACATTTTCAACATATGCTTTAGGCACAACTTTATTGTGTTAATACCAACATTACCCATTATAAGCTCGCCGATAGCAGTCAAGTATATTTGAATAATACCATTTATTTTACAATTTGTGTGATGCATTAGTTAACCGCATTTCTGGTGACGTTTTTTCTTTAGAGAGTATAAATTCACTGCACTGCAACTTTAAAAACACCCTGTATAACTAACATTCACACATTTTGTAACATACATACATAACATGTTATGATGTACATTAATCATTAATGATTGTGTTGTGGTTACACAAAGTGTGACAACCACAATGACAAACAAAGTAACAATACATTGTAAGATAAGTACAACATTTTTACACCCCAAAAAATAATGCATTTCATTTCAAACTCAGCCACTTTCCTTTTACTGTTTACTTTTTAGCAGTTTAATAATATTTAATTTAAACTAACAAATAATATAAAATTACATTGATTCAGTTCAATGAATTATGATGAGAATAAAATAAATTCACTTTTCCACTTCTGACTTCTGTCGTAGATTAAGATTGATTTCACTCAGTTTGAGCTTAATTAAGTCTTCACTGTTTCAGAGTTTCACATGTCATCATTATTTAAATGATTAATAATTAATGATTAATTTAATACGCTGTTTTATAACATAAATGATTAAGAGTAGTATTGAAGAAAGTAAATAGAAACATATCCAACTTCACTTACCGTACAAGATTATGTTCCCGATCAAGTTTAATCATTTGTCGGCTTGTCAATAAGGGGACACTACTCCAGATAAACAACTAGCGTTTTAAAAAGTAGGATTAGCTCAAAGAAACAATCCTCTTCCACATCTCATAACTTTGATGAACTTTTGTGGCACTTAAAAAAAAAAAAAAAAAAAATTTTTTACTATCTTTGCTACACATATTGCTGGTGTATGTCGGGGAGGCTTACGATAGAATCAGAGGGATAGAGGCCGCTTGGTCAAAGCAGTCGCCGAGGTATGTGAGACTCATGATTTTTATTTCGACAAATATATTGACGTTCGTGGCACTACAGCAACAGACCGAATTTGTCAACCTTCTTTGTGTATGTATATCTTCAATAGCTCTTTGGGACTGCGAAGTCGAGCCCTGCCAGAAGATCTTTAACATGCCAGACAATCAATATACGTGGCCATTTTATTTCAATTTACATTTCTTCACAAAAGTCAAAAAATCATCATATACTGAAATAGCTCGTTGTATATTTTTGTCATTCCTGAAACGACATAAGTAAAATATGTCCAAAACCTTACGATAACTGTTCATCTCCGAAGCTTTTCTTAAAAGAATTATTTCTCTGTTGTATGGGTACATGTTTCACAAACGTATATATAGAAATGATAAACATAATGGTAAAAGAAAGCAGCAAGAAAAGTCTCAGTACGATTAATAAGAAAACAAGTAATTATCATTTTGAAGAAACAATCATCACCACCATGCAGTATAAAAATAAACAGGACAAATCTGAAGCAAGTGCGACGCGTCGAATACTTGGGCACAATAATAACATCAGATGGAAGATGCACCACAGAAATAAAAAAAAAAAAAAAACAGAATAGCTCAGGTCTAAATAGCATTTCAGAAAATGAAAAACGTCTTATGCATACAGTCCATGTCAATAGAAGTAAGAAAGAGGGTTCATCTGTACTATATAGGGCAAATTCTGATATGAAGGTGAATCATGGACAGTATGCAAACAGATGAAAAGACGATTAAAGGCCACAGAGATGGGATTTCTCAGAAGAATGTTGAAAGTTCCCTGGACAGCTAAAAAGACCAAAGAGGAAATTCTAAAATAGGCCAACACAAAAATGGAGCTCCTAAAAACATCAGAAAGAAATAATCAACATTTTTTGGGTACATCATGAGAAGAGAGAAAGTTGGAATACTTGGTTGTAATTGGCGAAATACAGGGGAAGAGAACTCAGAGACGACAAAGAGAGAAGATACTAGACAGCTTGGTTTCATGGCTTGGAAAACAGTCAACAGCAGAATTTACGATGTACTGTAGATAGAAAATTGTGAAAGGACATGATCGGCTACGCCATCTGGTATGGCACAAGATGATGATGATATAGAAAAGTCACGGTCATCAAAAGTTGTAACAATATTATAGATGGCTGTGAGAAAAAACTGATATAACTAGAGTAGGCATTAACCGGATTTTAGAGTTATTATCTTTACATATCAACCTGCACCATCAAAGCAAGAGACAGAGAGGAATGTCGCTCCATGATAGCCAACCTTCGATGCGGAGAAAGCACTCAATGATGATAATAATGATGATCTTATCTAATAAGTTAACGCCCTGCAACGACTGTTGTAGTTTGCGCCATTTTTGCGGAATCTCGTCGATATTTGTTTAGGTTTAGATTCTTTATAGCTGACAATTGATCCTAAACATTTAAACTTGTCAACTGTTTTTAGTTTTTGTCTTTTTCTTTTTATTTTTTGCAGCATTGCCTATAAGTTTATTAGTCATCATTATTGTTTTTTCAGCATTGTTCGCAGTAACATAACTTCTTTTTTTCTTTCTTTCACTCCTCATTTGATTTTCTGCGTTGAGTGGAGATATAGTTATACAACTGTTTTCTGCTCTCTGTTGGTCTTTTCTACTGCTGTTTCCTAGTGTTTTAAATATTCCGCCATGTTTTCTATGTTCGGCTCTTGGATGTGGTGTTCTCGTAAAGGTTATTAACGGCTCGTTGTGCTGTATTTTTTTTTATCTTTCTTTCTTATCATGTGGTCAAAACTATTTTATCTGTTGTTTCTTTGTACATTGAATGGCAGTATTATTTCTAGCTTTTTTCCCATCTGTTCATTATTTCTGATCTTATCTTTCAGGCTGTTTCCTAACATGACTCTAACACGTTTTATCTCAGTAGTGGTTATTTTTCAAGTCTAGAATGCATGTCTGGCAGTGGCAGCACAACATTGGAATGAAGATAGTGGTGTAGAGTGCCCGTTTGGTTTCCAGCGTTATTTTCTTGTTGAACAGCAGTGGTGACATCTGTCCGTAGATTTAACAAGCTTTGTTCCATGTTGAGTCTATTTCTGCTGAATTGTGAATTATCGTTTGTTACTAATCTTCCGAGATATTTAATTTCCTACACCTTTTTTTTTCTTTTGGTTTCAAACGTCGTGGTGACTTCTTTGACCAAGCGAGCTTTATTTCTCTGGTTCTCTCGTGAGCTCCACTGACGTACACCAGCAATGGTACTATATATAATCAAGAGAGTTTCCACTTGTTTTCGCTGTCTACCGTTTCTTGTTTTGCTAATGTTCCGATTTTCTTTTACAATGTTAATCAATTCTGTCTTGTTGTTGTTAATTTTCATGTTGCATTGGGTGCCTGTACTAAGTCTGTTCATGTTCTCTTGCAGGTTTTCTATTTTTCCATGTATTAGTATGTGACTGCCTGCGAACAGAAGCGCGTCAATATTCTCTGGCTCAAATTAGTTGGCTAAGTTGCATATGTAGCCCATCGATGTAAAATGACTCAGATTAGTTGGTTAAGTTGCATATGTAGCCCATCGATGTAAAATGACTCAGATTAGTTGGTTAAGTTGCATATGTAGCCCATCGATGTAAAATGACTCAGATTAGTTGGTTAAGTTGCATATGTAGCCCATCGATATAAAATGACTCAGATTGGTTGGTTAAGTTCCATATGTAGCCCATCGATGTAAAATGACTCAGATTAGTTGGTTAAGTTGCATACTTAGCCCATCGATATAAAATGACTCAGATTGGTTGGTTAAGTTGCATATGTAGCCCATCGATATAAAATGACTCAAATTAGTTGGTTAAGTTGCATATGTAGCCCATGATGTAAAATGACTCAGATTGGTTGGTTAAGTTGCATATGTAGCCCATCGATATAAAATGACTCAGATTGGTTGGTTAAGTTGCATATGTAGCCCATCGATATAAAATGACTCAGATTGGTTTGCTAAGTTGCATATGTAGCCCATCGATATAAAATGACTCAGATTGGTTGGTTAAGTTGCATATGTAGCCCATCGATATAAAATGACTCAGATTGGTTTGCTAAGTTGCATATGTAGAGCATCGATATAAAATGACTCAGATTGGTTGGCTAAGTTGCATATGTAGCCCATCGATATAAAATGACTCAGATTGGTTGGCTAAGTTAGGGAGCTGCGATAGCTCAGTGGTTAGTGAACTGGACTACAAAGGACAAGAGGTAGGGTTCGATCCCAACCGACGGCTTCCGGGTTCACCCAGCCTTTAATGGGTACCGGATTTTTTTCTGGGAAAGTAAAGCGGCACGGGCGTAATACCGACCACATTACCCCAAAAATCATGTGCCGAAGGTCTGTAAAATTTATGGTCACTAACACCATATTCCCTATACGCCACTTGGCGTGACGAGGGTACTTTACTTTTGGCTAAGTTACATATGTAGTCATCGATGTAAAATGACTCAGATTGGTTGGCTAAGTTACATATGTAGCCCATACATGTAAAATTACTCAGACTGGTTGGCTAAGTTACATATGTAGCCCATACATGTAAAATGACTCAGATTGGTTGACTATGTTAGATATGTAGACATCGATGTAAAATAAACAATAGGACAGATAGTACGCATCTCTGCCTTACTCTTGTTCTAACTCCAAAGTTATCAGAACCTACTGCTTGCTGACTGTGCAGTTGTTGATGATGTAATGACTTTTACATCGGTTGGTTAAATGATGGCTTACATTGTGTGTTGTTATTATTTCTAATAATTGTTTTCTGTTCACTCGCTCATTTTCTTGGTTTACGAAAGTTAAGTACAGATATTGCAACAAACTTAAAGAGAAACTGAGATCCAATGACCGGCCACGAAAAAGATAAATTTAAGGGATTTTGAAATATTAGGAAACATAATAGTTGGAGTGAAAGAGAGACTAATAGAAGAGCATTGGCCGATGAACGGCAAACGTGGAAGGAAAGAAGAAACATATATTTTTTAAATACAAAAACTACTTTATTATTCTCTGGAGTAATGATAACACTTATTGTTATCGTTATTTTGACTGATGTTAACAAATTACACATTTTCCTTCAATTCCCTCATTAATGTGTAATGCTTCTGTTCTCGCACTTTTTACTTCAATATCACAAATGTTTATAATTGTGTTATTGCCCTTGGACTGGTAACCCTTTCAAGGACAAATGTGAATTACCTTTATCTAGATTATTCCCCTTTTCCTGCTATATTTTTTTTCCTTTTCAAATATATAAAGAGAATATTTTATAGGACTGTTTTTATAAAGATCCATAAAGAGCATACATCATCATCAAGTACCGGGCCTGCTGGCATAGGTGATCATGTCTCTCCATAATTTTCGATCTCGACAGTTATTTATCATTTCTGTTGTTGACCTTCTGCCAAGCCATTCTCTTAAGCTGTCTGGTATTTTTTCTCTTTGCTTCCCTCTAACAACAAAACAAATATCAGCAGGGCTGAAACTAAGAATAGCAAAATGTTACATCTTCTCAATATTCCTGTATGGTGCAGAAACATGGACATTAGACAAGAAAACAGAATAGAAAATTGAAGCCTTTGAAATGTGAATTTATAGAAGAATAGGTAGAATTGGATGGAAAACAAAAGATAACAAACGATAAAGTTTTAAAACAACTGAAAATAAAAAGAGAAATACTAAATACAATTAAGACAAGACAAATAAAATTTTTGGGGCATGTTAAAAGACACAACAGTCTACTAAAAGTAATATTGGAAGGAAAAATACAAGGTAAAAGAGGCAGCGGCAGACCAAGAGTAACATGGACGAGTAACATCAAAAGATGATCAAGTCAATCTATGACAGCCTGCACCATCAAAGCAAGAAAAAGAGTAGAATGGCGATCCATGGTAGCCAACCTTCGTTGCGGAGAAGGCACACGATGATGATGATGATGCTTCCCTCTATCTCTTCGTCCCTAAAAAAAAGGGCATACACGCCCAAATATAAGTCGAAAATCATAATATAAACAACACTACGTTTGCTGATGATACTGTCTTAATCGATAAGAGTGAAAATAAGTTACAAAAGATGATTGGCATTTTTTTGTGTTATAGAGTAATATAAAGGCCGTGTCCTTTATAGCAAAAAGCAAAAAGTTAGAAGAAATGATTTGCAACAAAGAAGAAAATATCAATCCACAATTAAATGTAATCGGGACAGTATCAAAGCGGGTTTATGGTTTGTCTTAATCGAAGGCCTTGGTATCACTGCAAACGAATTAAAATCCATAATTGCTCAAACTCCCGTGCCAGTGAAAATATCCGAAATAAAACGCATCTCATTGAAGGATCCATACTGCAGCCACATTCATAGTAGCTACAGCTACACGCTAAAAGATATAAGAGCAAGCGGTACCGAAAGTGAACGCAGCTGAACTGTCCTTCGTCATACGAAGTCATCATTCATCGTAAGCAATCGAAATATCTAAACACGATCCGGTTGAAAAGCACAGCTCACGGTGTGCACAGAGCACTAAACTCAGTAGCTCCAGCAGCAAGCCGGACTTGGAATTTGAGGAGACTGCAAAAAGGAACACTTTTCAGACTGAAGCTCAATGGTTCCTGCCGCCTATCCACAGTATTGATCGGAGGTCCGCAGGTAAGTAGGTAAAGAGCCCTCGTCACGTCAAGTGGCTTACAGGAAATATGGTGTTAGTGACCATAAATTGTACAGACCTTCGGCACATGATTTTTGGGTAATGTGGTCGGCATTACGTCCATGCCGCTTTACTTTCCCAGAAAAAAAATCCGGTACCCATTAAAGGCTGGGTGAACCCGGAAGCCGTCGGTTGGGATCGAACCCTATATTAAAATATGAGTACCTCCGAAGACGGAGTTATCTGTCTGTGCGGCGAGGGACCCCTGTGCACACGGCTGCCAGGGAAAATGGATTAGCATGCAAAATTCAGTTCCTAGTCTCTAGGGTTCTGTTCTGTTAAACATACATTCTCAGATGCGAATGAAGGAGTCTTATCTACATACTAGGTCTGATGGTTGATTGTTCAATATCTCAAGACTAAAGGCAATGCGAAGAGATAATAATCGAATAGCAACGCAAGCCCTCATATGGGAAACAACAGGTAAAAGAAAAAGAGGAAGACCCAGGGAGACACTGAGAAGAACATTGATGAGAGAGGCAAGAGCAGCAGGAATCGGCTCCCTCAATGAGATAGAACTGCTTGCACAGAACAGAGACAGATGGCGAGATTTGATAAAATATCTTTAAAAGAAAACTGCTAGAACAAAAAATTCATATAGGAGAAGGTGTATCTTGGTCTACACCCTATGGGCCGGTTACGGCTCGAAAGGTCAATAGATAGATAGAAAGGCAATGCCTAAGGTCAGACATATCTCTATTAGAGATCTGTTATTTGTTGACGACGCTGCACTTGTCACGCAAAGTCAGGAAGAACTCCAGAGCATGGTACATCGCTTTTCGCATGCCTGCAGAGACTTCGATCTAATAATAAGTTTGTAGAAAACTAACATACTCGGTCAGGACGTCGAAGCAACACCTGCAATCTCTATCGACAACTATAAACTTGATATCGTGCGGCAGTAAAACTGCCTGGGGTCCATCATCAGCGACAGACTATCTTTAGATACAGAAATTGACACTCGCATTGGTAAAGCTGCTACCACCTTTGCCCGTCTTTCTAGGCGTGTCTGGCAAAACAACAAACTGACAATTAAAACAAAAGCCGCAGTGTACAATGCCTGCATAATTAGTATCCTCCTGTATGGCAGCGAATCTTGGACAATCTATATAAAGCAGGAGAGAAGGCTAAATGCATCTCATTTGCGATGTCTACGCCGTATTATTGGTATCACCTGGAAGGATAAAGTGACAAACGTGGAGGTCATGACTTGCACAGGCTTACCGAATATCTACACGCTGCTCAAACAACGTAGGTTACGCTGGCTTGGCCATGTACACATGGGGGGGGGGGGAGAGGGGGGTGTTTACGGAGGGGCACCTATTGATTCTTCCGGTTTGCGTGATTTTATAACAATAAAGATACAATCCTAGCAAGAAGATCTCCAACTGTGCTTGTGATCCATCAAGAGATGTTTGTTCTCCATTGAAGATTGAAGATTGAATGGACCCCTCTCTAGAATGTTTCATAGTCTGACACCAGTGGGTGATCTCATAGTCGTACATGCTTTATAAGACAAGTCAATGCCACCTCAATGAAGCCATGCACTCGATGCAAGATACACGTTTACTGTTTTTTTTTTTTACGGTGAGACAAATTGATTGAAAGTTAATGCTACAATTTGAAAAGCCTTGATATCGGATGCATTAAATGGATGGTCACAGGCCAGTCTTATCAACAATACTACAGAAGTGTCGGGAAATAATACAATCTTTTCACTGACTGGTTAATCAAACAATCAATTCTCTTTTCGCGTCTGAGAGATAAGATCAGAAACGAAGAACTGAGAAAAAAGCTAGGAATAGCCCCCGCCATAGAATATATAAGGAAAAAACAGATAAAATGATTTGGCCACGTGACAAGACAGAAAGAACAAAACACAACACAACGAGCCTTCAACTAACGTTGTGTGAACACCAGACCCAAGTGTCGACCACGAAAAAGATGGATCGATGGAATATTAGAAGCACTAGGAAACATAACAGCAGCAGAGGCGAACAGAAGAGCAAAAGACCGCAAATTATATCTCCCCTCGACGTTGAAAGGCAGATGAGGAAGGAAAGAAGAAGAAGAAGAAGAATTCTCTTTTTTTCCACTGGCACATGGAACTAGTAGTTGTTACGGTTGTCTGTCCTGAAATGAAGTAATTTTCTTGAAACTTTCCAGAGCAGTTCAGCATGTTTAATTTTAGTTTAATCGACAGATAATTTACACTGCACAACTGACAGTCACATAGTGCTTCAGCATAGTTCCCCAGTATGAAGCATGCCTACCACACATCAGCGAAAGCACAGAAGATGGCTTCAGTTCACATGCACGAACTCCGTAGCGCTGTCGAGGACCCTGCTCACAACCTTGTTAGGCATCTCTTATGACACGTGTGTCGGGTGACAGTAGCACTATTCCTCGCCGACTGTCATCAGAGCTCCCGTAGCCACAAGTGTGAATTCAACACGTCAGATCCGTTAACTTCAGACCACCATTGACGACTATCCAAACATCAAGTCTCACATTTAAGCTATACCCAGGAAGTACAGCTTTCAAAAGTCAAGTCAGGAGGATAAACACAAATGAAATTTCCTTGCATATGGAGCATGCTAAGGGAGCCGCGATAGCTCAGTGGTTAGTGAACTGGACTACCACGGACAAGGGGTAGGGTTCGATCCCAACCGACGGCTTCCGGGTTCACCCAACCTTAAATGGGTACCGGATTTTTTTCTGGGAAAGTAAAGCAGCACGGGCGTAATACTGACCACATTACCCCAAAAATCATGTGCTGAAGGTCTGTAAAATATAGGGTCACTAACATCATATTTCCCTATACGCCACTTGGCGTGACGGGGGTAAAAAATAAAAAAAAATATATATAAAAATGGAGCATGCTAACAGTGGCGGATATTCTACACATCAGATGGTAAACTTGATGTAAGACCTGGTAGCTTCGTTATTCTGGTAAAAGAGGGTTACACAGGAGACGATTCTGAGTACAAATAACTATTGCAGTTTTAGTAGTATTATTTAGTTCCCCCGTCACGCCATTTGCAGTGCATGAAGGGGAAAAAAAAACTAAAGCGCTCCGTCACGCCAAGTGGCGTATAGGGAATATGGTGTTAGTGACCATAAATTTTAAGACCTTCAGCGACCTTTTTATGTGGTCGGTATTACGCCCGTGCCGCTTTACTTTCCCAGAAAATATCTGGTACCCATTTAAGGCTGGGTGAACCCGGAAGCCGTCGGTTGGGATCTAGCCCTACCTCTTGTTGCAGTGCATGAAAGTCAAGGACAATTAACGGCAGGGAAGCAGTCCCGAGTAAATGTGACATGAAGACAAGTGCATTCATCATCATCATGTTCCATACCGGTTGGGGTAGGCGATCATGTCTTTCCCCAATTCTCTCTTCACAGAACATCGTATCAGTTCTTTTGTTGACTGTTTTCACGCCCATGACACCAAGCTATCTAGTATCTTCTCTCTTTGCCGTCCGCGATCTCTCTTCCCCTGTATTTTGCCAGTTGTAACCAAGTATTCCAACTTTCCTCTTCTCATGATGTACTCGAAAAATGTTGATTGTTTCTTTCTGATGTTTTTTATGAGCTCCCTTTTTTGTGTAGGCCTATTCGAGAATGTTCTCATTGGTCATTTTAGCTGTCCAGCACTAAATGTGCAAAATATAGTGAACAGCATTCCGTTAAAATAAAGGTAAGATAAAAGATTCACATATAAAGCATGTAGCACGTAGCTGTAATTGTCAACAAAATGTTAAAAATAAAATAATCGAACATCAGTTTGTTTGTATAATCAAAACACACATAAAGAGATAGAGGGAAGCAAAGAGAAAAGATACCAGACAGCTTAAGAGAATGGCTTGGCAGAAGGTCAACAACAGAAATGATAAACTGTCGTGATCGAAAGTTGTGGAGAGACATGTCACCTACGCCAGGAGGCCCGGTACTTGATGATGATGATGTAGCTGGAGATTCAACCCACAGACCTCTGCATTCATCAAAATAACCATAGTTGAAGGGCAGGCAGCAGAGTGGATAAAACTTGTCGTTCTCCAAAAATAAGACGAACGCAGATTACAATTACTGTATGGTTTTATTTATGTATTTATTACAATTGTTATTGCTGTAAAAACTGTAACCGGGCACCATTATGCAATTGCACTGGACATGCAACTTGTATTCTCTAGTTCCATAGCAACGCAAGGCACATTCCTATGAAATAATAACATTAAATTAAAAAAAAATATAAAAACAAAGAGGGAAAGTTGTTTGGACAAAGAGGAACTGGCTATAAAGTTGTTTGTTACTTGTCTGTGTAAGCTTAACATCTCTAGAGAGATGTCGAGGAACTGAATTTTGCATGAATATCACTTTTACCTTTTTTCACACCGGTAGACGTGTGCTCAAGTGTCTCTCGCCATGCAGGCAGATGTTCTCCGACTTCAGAGGCACTCATATTTTACCGTTCAGTTTTGAATTCTTCTAGTCCCGCACCAAGCCATAAGGTAACGTGATGCCTTCTTCCAATAGAAGATACAGCGTCATATATCATGTCAACAACAGGTAAAGCGTTACCTCAACACCTTAAAGCGCCTAGGGTTAGTGCCCTTATGTTTAAATGACCAGCGGCACATTTTTATGGAGGATATGGTCGGCATAACACTAGGCTGCAGTGTTTTCCTGAAAATATCAGGTACCTATTTTTGTTTTTCGTTAGGCAGCTTTTACCTCTGACGAAGTGCCTAGAGACTAGGAACTGAATTTTGCGTGTTAATCCATTTTTCCATGGCAGCCGTGTGCACAGGGGTCCCTCGCCGCACAGGCAGATAACTCAGACTTCGGAGGTGCTCATATTTTTTCCCGTCGATGAGTAATTGACGTTTCAAGCCGGGCCTCGCTGTTGCGACTAGGGTTTTTTGCCGCAGAGAGAAATCATAAATAAAAATCCCAACCGATGTAGCCGGGAACCCACAACCTCTCTGTCTCGAGGCCGGCGTCTTGCCTCGAGACCAACCAGTCTCCCTATTTAAAGCTGGGTGAACCGAGCAACCCTCCCTCAGGATCGAACCTCACCTCTTGTCCTTAGTAAGTTCACTAACCATCGAACGTGTCAACATAACTAGCGATAATGCATAACCAAATTCTTTAACATTTAACAAGTGTACAGTTTTTCATGTCATTCGTCTGGCACATTTTAGTTTATGTAGTTGTTATTTATCTTAAATAATAACTTATAATAAAAGAATAAACAAAAGAATAGGTATTGCAAAAAGTAATTTCAATGCCATGAAAAATATACTAACATCAAAACAAATACCACCAGGGATAAAACTAAGAATAGCAAAATGTTACATCTTCTCAATATTCCTGTATGGTGCAGAAACATGGATATTAGACCAGAAAACAGAACATAAAATTGAAGCCTTTGAAATGTGGATCTATAGAAGAATAGGTAGAATTGGATGGAGCGAAAATAAAACAAACGATGAAGTCTTAAAACAACTAAAAATTAAAGGAGAACTACTAAAGACAATTAGAACAAAACAAATGAAATTTGTGGGGCATGTTAAAAGACACAGCAGCCTAATATAAGTAATATTGGGAGAGAAAATACAAGGTAAAAGAGGCAGATGCAGACCAAGACTAACATGGACGAGTAACATCAAAAGATGGACAAGTTAACCTATGACAATCTGCACCATCAAAGCAAGAGACAGAGTGGAATGGTGCTCCATGATAGTCAACCTTCGATGCGGTGACGGCACTCAATGATGATGATGATATTTATCTTATTTTTAGAGTTATAATCCTTGTTTGATGGTAGTGGTGACATTTGTCCAATGATTTGACAAGCCTTGTTACACCTTGGACTGAGCGTCACTTCTTTGGATGATGGAGATGGGAGTTAAGATCGGCACAGCCAGAAATGAGAAACTTAGTGGACGTGTAAGAAGACTTATCAACCAACATAGAACTGGAATCGTCAGTCGCTGGACACTGCGGGACTTGCTGAGGAGGGGATCTGAGCACCTATGGACATGATCGGAGTGCAATAATGATGACCCGCAAATAACTCAATAACTGAGAATAAATTATGGAAAAAATGGGAAAGGAACTGTAGATCAATATTAATAAAATAAAGGTAATGGATTTCAAAAGCACACGCCGTTGTGAAATATTGAAAGAGGGGTGGATCACTTCACCTGCTAGGGCAGCATTATTGACAAGAGTAGAGAGCAAAGAAAGAGACAGAGGGAGAGGGGGAGATAGCGGGATAGGGGGAGATAGAGGAAGAGAAATAGAGAGGGAGTGAAAGGAAGAGAAATGGGGAGAAAGGAAGAGAGGGATGAAGACGTAGAGAGAGGTAGCGAGAGGAAGAGAAGGATGAAGACGTAGAGAGAGAGAGGAAGATAGGGATGAAGACGTAGAGAGAGGAAGAGAGGGATGAAGACATAGAGAGAGGAAGAGAGGGATGAAGACGTAGAGAGAGGAAGATATGGATGAAGACGTAGAGAGAGAGGAAGATAGGGATGAAGACGTAGAGAGAGGAAGAGAAGGATGAAGACGTAGAGAGAGAGGAAGATAGGGATGAAGACGTAGAGAGAGGAAGAGAGGGATGAAGACATAGAGAGAGGAAGAGAGGGATGAAGACGTAGAGAGAGGAAGATATGGATGAAGACGTAGAGAGAGAGAGAGAGAGAGAGGGGGGGGGAAGGTAATTAAGCAAGAAATAAAGAGACAAGGAAAGCTTTCATCAAATTTACAAAATATGGGCTGCAAAATCATAAAAGACAACCTCTAGGTCATTGTTATTTAATACAAACATAAAATAATCCAATTATACGGCTCAGGCACCCGGATGTTTGAGACAATGTTTAACAGTTTAACGGTGGAACGGTCAGTATCATGCGAGACCGCCCATACTTTCCATGAAATAGATCTCTGGTACTCATTTTCAGATATTGAGTTACGTCTAATGTATTTCCCACAAGTGAAAGTGAAGTAGGAAGTGAACCAGAACCATTCCTGTCAGTACCGAGCGTACTAACCATTTAGAGTCCTTCTTCTTATTCTTTCTTTCCTCATTTGCCTTTCAGCGTCAAAGTGAGATACAAAAAGTAAAGTAAAGTAAAGTACCCCCCGTCACGCCAAGTGGCGTCTAGGGAAATATGGTGTTAGTGACCCTATATTTTACAGACCTTCAGCACATGATTTTTGGGGTAATGTGGTCGGTAATACGCCCGTGCTGCTTTACTTTCCCAGAAAAAAAATCCGGTACCCATTTAAGGCTGGGTGAACCCGGAAGCCGTCGGTTGGGATCGAACCCTACCCCTTGTCCTTTGTAGCCCAGTTCACTAACCACTGAGCTATCGCGGCTCCCCAAAGTGAGATATAGTTTTCGGTATTTTGCTCTTCTATTGGTTTCTCCTGTTCTTATGTTTCCTTGTGTTTCTAATATTCCACCACATAATCTTGTTCGTGGTCGACCTTTGGGTCTAGTGTTCATGCAGCGTTTTATTGAAGGTTTATTGTATTGTATTTTTCTGTCTGTCTTATCCAATGGCCAAAACTATTTTATCTGTGGTTTCTTTATTATTCAACATCGGGAATTATTCCTACCATTTTTCTCAGTTCTTCATTTCTTCTATTATCTCTCAGGTTATGTCACTTGTTTAGCACATTTCCTTTCTGTAGTGGTTCTTCTTCTTTCTTCTTCTTTTCTCTTTCACTGATACCTAAAAGGTGTCGTGGTTTATATCATTTGTCGTTCTTGTGCTGCTCGAACTGTCTGAATTAGTGATTTTCCTTTGTTGTTACATGTCTCTGTCACTGCATCTATCCATCTTCTTCTGGGTCTTCCTCTTAGTCTTTTTCCATGCATTCTCGAGAAGAACGCCCTTGATGGTGATTGGTGAGGATTCATTCTGACCATGTGGCCAAACCATTTAAGTTGTTGTTGTTTTATATATTCTTGGCAGGGTGTTGTTCCTACCATTTGTCTTATTTGGTTTTAGTCTAGCGTCCAGCTCTGGCGTTGGCAGCTCTACGTTGGGTTGTATGTAGAGGAGTTCCCCTTTTGCCCGTAGTTGTATTCCTTGTTGGATAGCAGTCGTGACAATAGTCCGATGATTTGATAAACATTGTTACATCATGAACTCAGCCTTCAACACTTAACTCTTTCCGTACGGAAGCTTTTTATCAATGCAACAGAAGAAATTTCAGAGACACAATTCTTCATGCTTTTAAGAATCAATCTACATATTTATATTTATTTAATATATAACATATCGTATACGAAATTTTGATTATTGAACAAGGAATTACATTTCACCAATACCAAGTTGATACAAGACATGTAAAAAAGAATATGTCTTAATGACGGTTCACACTAATCAAATTGAAAGTGACGCACTATGGGGCGAAACGTACGGAAAGAGCTAAAATAAGAAGGAAATAATAAATAAAATGTGCATAAATAAACATGAGTAATATAGAGACGATGATAAGCAATGAAAGCTACAAAAATCGTTTGCACGCTGGCGCCATTCGTCATCTTAAAAAAAGGCTACACCTGCAGTGGCCGTCACAACTCCATTGTTAACTTTTAAACAGTTTGTCAAGTTTAACATACACAGCGTTGTTAACATTTGCATACAACGCGACTGTAGCTCTTTTTTCTGTTGGCGTAAAAATTTACAAGCGACAAAGATGAATTGCGGAACCACACCGGTACATGACTGTAACAGACCATGGCATCTGTTACCAGCCATTTTGACTTTCACGCGAGACGTGAAACGAGATGTCAAGCTGGGGTCAAATTGTCTGCGAGGTGCATTGTGGGTAAATAATTAGCGGAACCGGCTGGCATGGATGTCTCCCGTTGACGAAGATCGTTTACTAGTGTACGCAGAGGCCCGTTGAACCTAATTTTGGATAACCATCTCTTTTCACAGACAAATTATTTGACACAGTTCAGTGATAACTTTAGAGGAAAATACAACTAAATGCGAAGCAACATATCAAGAGATAAGAGATACAATCAAACACAGTTTGCAGTACATAGTGGCTAACGAACACCCACAGTCTGAGGTTAGAAGGGGCAAAGAACCATACATTCTTGCCTCGATAGCTCACCGCAAAAAAAAGGAAAAATGATATCGCAGCCATATTTGACTACAAAGGACAAAAGGGGTTAGATCATGATCGGCGGCTTCCTGGTTCACCCAGCCTTAAATGGGTACAGTATTTTTTTTCTGGGAAAGTATAGCGGCACTGACGTAAAACCGACCACATCACACGAAAAATCATGCGCCTAAGGTATTTACAAATTATGGTAAATAACATCATATTCCCTAAACAATTAGCGTGACAGGGCTCCTTACGTTTTATTTTACATACAGCCAAAAAAAAAAAATAAATAAAGACCTCCGTCACGCTAAGTGGCGTATAGGGAATATGGTGTTAGTGACCATAAATTTTACAGACCTTCAGCACATGATTTTTAGGGTAATGTGGTCGGTAATACGCCCGTGCCGCTTTACTTTCCCAGAAAATAATCCGGTACCCATTTATGGCTGGGTGACCCGGAAGCCGTCGGCTGGGATCGAACCCTACCCCTACTTACAGCCACATTTGGTCATAATTGCTATATATCGGAAACGTTTGTTTTCTTTAGCCGTGATTTACTCGCAAAGCCAAAACATATTTTGGAAGGTGGGAAGGTTCAATTCCCAATTGTGACGAGTCATTTTTCCGGATATCCTTAACCTTTGAAAATAGGTATAGTCCGTTCAGAAATTCATAATCACTCCTGAATTAGCTTTGCGTGATAACCGTTTGTTATTTTGTTTTCAAATTTTGCATGCAATCTTAGAATATTGATGACGTTATAGAAATATTTTTTGCTCTGTGAAATTTGATCTAGTTTAAAAGTTTTCTTCTTTAGGCTATATTAAATTCACCCTGTTCGAATTTGACACCATTTTAGGATATATACATTAATTTAGTGCGGTCGTTCCCGTAAAATAGTTTGGCTATTGCAGAAACACTAACTTCAGGAAAATCCCGTGCACAAAACTTAATTGTTATTGAACGACATGACGCACCACGGCCTTGGCATTAATTACCGAAGGGAAGGCGTATCTTTATTAATTTTGTGAAGACTCAGTAGACAATTTGTTGACTTTAAATACCAACATTTATATCTAAATTGCAATGAGTTTGAAATGCAAATTTATAACTATGCAAAAGGTTACTGTTTTACTATATCAGCACTTCCTTAGGGAATCCAAGATGGGGCATTTATATTGTGATATTCATGACCCAGAGAGACGAACGCAACTCGCGCTTGGTCTTAATAAATCGTCATTTTCTCGTTGGATTAAACAAGACTCAGAGTGCACTCATGTCAATCAAGGAAGGAAAAGGAGCCGGCTTCACTTTCAGAAAAACTGTTGGGGGCAGGAATATTATTTGTGAAAAGCCACACTGGGTCATTGCTCGAAGCAAATAGCTGAGGCAGATCCGTGAGCGGCGGAGTGAACTGTATGATATTGTATATGTGGACGAATCATGGGTCAACGCACACCACACCTATGCTAAAGAATGGTAGTCAGTAAATGGCAAACTCAAAAGAACAATTCCGAGCAGCAAAGGCCAGCACATTATATTAACGCATGCTGGAAGCACTGAAAACGGCCTTGTCCATGATGCGGGACTTATTTTCCAATCAAAAAGTACCGACGGTAGGGACTACCATACTGAAATGAATGGAAACATTTTCAGGCACTGGTTGGAGAACGATCTTTTACCAATCCTGGAGAAACCTTCATGCATAGTCATGGATAATGCATCATACCACAATGTCGTATCAGAGGAAGACAAAGGGCCTACTGCATCAATACAACAGAGCAAATTAGGACATGACTTGCGAATGAAAATGTCAAATTTGACGACCCATATTTAAAACCCGAATTGTTACAACTTGTGAAGAATACGAATAAGAAAAAGGTGTACCATGTTGACAAAATCATTGAGAAATACGGCCACACCACTCTTCGACTCCCTGCATATCATGCGCACATTAATCCAATCGAACTTGTCTGGGCTCACGTCAAAGGACAAGTTGCAGAACAGAACAGGACGTTTAAAATGTGTGATGTTGAAGTTGCGCAGCACGCGAGTCTCTATAAAAAATAGACATTCCATTCTGGAAGAAGTGTGTTGAACATGTGCTGCGGGTGGAAGATGAGTACTGGAAACGAGATGGATTACTATTTGTCCAGCCAGTAATGTTTATCAACCTCTTGGAATCGTCAGATTCGGAATGATTAAAATTAAGATGAATTCAATTCCAGCTGCAGTTAGGACGTCCTGGGGTCTAATGGTGACCGAACGACAAGACTAATTGTAACCAAGTGAATTCATGTTTGCAAATACACATAACGAACAACACCTACAATTAAGTACTATGTAGATACGCCTCTGACAAGAATTGCAGTAAACTGGAAAATTTAACACGATTACTGTAAACTCTAGAATTTGAATCAACTTGTGTGATATCGTCATAAAAGATCAAAGGAATTCGCTGATGTGCAAAATCTGTTGTGTTTGTGGAATAAAAAATACCAAAATCTTTGCGTCATCAATATTCTAAGATTGCATGCAAAATGTGAAACCAAAATAACAAGCGGTTATCACGCAAAACTAATTCAGGTGTGATTATGAATTTCTGAACGGACTATAGTCCTGAAAAGCAGGGATTTTATTTGGAAGAATAGGCCGGCCTGGCGTGACTCCTGTCACTCCACCCATAAATGTATCAATCGTCACTGGAAAATTTGGTTATCAACATCACATACATCAAAATCGTCACTTGGCGCATCAAGAATTTGTGCTTCATTTACGTCAGCCCTGCTGCGGTATCACGTGCCTTTCATGTTTACTCTCATTGTTGGGGAATCCCTGAATAGGGCATTCCCAGACATCTGTTTTGGTCGTGAGGATACGTTTCAATGAAACTCCAATGATTGTAACAGAGTTACTTTAATAAAAATGGAGATACACAAATGTAGCTTCTGAATAAATGATCGTCACATCCGAGGATTGGGGAGAATACTGAATGTGGCAATGAGAAACATAATCGTTAATGGTTATATGGGAAAACGAGTGTGTTATCGTTGCTGGTTGATAATGCAAATAGAAAAAATTCAATAGTTTAGATTTGTTACACCATAACCACCAGAAAGCTTCCTCTACAGAACATATACACTGAGAGTCAACAGAAGAAAGATAAGACTCAAGAGACAATAGTTACACTGAGAGTCAACAGAAGAAAGATAAGACTCAAGAGACAATAGTTACACTGAGAGTCAACAGAAGAAAGATAAGACTCAAGAGACAATAGTTACACTGAGAGTCAACAGAAGAAAGATAAGACTCAATAGACTATAGTTACACTGAGAGTCAACAGAAGAAAGATAAGATCCAATAAACTAAAGTTACACTGAGAGTCAACAGAAGAAAGAGAAGACTCAAGAGACTATAGTTACACTGAGAGTCAACAGAAGAAAGATAAGACTCAATAGACTATAGTTACACTGAGAGTCAACAGAAGAAAGATAAGATCCAATAGACTAAAGTTACACTGAGAGTCAACAGAAGAAAGAGAAGACTCAAGAGACTATAGTTACACTGAGAGTCAACAGAAGAAAGAGAAGACTCAAGAGACTATAGTAACACTGAGAGTCAACAGAAGAAAGATAAGACCCAATAATCTATAGTTACACTGAGAGTCAACAGAAGAAAGACAAGACTCAAGAGACTATAGTTACACTGAGAGTTAACAGAAGAAAGACACGACTCAAGATACTATAGGTACACTGAGAATCAACAGAAGAAAGAGACGACTCAAGGGACTATAGTTACACTGAGAGTTAACAGAAGAAAGACACGACTCAAGATACTATAGTTACACTGAGAATCAACAGAAGAAAGAGACGACTCAAGGGACTATAGTTACACTGAGAGTTAACAGAAGAAAGACACGACTCAAGATACTATAGTTACACTGAGAATCAACAGAAGAAAGAGACGACTCAAGGGACTATAGTTACACTGAGAGCCAACGGAAAAAGATAAGACCCAAGAGACTATAGTTTCATTGAGAACAACGGGAAAAGATATGACTCAAAAGAGATTATAGTTACTCTGGGAATCAACAGAAAAAGATAAGACTCAAGAGACTACAGGGAGTTTCGATACTTGAAGCGACGCTATCTCCACATAACAAGTGTCTCATAACACTTCTGGATAGGCGGCCGAGCACATATGGGTGAAAACTCATAAGCTGTCGATTCAAGTCTTTTTACTTTATTTTAGCAAACAACCAACATGCCAGTCAAACAACCAACCAAACAATAAACTAAACAACCAACCAAATAACTAACTACTTAACAAACTAACCAACAAACCATCCAAAAACAAACAATCAATCAATCTACCAAGCAACTAACCAACCAAACAACACAAAATAGAGATAGAGCAACTAACTAACTAACTTAACTATTATTTACCTAACTAACTTAGTAACTAACTAACTATTGACCTTGTAACTAACTACCGTAGTAACTACCTACTAACTAACTGAAACTAATTACCTACCTACCTAACTAATTAATTAATTAGCTAACTATCTAACTAACTAACTAACTAACTAATTACCTAACTAACTAACTAATTAACTAACTAACCAACTAACTAGCTAACTAAATAAATAGCTAACTAGCTAATTAACTAACTAGCTAACTAACCATTTTAACTAACTAGTTCGTTCGTTCGTTCGCTTTCGTCAGCTTTGACCTCTGACGAAGTCCCACCCACTCAATTTTGTGGGACTGAATTTTGCGTGTAAAGTCTGTTTTATCCCATTACAGGATGCCCCTCGCCATGCAGGCAGATTTACTCCGACTTCAGAGGTACTAATTTTTAGGGAATTAGTAAAACCCAGGTGTCCTCGCCAGGGTACGAACCCCGGCTGTTGCCGTGGTAAGCCAACCGCCTATCGATTGCGCTAACCGGACACCCAACTAACTAGTTAACTAACTAATTACTTCGGACTACTGAGGTAGTACTGATAACAAGGCATATAAACGTTATGTGCATAGGAAAATATGGACGTTTAATTTAAAAAGAATGCTCCCAATACGTCATAAGGTGACCTATTACAATCTAAGAAAAGAACATGACGTTGAACAATTTGATTGGTCAAAACCCCACATCATCTTCCCATGGTGCACCAGCAAACAAGCAAGTCAATCACCAAGCGATTAGAGAAGACAACAAGGAACCTATTAATGATGCCTTGCTGAAATGGGAAGCTTTGGACGGAGAATGTCGCAGTTTGCTACATCCAGCAACACAGCGCATGTAGGTCAAATTAATGCTCTTCTGAGAGAACAAGTAGCATATTTGTCAGTTATTGTTATTGGTTATTGGTTATGGAAGGCCTCGGTATCGCTGCAAACGAATTAAAATCCATAATTGCTCAACCGCCCGTGCCAGTGGAATCATCCGAATTAATATGTCATCTCAGTTTCTGAGAAATTTGTCAGTTTCTGGATTGACGATCAAGTGAAAGTATGTAAAAAGTCGACTTGGTGCTCTCCAAAGTCTGACGTCATACTTCCCCCATTCTCCTGGCCCAGTACGGTGAACTTTAATATCTTGTTGCTCCATGGCAGGATCTATGTCATATTTCACTTCTCCACAACATTATGCTATATTTTACCCCTTCATGACATGATATGTCATCATGATGACGATCGTCATCATTATTTTTCACGTCGCCACGACATATTTCCTTTCTTCGCAACTTGATATACCATATTTCCTTTCTTCACAACATGATATCCCATATTTCCTTTCTTCACAACATGATATCCCATATTTCCTTTTTTCACAAAATGATATGCCATATTTCCTTTCTTCACAACATGATATCCCATATTTCCTTTCTTCACAACATGATATGCCATATTTCCTTTCTTCACAACATGATATGCCATATTTCCTTTCTTCACAACATGATATGCCATATTTCCTTTCTTCACAACATGATATGCCATATTTCCTTTCTTCACAACATGATATTCCATATTTCCTTTCTTCACAACATGATATCCCATATTTCCTTTCTTCACAAAATGATATCCCATATTTCCTTTCTTCACAACATGATATCCCATATTTCCTTTCTTCACAACATGATATCCCATATTTCCTTTCTTCACAAAATGATATCCCATATTTCCTTTCTTCACAACAAGATATCCCATATTTCCTTTCTTCACAAAATTATATCCCATATTTCCTTTCTTCACAACATGATATGTCATATTTCCTTTCTCCCGATCATGATTTATCATATTTCACGCATTTACAACATGATATATCATATTTCATGAAAAGCAATGTATGTTTCACACTCCCACTCATGAACTGTGCCACATAAGATCACTATTTGTCAATTCATTTGAAGTGTTGACGCTGGTATTGAAGTGACCACGGTAGCAGAAATCAGGAAAAGAGAAAGTTTCAGGATCGATAACTTGGTTCGATAACTGAATGCATATTAAAATGAGCCCACCAAACTAAAACCGAACAAAAATTTGGGGCAATAAAGACAGTATGTTCGTAAGTTGTTACTGTAACAAGGTTCTCAAATAACGAGCTAAAGGTAAAGAAAGTTATACAGCCCGAACAGAGAAGTGTTAACTTCACACCGTTCAAGGGGAACGCAATTCCCAGTTTACAACTGTCTGACTGTTTAGATGATACATGAGGTTAAATACGTCTGTTTGATGAATCCAGTAAAGTGTTGTGCGCATTAATTTGGCGCAGCGAGGTAAGGATGTTTACACGACTCCATTTCTGCTATCCTTGGAGAATCCCAACTGAGCGTGACAACAATAAACTTCTGAGGAGTGTCAATGGTAACAGCGCGTGCTGCCATTCCGGCGAGTGCAACAGCTCAGAGCACGTGTATATCACGCGCCCCACGACCGAGGGTTCTTAAATTGGATGTTAACAGCTTCGGGTACGATGTATTTAAACGAGTGGTACAGCTGTTTCAGCGCACGACCTTTCTTCATTTACATTTTTTGTTCATTAAAAGAATAGGAGTACATCATCATCACCGTCGTCGTCATCATCATCATCATCATCGTCGCCGTCATCATCATTATTATCGTCTTCGTCGTCATCATCATCGTCATCGTAATCATCATCGTCGCAGTCATCATCATCGTCTTCGTCGTCATCATCATCGTCATAATCATCATCGTAATCATCATCGTCATCATCATCATCATCATCATCATCATCATCGTCATAATAATCATCATCGTCATCATCATCATCATCATCATCGTAATCATCATCGTCGTCGTCATCATCATCGTCTTCGTCGTCATCGTCATAATCATCATCGTAATCATCATCGTCATAATCATCATCGTCATCATCATCATCATCATCATCATCGTCATAATCATCATCGTAATCATCATCGTCATCATCATCATCATCATCATCGTCATAATCATCATCATCATCATCGTCATAATCATCATCGTCATCATCATCATCATCATCGTAATCATCGTCGTCGTCGTCATCATCATCTAGCTTGGCTTTTGTGACAACTAATGTGACGTTCTCCCTATCAGTACGAGACGTACAGCTTCTACAGCAGTCATCCCCAGCTAATCTATGAAGTCTTGCACTCAACTTCTTCTAGGTCTTTCTCGATCGCGTTCACCATGAATTACACCCATCATAATTATCTTCTCTTGATCATTATGCCGCTTTAAATGATTTAAATATTGTATTTTTCCTGTTTTTATATTTGTTACCAACCAGTTTTCTTCAATGTTAAGTTCCTGCAACATTGACGTGTTTTTTTTTCGCCCCTTCTATGATATTCTGGAAGCCACAGATTTATCAAGACTTATAATGCAATTATTTATAAGAAGTCTTATCAACAGGACATGAAGAGACAGCAAAATCCCCAAAGCATGGAGGGATTTAATTCAAATACCTAGGAAGTCTACAGACAAACGATAATTCTCAAACAGCAGAAATAGAATCAAGATGCAACACAGCTTGTCAAATCATTGGACAGTTATCACCACTATTGTCCAACAAGGAAATAACTCTGGAGGCAAAACGAGCACTATACAATACAATCTTCATCCCAATGTTGTGCTACCAATCCCAGACCTGGACCCTAGATGCAAGAACAATAAGAAAAATAACCTCTACAGAGATGAAATGTGTTAGACGAATGACAGGAAACAGTCTGAGGCGATAAGATCAGAAATGAAGAACTGAGAAAAAAGCTAGGAATAGCCCCAGCCATAGAATATATAAGGAAACAACAGATACAATGGTTTGGCCACGTGACAAGGCAGAAAGATCAAAACACAACACAACGAGCCTTCAACAAACGTTGTGAGAACACCAGACCCAATGGTCGACCACGAAAAAGATGGATCGATGGAATATTAGAAGCACTAGGAAACATAACAGCAGCAGAGGCGAACAGAAGAGCAAAAGACCGCAAATTATATCTCCCCCGGACGCTGAAAGTCAAATGAGGAAGGAAAGAAGAAGAAGAAGATGAAGGGATGCCTATGTGGTACCACTGCTCAAGAAGAATAAACCACACGATGACACAAGAAGCTAACCGACATCTATCCCTGACATCCTGTATAGGAAAAATAGCTGAGAGTATGGTCCCCTGCAGACTATACTGGTACTGGGAATTCTATAATAATCTGTTCTATGAACAAGCTGGATTTAGGGCAGGTAATAAAGCAGACAAAAGAGGTACAGATGCAGAATGGCTACAGGTATGTACAAAAGAGGTGAGATGCAGAATGGCTCAGGCAAAAGCAGCTTTCCCAAAAATGAGGAAGATACTATGCAATCCATTTTTGACAATAGAAACAAGAAAAAGAGTTCTTAAATGTTACGTAGAGCCAGTCTTAACATATGGATGCGAGTCATGGACAATAGGACAACAGACAAGAAAATCACTGGAGTCTGTAAAAATGTGGTTTTACAGAAGAATGTTGAGAATACCATGGACAGCTAAGAAGAGTAATGAAGAGGTTCTGAGAGAGGTCAAAGCAAAAAGAGAGCTAATTTCCAATATTAGGAAGAGACAATCATCATTTTTTTGCCATGTAATGAGAAGAGAACAACTGGAATATATTGTAACAACTGGAAAAATTGAGGGACGAAGAGATAGAGGGAAGCAAAGAGAAAAAATAACAGACAGCTTAAGAGAAAGGCTTGGCAGAAGGTCAACAACAGAAATGATAAATAGCTGCCGAGATCGAAAGTTGTGGAGAGACATGATCACCTACGCCACTAGGCCCGGTGTTTCATGATGATGATGATGATGATGAATAAAGCAGATAACAAAATCTTCAGGCTAATGCAGCAGGTCCAGAATGGATTCCTAAAGAAACAACATACTCTAGCCGTCCTAGACAACAAGCCTATGATCGAGTCTGGAGGAAAGGACTCTTATTGAAGATGAGAGGCATGGGCATACATGGGAAACTTTACAAATGGTTCAAACACTTCCTAATCAAAAGGACAATCCAAACCAAATGATTCTATATCACACAAACACACATAATTATCTAAGCTGCAAAAATAGCTTTAACGTACTTTTCCCAACTTGTTAAATATGACATTATGTACTTTGAGACTGCAAAAAGAGACTGTAAGCCCTCATTACGCTGTTAAAGATATTGCCTTCTCTACATATATGTAAATATACTTAGAGCGTTCAACAAATAGTGCACCACATCGGTTTTCTCGGGAACTCATAACTCGTGAATGAAAAAAGTGTGAAATCTCTCTCTCTCTCTCTCTCTCTCTCTCTCTCTCTCTCTCTCTCTCTCTGCGATCAGGACTCAATCAGAGTAAGCATTCCAGACTCTCACATGAAATGAAGTCAGCTGTCAGGCTAAGTGTGTTGATCGCCCCCACAGACAGAACATCACAAGTAGAGTTCGCCAGATCCACTCTGATTGAGCACCCGTTAAAACGTTGCACTGTGTTCTGCGCCAGTGGCCCAGTGCATCCGATTTCAGGCAGCATTTTATTCGGGTTTGCTTTCCCTAGCCTTTGATTGTCCCCAATCTTCCTGCAAGGCAGCAGATTGTCTTTTCTGTAGGGGGATTATGCCCTTAGATGGTCGGCCCTCCCAGGTTTACGAGCACCATCTGCCCGAGTCACTAGAGGTGACTAACACAGACATGCACACACAAAGATGTGAGATGTGACTAACACAGACACGCACGCACAAA
>JAVIAB010000106.1:59070920-59317450 GCA_032433765.1 Megaustenia siamemsis
TGTTAGTGACCATACATTTTACAGACCTTCGGCACATGATTTTTGGGGTAATGTGGTCGGTATTACGCATGTGCCGCTTTACTTTCCCAGAAAAAAAAAATCCGGTACCCATTTAAGGCTGGGTGAACTCGAAAGCCGTCGGTTGGGATCGAACCCTACCCCTTGTCCTTTGTAGTCCAGTTCACTAACCACTGAGCTATCGCGGCTCCCTTCAAAATATAGGCCTATCAATAATTTGTAAATGTTCGAATAATAAAGATGAATAGAATAACCTTGTCCATGATATATGCTCACTAAAATGGGATCTAACGGACTCATGAATGGATCGGTGATTGATTTACTTTTTCTTCCTTTTTCCTTATCCTTTGCCTTTCAGTTTTAAGTTTGCTGTCTTTTGCTCTTCTGTTGGTCTCTGCTGCTGTTTCCTAGTATTTCTAATATTCCATCAATACATCTTTTTGGTGGTCTGCCTTTGAGTTGTTCTCATAACGTTTTTCTAAAGGCTCGTTGTGTTGTCTTTTGGTTTGTCTATCTTATCACCTAAACCATTTTATCTATTGGTTCTGTATGTTTTCTATGCTGGGAATTATTCCTAGCTTTTCTCAGTTTTTCATTTCCGATTTATCTCTCAGGCCATTACCTAAAATGTACCTACCACATTTCACTTTGGCAGTGGTTATTCCTCTTACTGTTCTTGAATCTAGAGTCCAGGTCTGGCATTGGTAGCATAACGTTGGAATGAAGATTGTGTTGTAGAGTGCCCGTTTTGCTTCTAGTATTATTTTCTTGATGGACATCAGTGATGATAGTTTTCCGATGATTTTACAAATTTTGTCGTATCTTGAGTCTATTTCTTCTGCTTGTGAACTGTGGTTTCTCATTTAGACATTTAATTGACTGTTTGGGTAAAGTGATCCCAATTTCATTTGGGAGAGCACATATAAATTTTAAATATACAGTTTATGTAGCGATCTCTTGTATATCATCATCATCATCATCATCATCATCATCATCATCATCATCATCATCATCATCATCATCATTATCATGTGCCATACCGGTTGGTGTAGGTGATCATGTCCCTCCACAATCTTCTATCTACCGTGCATCGTATCAGTTCTGTTGTTGACTGTTTTCCATGCCATGACACAAAGCTATCCAGTATTTTCTCTCTTTGTCGCCCACGATCTCTCTTTCCTTTTATTTTGCCAGTTGTAACCAAGTATTCCAACTTTCCTCTTCTCATGATGTGCCCGAAAAATGTTGATTGCTTCTTTCTGATGTTTTTTTAAGAGCTCTCTTTTTGTGTTGGCCTCTACACTGTTAATATATCGATATATCGATATATATATATATATATATATATATATATATATATATATATATATATATATATAAACACTTATAAAACTACTTCAGTATAGAGGTTTATGAAATGGTCTACTAAAGTCAAGGAGTCGGGCTGAGCACCTATCAATTGCTTCTAGCTTGATCCAAACGAGAACTCGATTATTTCTGGAGAATAAAAGCAATACAGACATAACGCTGGCCATAGAATCTAACAATGTGCTGAGGGTCAAAGAAATAAAGGGTAGCTCTAACGCCGCATTCTCTGTCTGCTGTCACTGTCGGTAATGGGGTTCTTTTTTCTTCAAAAATATTTGCAACAAATGTCGTAAAATACGCATGTACCCTGGGGGAAAAAAATGAAGTGTTGTTAATTAGTGTATGCAATTTTCATGTCATCTTCTGCCAAGATCAGTGAAGCTAAAATAGTAACAGGAAGCAACAAAGAGGTACTTGACTCTTTCTGACTCCACTTCTGAGTTTCTGAATTCTCTTTTGTTTCCACCTACGCCTGCTCTCTTTCCAGCCCTATTTCTCTCTCTCTCTCTCTCTCTCTCTCTCTCTCTCTCTCTCTCTCTCAATATACACACATATATATATATATCATCATCATCAAGTACCGTGCCTACTGGCTAGGTGATCATGTCTCTCCACAATTTTCGATCTCGGCAGCTAATTTATCATTTCTGTTATTGACCTTCTGCCAAGCCATTCTCTTAAGCTGTCTGTTATTTTTTCTCTTTGCTTCCCTCTACCTCTTCGTCCCTCAATTTTTCCAGTTGTTACAATATATTCCAGTTGTTCTCTTCTCATTACATGGCCAAAAAATGATGATTGTCTCTTCCTAATATTGGAAATTAGTTCTCTTTTTGCTTTGACCTCTTTCAGAACGTTTTCATTACTCTTCTTAGCTGTCCATGGTACTCTCAACATTCTTCTGTAAAACCACATTTCTACAGACTCCAGTGATTTTCTTGTCTGTTGTCCTATTGTCCATGATTCGCACCCATATATTAATACTGGCTCTACATAACATTTAAGAACTCTTTTTCTTGTTTCTATTGTCAAAAATGGATTGCATAGTATCTTCCTCATTTTTGGGAAAGCTGCTTTTACCTGAACCATTCTGCATCTCACCTCTTTTGTACATCTTCCGTCTGAGGTTAACAAAGTTCCCAAATATTTAAATTCATTTACCTGTTTTAATATTGTTCCACTTGTTTTTATTTTGCACTGAGGTGATGTCTTTTTCTTTGTTGTTACCATTACCTCTGTCTTTTTGCTATTAAGGCTGAGTCTTTTATTTTTGCTTTCCTTCACTATTATGTCCAACATTTCTTGTAACTCATTTTCACTCTTAGCGATTAAGACTATATCATCAGCATACATTAGATTATTTATATTATGACCTCCAATTGTTATTCTAGGCATGCCCCTTATGGATCTTAAAATAATCTCACTATAAATATTAAACAAATCTGGTGACAGCACACAACCTTGTCTAACACCCTGTTTTATTTGTTGAAACATTACCAATTGGTTTCCAGTTCTTATGGCCACTATTTGCTGCCAGTACATGTTCTTTATTATTCTTAGATCTTTGCTGTCTACGTTTATGCTTTCTAAAATTTTGATTATTTCTTGGTGCTTTACTTTGTCAAATGCCTTGGTGTAATCTATGAAACATAGGTATAGATCTGTTTTCACCTCTATGGCTTTTTCTATTAAAGATCTTATGATATATATGACATTGCTTGTTCTTTTATCTCTAACAAAACCACACTGTTCATCGCTAATTTCTGGACTGATTTTGTTTCGCACTCTTCGCATGATGTTTCTTAGTAATATCTTAGGCATATGACTCATAAGGCTTATTGTGCGATCATCATCGCATTCAATCGCACCCGATTTCTTTGGTAGGGCTATGAATATTGATTTGAGCATGTCGTCTGGTATATATCCGCTGTTGTAGATATCATTCAATATTTTTGTAATTATTTCTATTCCATATATAATATGGACTCTCCCCCCCCCCTCCTCCCGGGCCGCCGCAGCAAAGCAACTGGAACTACTCAATGATCATAGACACAGAGAGCCACTGGAAGATGACTGTTGCTGATCAGAATGTCCCTGCTGCGAGGCTCTGTACAAAGTTTTCTATATATACGGATATATGTACACATCTTTACGCACATACATATATGTGCAAGTGTGTAAACAGATACTTTGCGCGTTAGCTCGCTGGTTAGTAATCTGGATTTCTAAGATCAAGAAGTCACGTTCGATCCTTATCCACAGTTTCCAGTTTTGTCCAATCAATAATGTGCACTGAATTGTTTTGTAAAAGAAAGAGAGCACTGGCGTAATACTGACCAGATGAAAAGATAATGAGTCGATATATTTTTTTTTACTGGTCACAATTACCACTAAGCTAACGCCAGCACTTGGTGTGTGGGACTGGGCCCTTTCTCTCCTCTTTCTAAAATACTATATATGTACAAAAAGAAAATCACTGGAGGCTGTAGAAATGTGGTTTTACAGAAGAATATTGAGAATACCATGGGCAGCTAAGAAGAGTAATGAAAATGTTCCGAAAGAGACCAAAGCAAAAAAGAGAGCTAATTGCAAATATTATGAAGAAACATAGATCATCATTGTTTGGTCTTGTAATGAGAAGAGAACAACTGGAATATATTGTATGTAGCAGGTGGAGAAATTGAAGGACGAAGAGATAGAGGGAAGTAAAGAGAGAGGTACCAGACAGCGTAAGAGAATGGCTTGGCAGAAGGTCAACAACAGAAATGATAAATAACTGTCGAGATCGAAACTTGTTGAGAGACATAATCACCTGATTGTATTGATTGTCTGATTGTATTCGACGCTGTATCTCTCTGTTTACTGTCCATGATCTGCAACCGTAAATTGTCGCTCTTGGATATCAGCACCATCTTCTTCACTTCCTCTTGTACCCGTTCGTGTGTCGAAGGAGATACAAAGTTCTGGTTTTCGCGGTTTTGGCGTCCTCACTAATTGTCAACTGTTGTAGCGTTTCTTTGATGTTGTCTGTCCATCTCTTATTCTTGCTCTTCTTCTTTCTCCTCTTTTAATATATGCTTTGTATGGTAAGGAATCACACGTCATCCGTTCTAGATGGACAAACCAGTTTATTTGTTGTTTCTGTATGTAGCTTAATAAGAGTGGCACCACCTCACCTACATATCCTAACTTGTTACAGTTAAGTCCTACTGTTATTTCAGACATATATTCTGTTTTTCTAATTATTATTTTGCTGTATAACGAGAACAGATGCGGCAATAGGGCAAACCCCAGTCGTACGAGTATTCTCCTATATGATTTACTGCTGCTAATTGTTCACCATACGTTCTTTAGATTTTAGATAATTCTAAGATATATACCTTTTAAAATGTGTAGATTAGTACAATTCATATCTTCGCAGAGAACAAGTAAGCATCTTTTTTTAAATTATCAGCCATTGCTGATGCTTCAGAGTTCGTTCACTGTTTTGAGATCTTCATGTAGTTTCAAGAAGTAGATCGAAATGCTATAATACAGTGTTTCCCATCCCTGGGCCGCATCGTCCCCGTGGGGTCACAGCGTATTCCAGTAGGGAGGGCAATAAAAATAGCGTAATTGGAGGCCACTACAGGAGATTGGGGAGCCACGGCACGATACGGTTAGAGACATGGCACGATACGGCTAGAGACATGGCACGATACGGTTAGAGACATGGCACGATACGGTTAGAGACATGGCACGATACGGTTAGAGACATGGCACGATACGGTTAGAGACATGGCACGATACGGTTAGAGACATGGCACGATACGGTTAGAGACATGGCACGATACGGTTAGAGACATGGCACGATACGGCTAGAGACATGGCACGATACGGTTAGAGACATGGCACGATACGGTTAGAGACATGGCACGATACGGCTAGAGACATGGCACGATACGGCTAGACACATGGCACGATACGGTTAGAGACATGGCACGATACGGTTAGAGACATGGCACGATACGGCTAGAGACATGGCACGATACGGTTAGAGACATGGCACGATACGGTTAGAGACATGGCACGATACGGCTAGAGACATGGCACGATACGGCTAGAGACATGGCACGATACGGTTAGAGACATGGCACGATACGGCTAGAGACATGGCACGATACGGCTAGAGACATGGCACGATACGGTTAGAGACATGGCACGATACGGTTAGAGACATGGCACGATACGGCTAGAGACATGGCACGATACGGCTAGAGACATGGCACGATACGGCTAGAGACATGGCACGATACGGTTAGAGACATGGCACGATACGGCTAGAGACATGACACGATACGGTTAGAGACATGGCACGATACGGTTAGAGACATGGCACGATACGGCTAGAGACATGGCACGATACGGTTAGAGACATGGCACGATACGGCTAGAGACATGGCACGATACGGCTAGAGACATGGCACGATACGGTTAGAGACATGGCACGATACGGTTAGAGACATGGCACGATACGGTTAGAGACATGGCACGATACGGCTAGAGACATGGCACGATACGGTTAGAGACATGGCACGATACGGTTAGAGACATGGCACGATACGGTTAGAGACATGGCACGATACGGCTAGAGACATGGCACGATACGGTTAGAGACATGGCACGATACGGTTAGAGACATGGCACGATACGGTTAGAGACATGGCACGATACGGTTAGAGACATGGCACGATACGGTTAGAGACATGGCACGATACGGTTATAGACATGGCACGATACGGCTAGAGACATGGCACGATACGGCTAGAGACATGGCACGATACGGTTAGAGACATGGCACGATACGGTTAGAGACATGGCACGATACGGTTAGAGACATGGCACGATACGGTTAGAGACATGGCACGATACGGCTAGAGACATGGCACGAGATTGGCTGGCTACGCACAGAGATGCATATGTTTGTAGATTACAACACTCAGACATAACATTTTTACTCAGTAAATTGATTCATTTGCGTCAACCTTAAGGAAAGCGCACATTAAAAGTGTCTGGCGGACTTCAAAAGTGACCATCCGCTATGGTGGGATCGCCTTTTATGTTTTACCGCAAAATTATTTTCTTCTCCTACTTATCTTTTCCTCGTGGTGCAATGGTTGCTCTTTATTTGCACCTATCTTTAGGTATACTCGTGCCCTCCAGATCTTGATTCTGTCATCGATGGTTGGAAAGTCAAGAAGATACCTCATTACTACACTGGGAATGTCCTTCGTACACCCCAAGATAATGCGCATATGGCTTCATTCTGTTTTTTCTCCAGCCTGTCAAGCTATTTTGAATTTTAAACTGCTGAAACTCTTATTTATTGTAATTACAGCCGTCATATTTTAAGAATAGATGTCTTTGTAACTATATATATATATATATATATATATATATATATATATAGTGGGGGCCACGGTAGAATAATGGTTGAGAAACACTGCAGTATAACGAATACTGTCCGAGTTATAGTGATGATGGTCTTTATAGACATTTTACAAATAATTGTCTTTTGTAGTTGCTAAGTGCTCCAATTATGTTCAATCAGGTTTTTAGAAACGGCTGCTGTACACTCGAGCGTTCTTCGTTGGGCTAAACTGACTTCATATGCATCTTACTCTGTAAACCTCAGTGTGTTCTCTTCGCTCTTCTCTCTCTCTCTGCCTCTCTCTCTCTCTCTCTCTCTCTCTCTCTCTCTCTCTCTCTCTTTCCCTGTCGATTTCAGTCTAGTCCGTATCTTCAAAAAAATGTTGAGTTATTTCGCTCAACTAATTGATAATATTTTACTTAGCAAAATGATGTCATTAAAGTTATTTACATGAAGCCAGTGCACCAAAGGAATTCTCAAAATGCATTCTTTAGTCATGATATAAAAAGAATGAAAGCTGGGTATAAATAGAAGGAAAAAGATGCAGCGAAAGACAACAATGGAGAATATTCGAAAAATCTAGAATGAAATCTACATTAAAACTGATAAGGACAGATAATCGGATTCAGTAAATGGCACGATGGCTTGAAAAAAATAGCCCCTGCTACTGAAGACGCACTATTGTACAGGTATTAGTAGCAATATATAGAATAAAAGCAAATAGAGATTTGGATTACAAGAAACGTTATTAGAAGGACAATACAAAATCATACCTCTACTAGACGTACAATCTTACATATATCTGGGCAGTAATATTGATAAAGAGGGAGAAACATAAAATGATACCAAAATAAGGATATCAAAAGCAAGAGGAGCTTTCATTGCACTGGGAAACATGGAAATCCAAAGAAATTAGGTTAAATACAAAAATAAAAATGTTCAACTCAAATGTTAAGTCGGTCCTATTATATGGCTGTGAAACACGGAGAACAACAAAATTGACAATCATGAAGATACAGACTTTCATTAATGGATGCTTACGCAGAATAAAAGGATGGAAATGGCAAGACACAATCACTAACATAGAATTCTGGAAATGTACCAGTCAAATACCAGTGGATAAAGAGATACAGCGAAGACGATGGCGTTGGATAGGGCACACACTACGGAAGCCAACTGAGAGTATTACACAACATACCCTTTTTTTGGAATCACCAGGGGAAAAGACAAAGAGGAAGACCAAGGAATTCTTGGAGAAGACAGATAGAAGCAGAGATGAAGATGATGGGGAAGACATGGAATGATCTTAAAAGAATGGCAAAAAAACAGAATGACTTGTAAACTGTTTGTTGAAGACCTATGCTCCACTGGGAGCTAAAAAAAGGCAGAAGAAGAATAATAATAATACAAAATCATTGATAATAATTCAAACTACAAATACAAATACAAATCATGAGTTTATTTATTATGCATTTGAACGGAATTGTTATGTTTAAGCTGCTTTATTGCTGGTCTCAACGTGTGTAAATTACGTGTCTGTATTTGTGTGTGTGCGTGTGCGTGTGTGTGCGTGTGGGGTGTGTGTGTGTGTGTGTGTGTGTGTGTGTGTGTGTGTGTGTGTGTGTAGATACCTTTAATGTGTGAATTTGATACACAGGATTTCATAATCTTTCACAAATATTGAATTATACACAAAAAATGGACTGAACAAAAATGATCATGAAAACAAAATGTAATAATGTGGGCGTGGATGATTTGTAGTGCTAGTGTACGTCACAACAGTGATATCTGTACCTTTAGGCCCGACACATCCGTTTACAGCATAGGTTAATTTGCTTAACAATTTTGCCCTGCAGTCGGCCATTTTTGTCCTGACGTTTTGACTTTTAACTGCTAAGGGTTCATTTAACGTGCGCGAGTGCCGACGAGACCTCCTGTTTTTCATCTTTATCGGAGAGACCCAGACATCGGATCTCACTACCCAGAGACCAGGGGAAGGTAGAGCCACAAGGAAACCACGGGATTCAAAGTGAACATTTCTCACCGTCTATGGTGGAATTCGAATTCGAGACCTTCCTGTCCAGTGGTCGACGTCTTTACTTTTGACCATCCATTCTCCCATTCCGACGTCATTATTCTAGACCACCCATTCTTCCATTCCGACGTCATTATTCTAGACCATCTATTCTCCCATTCCGACGTCATTATTCTAGACCACCCATTCCGACGTCATTATTCTAGACCACCCATTCTTCCATTCCGACGTCATTATTCTAGACCATCCATTCCGACGTCATTATTCTAGACCACCCATTCCGACGTCATTATTCTAGACCATCCATTCTCCCATTCCGACGTCATTATTCTAGACCACCCATTCCGACGTCATTATTCTAGACCACCCATTCTTCCATTCCGACGTAATTATTCTAGACCATCCATTCCGACGTCATTATTCTAGACCACCCATTCTCCCATTCCGACGTCATTATTCTAGACCATCCATTCTGGCGTCATTATTCTAGACCATCCATTCCGACGTCATTATTCTAGACCACCCGTTCTCCCATTCCGACGTCATTATTCTAGACCATCCATTCTGACGTCATTATTCTAGACCATCCATTCCGACGTCATTATTCTAGACCACCCATTTTCCCATTCCGACGTCATTATTCTAGACCATCCATTCCGACGTCATTATTCTAGACCACCCATTCTCCCATTCCGACGTCATTATTCTAGACCATCCATTCCGATGTCATTATTCTAGACCACCCATTCTCCCATTCCGACGTCATTATTCGAGACCATCTATTCTGACGTCATTATTCTAGACCATTCATTCTCCCATTCCGATGTCATTATTCTAGACCATCCATTCTTCCATTCCGATGTAATTATTCTAGACCATCCATTCTGACGTCATTATTCTAGACCATCCATTCTTCCATTCCGACGTCATTATTCTAGACCATCCATTCTCCCATTCCGATGTCATTATTCTAGACCATCCATTTTCCCATTCCGACGTCATTATTCTAGACATCCATTCTCCCATTCCGACGCCATTACTCTAGACCATCTATTCTCCCATTCCGACGTCATTATTCTAGATTATCCATTCTCCCATTCCGATGTCATTATTCTAGACCATCATTTCTCCCCCTCCGACGTCATTATTCTAGACCATCCATTCTCCCACTCCGACGTCATTATTCTAGACTATCCATTCTCCCATTTCAACGTCATTAATCTAGACCATCCATTCTCCCATTCCGATGTCATTACTCTAGACCATCCATTCTCCCATTCCGATGTCATTACTCTAGACCATCCATTCTCCCATTCCGATGTCATTACTCTAGACCATCCATTCTCCCATTCCGATGTCATTACTCTAGACCATCCATTCTCCCATTGCGACGTCATTAATCTAGACCATCCATTCTCCCATTTCGATGTCATTACTCTAAACCATCCATTCTCCCATTGCGACGTCATTAATCTAGACCATCCATTCTCCCATTCCGATGTCATTACTCTAGACCATCCTTTCTCCCATTCAGACGTAATTACTCTAGACCATCCATTCTCCTATTCATACACTCTAAATTTACAACATTGTATTAATATGGCGGGTGACGTTTTGTCTACTCGTGACGATATCTATAGACTTGTTGGGTATTATACATTGTTGCTGATCCCCCTTCGGAGTGTTAAAAAAAAAGCTGTAGGGTTGAGGCACTTGCTCCAGGGGAGTTAAGTGAAATTTCTGGTGCTCAAGTTGTGAGCTATTGCAAAGATCTATATAAAGAGTTTCCTTTCATTTGAGATCTATATATATATACGAGCCTGTTAGCAGCACATAAAGGAAAGAAACAATCATATGCCAGTGTTATTTGACTTTAATATTGACAGGACAACTTCCGTCAACGTGCTTGGTCAAGAGAGACATTCTTGAGAAAGTCTTCCCGCACTTGTTGCAGGCGTATCTCTTTATCTCGGCGTGGGTTTGAAGGTGGGCCCTGAGATTGGAGCGGTCAGCAAAGGCACGACCACAGTAGTTGCACTTGAATGGTTTTTCTCCAGTGTGGGTTCGTTGGTGGCCTTGCAGAAGCCACGGACGTGAAAAGGCTTTTCCGCATTCTTGACACCTGCAAGGTAGCGTGTGGGTACGGATGTGCATCTTAAGCGCCCCTAAGGATGAATACGCCCTGTTGCAAACTTTGCAGACAAATTCTTTTTTGATGTGTTGAGTACAGTGAAACTGTCGGTGTTTAGAGAGGCCTCCGAACGTCGAGTACGTCTTGCTGCAGGCATCGCAGTGGTAGCGAGGGGGTGCAGGTACGCGAGATCGAGTCTGATCTTCTAATTTATTTGATTTATCTGAAGCAGCTCCCCTTTGACGTAACCACGTCATCCAGCTCTCCAATGTGTTCGGCAATAGTTCCGTTGTCAGGGACGCCGTTGTAGGCAAGAAGATATCAGGAATCCCCTGGCTTTGATAAAAGGAACTCTTCTGTCTTAAAGCACCAATACCTTCCAGTTTGTTTTCGTTAGTATTAAAATCGTTACGATTTTGTCTGGCTGGAGATGTTTCAGAGCAAAAGGTTTGTATAGTAGCTGGATTTACATGAGTTTCATTATTGGGCGGAAGAATATTTGTGGGCAAGACGGCCCTTTCAGTCCAGCTTTGATATTGAGTTAAAAAATGTGGCAATTGGTGTGATGCGGTTGCTGTTTTTCTGATTGGTTTGAAAGCGCTGCGTTCGTTGACATCGTTCTTGTGATACTGTTGGCACAACGTTTGAATTGGAGGGAGAATGTTACTGGATAGTGAACTTACAAAAACCTTTGATACGTTTCTTGTTGATTGAACGTTATGACGAACATCTTCTGTGGCAGAGGAAGGAATTATATCTGGATCAGAGTGGGTGGAATAGTTAATATCTTTTATACTGCTGCATTTTTTAGTGGTTTCTGTTGTGTCAGTGATTCTCTGGGATAATTTCCCTTTTCCTTCTGATGAGCGATGTTGTGTCTGGTCTCTTGGATGAGGGGGTTGGGCGTAATTTCTACCGTCGTGACCTTTTACCTCTTTATCTTTGAGAATCATAAACTTTCCTAGGTAATCATTCTTGCTGTCGTCCCGCAGCGTTACTGGCAAGGAATCGTAGCAAGACGTATTGGCCGAAGATGTTTGGGTAATATTTTTCGTTATATCCTTCTTGTTTACGATATCTTCGTTCTTAGAACGCTCGTCTGATTGTTTGGCGGAAACGCTGCGGTGTTTGGTCAACGATTTGTCATCATATTCATCATCATCATCATCATCATCACCAACAACCACATCATCATCATCATCAACTAAAATATCAGAATCATCGCTATCATCATCGCTGATATTATCAACACAGTTTGAGCTGTTACGTTCATGATTCTCTATTCTAGCTTCACCCACGACACAGTTTCCATAGCCAGGAGAAATGCTTAAAATGGACGCAATGCTGTGACCTAATTTATTTCGACCAGGTGGTAAATGAATATCCTTACTCTTGCTGTATTCTTCGTGTGAGCTGTGTCGTTTAATTCTTTTAATATTTTCATTTGCAATCTTCAAATTTGAATCATGGAAGCTACACGAAGGATGATTTTGTCCAGATATTTTCACTGAAGGCTGATTTTCTATTACCTCTTTGATTAATGCTGAATATCGAACTGATTTCAAACGCAAAGAAGAGTTATCGTTACTTGTGAGTATACAACTTCCAAAGCTCTCTCTGTTTTTATTGTTTTGAAGTACAGAATTCTTCATCGCATAATTTGTATTATTATTAAATGATATATTTCTTTCTTGTGGTTGTAAGTTGTGATTTGCAAACCGTCCTGTTTTAAGAACGGGGTCATTTATAAAAGCTCTCTGATTGGAAAGAACTGGATACCGCACTTTTCGGTTGTCACAACAAGTCATAACTATTCCTGCGTTAATTATGTCCCTTTGTCGTGGACACGTTAAACTGCTTGGAAAAACGATTCAGAAAAATGTGGTAATTCGTGGAAATTGTTAGTCAGCATTCTTTTTCCAGGAATTTCAAGATTTGGCATGACTCTTGGCCAGAATGATTGGATGTGTGGTTCTGGCACTGAAGAGCGTAGTGAGTGATCTGTGTTAGGGTGTAGAGGGTGACCAGTCGGTAGAGTCAGCATGACCAGCCTGGGGATAGACGGAAGAAGTGGTTATTTCAAGCATGGCACAAGATAGTGGTAGTATACTGACTTGTGGTTTAAGGACAACGAGATTCTTTGTAATTAAAAAAACGGAATTCCACACAGTCTTCAAAAACATATTCCGATCGTCTATAATTTTAGCAGAAAGATTGAACAAACGAAGTAAAGAAAGAAAGTGAGAAAGATGGAAAAGAGGAAGAGAGAAAGAAAAAGAAAAAGAAGGAAAGACAGATAGATAGACAGAAAGAAAGAAAGATAGCATAACATAAAAGGGAGCCGCGATAGCTCAGTGGTTAGTGAACTGGACTACAAAGGACAAGGGGTAGGGTTCGATCCCAACCGACGGCTTCCGGGTTCACCCAGCCTTAAATGGGTACCGGATTTTTTTCTGGGAAAGTAAAGCAGCACGGGCGTAATACCGACCACATTACCCCAAAAATCATGTGCTGAAGGTCTGTAAAATATAGGGTCACTAACACCATATTTCCATATACGCCACTTGGCGTGACAGGGGTACTTTACTTTACTTTTATAACATAAAAGATTAGAATGAAGTAGAGATATGAAGAAAGAAAGGAAGGAAGACAAGAAATAAATAAATAAAAAAAATTAATGAAAGAAAGATTGACAATTATAACAATCTTGCGCGTGACATTAACAATCTATGGGATATCGTGTAACAAAAATAAATATATTTCATATCAGTAATGGGTGATATCTTACCGTCGGTTATATCGTTGAAATTACCTAGAATGATTGAAGCTGTTATCATTGCGTTAATTTTCTTTTTATTTGTTAACGACAATTAGTTTAGAACTAATTTATTCATCATCATCAAGTAACGGGCCTACTGGCGTAGGTGATCATGTCTCTCCACAACTTTCGATCTCGGCAGCTATTTATCATTTCTGTTGTTGACCTTCTGCCAAGCCATTCTCTTAAGCTGTCTGTTATTTTTTTCTCTTTGCTTCCCTCTATCTCTTAGTCCCTCAAGTTTTCCAGTTGTTACAATATATTCCAGTTTTTCTCTTCTCATATTTATTCATATATAATCAATTTATTGACAGTTTCTATTAAAGTAAGTGCTATATCAGCTAGCATAACAATAGACAACTAAATAAAAATCAAGAAATAAAATTGATTAAAATCTGAGGAATTATCGGAAACAGTTGTACTAAAATGCAATTTATATACTGTGTTCTTAATTCAGTAAAGAAAACTCGTCAGCAATAACGTATGTATTTAATAGAAAGCTATTTAATTATAGGAGCCGTATGAGCTAAATGGTTAGTGAACAGGACTACAATGGACAAGAGATCGGGGTCCCGCTCGACGGCGTCCGGGTTAACCCAGACTTAAACGGATATCTGATTTTTTTTTTCTGGGAAGGTAAAGCGGCACGGATGTAATACCGATCACATTAGCCCAAAAGTCATGTGCCAAAGGTCTGTATAAATTATGGTCACTAACGCCATATTCCCTATTCTCCACTTGCCGTGACGGGGCTCTTTACTTTACTTTACTTTACTTTACTTTACTTTACTTTACTTTACTTTACTTTACTTTACTTTACTTTACTTTACTTTACTTTTTACTTTACTTTACTTTACTTTACTTTACTTTACTTTACTTTATAAACATGTTTCCTTCGAGCCGGAGATAAAGTAACAGTTGGTCAACAGGCCAACTGAAGTCAAGAGGTTGGATTCGATCTCGATCGACGGCTTCGAGGATCACCCAGCTTTAAATGAGTACCAAATATTTTTTTTCTGGGGAAAAAATACAACACTGATGTAGTGTTGACCATGTATGTGATAACAATATCTGCCAACTGTCGAAAACACGGCGCTGACACAGTATCACAGTGATACATCATGCTCTAAGTAAGAGATGGTTCATTCTGTCCTTTAGAGCCACACACAGAGCTACGATGCATGGATTTGGCCATCTTGAAGCGGCCTGGATCGCTCTGGTAAAGTTGTGACTGGCCTAACAAGCTGACAATTAATACAATTATTATCTCAACAAATGCAAAGGAAGTGTTTCAGATACACCTATTGCAGTTTATGACGAGTCTAATCTCCTTCCTTTCAATCCCTGTGGAGTATAGGTCTTCAATAAACACTTTCCAAACCGTCCTGTTTCTTGTCATTCTCTTAAGATCGTTCCATGTCTTCTCAAATCCGCGTTGTCTCTGTTTTTACCTGTGTATTCCAAGTATATTGTGGTGTTCTTCTTTGTCTCCTCTCCTGCGGACTCCAAAAATGACTCGTTGTATAATACTTTCAGTTGACTTCTGCAAAGTGTTTCCTATGTAGCGCCATCTTTTTTACTCACTGTTATTTGTCTAGTGCTTTCTCATAGTTCTAAGTTAGTGAATTTGTCATGTATTTTAATTCAATATCAGAAAATGGTTGTGCAAGAAGAGGTGGGAAAGCAGAGCTTGAGACAGATACTGAATGGTATCGCTCTACGACAACATCGACTAGTTGAAACATCCAGCAGATGGAGAAAACGATGCAAATTCATCGAAGCATATGTTGTTCTTGTGTTCGCCTGCTTTAAACTCTGACGAAATCCCTAGAGACTAGGAACTGAATTTTGCGTGTTAATCCATCTTTCCCTGGCAGTCGTGTGCACATTGGTCCCTCGCCGCACAGGCAGATAACTCCGACTTCGGAGGTACTCGTGTTTTTTCCGCCGATGAGTAACTGACGTTTCAAGCCGGGCCTCAGACCAGGGTGGTTGCCGCAGAGATAAATCATAAATAAAAATCCCAACCGGTGTAGCCGGGATTGAAACCCACAACCTCTCTATCTCGAAGCCGGCGTCTTGCCTCGAGATCAACCAGTCCTCCATGGACTTGGAATATGAGGAAACTGCAACAAGGAACACTTTTCATGCATAGCCTTCAATGGTTCTTGCCGCTTATCCACCATATACCGGAAGTTCACGTCCTCCTGAAAATGATGATCGTCGTATTTCTGTAAAAATTTAAAGGTAAAGGTAAAGTACGAGACTTGAACCGGCGTCTTAGCACGCGAGTTGAGTTTCCACCCATATGTGCTCGGCCGCCTATCTAGAAATGTTCGGATATTTCTGTATAGTGTCGCCTCAAGCATCTAAACTCAGATGCGAGGTAACATTCCTCACCTTCCCAGGGTAATACCCTGGTACCCATTTCTGCCAACGGCTGGGTCGACCGTGGGGGTATTTTTTTTATTCAAACAACGAGTACAATTTACACTGCTCCCAGCGGGAATCGAACACGGGTTGTCCGAACGTCGGTAGTCCAGTTGAGTGGTTTTCCCAACTAGGCTACCGAGGCCCCCTGTAAAAATGTATAGCGCTTGATGATTTTAGGCCATCGTTGTTGACTCCAATTCCGAACATATAGACACACAGTTAGTCGTCAGATTATCCCCGTCGCACATCAAACAACAGACCGTAAGATTAGCGTATGTGCCATTACGATAGAAGTATATGAGAGAAAATAAAGAAAAAAATGAAGAATAGAAGATGACGAAAAATAAAATAAAAAAATAAAATAAATAAGAAAAAATGAACATAAAAATATTATGTGTATGCACAAACATGCATGGTTATGTTTTTGTATTAATTCTGATTTTATGAGGGAAAGGTTGATCGACTTTTATTACTGGTCTTGGACTAATTTGGTACAAGATGCAGAGAATCGTGGAGACATTCTAAGATCATAAATTTGGTACAAAGTACACTGAATTGTTGAAAGTACTCTTATTACTGGTCTTGGACCAATTTGGTACAAGATGCAAAGAATCGTGGAGAGATTATAAAATCATAAATTGAGTACAAAGTACACTGAATTGTTGAAAGTACTCTTATTACTGGTCTTGGATAAATTTGGTACAAGATGCGGAGAATCGTGGAGAGATTCTAAGATCATAAATTGAGTACAAAGTACACTGAATTGTTGAAAGTACTCTTATTACTGGTCTTGGACAAATTTGGTACAAGATGCAAAGAATCGTGGAGAGATTATAAAATCATAAATTGAGTACAAAGTACACTGAATTGTTGAAAGTACTCTTATTACTGGTCTTGGACAAATTTGGTACAAGATGCGGAGAATCGTGGAGACATTCTAAGATCATAAATTGAGTACAAAGTACACTGAATTGTTGAAAGTACTCTTATTACTGGTCTTGGACCAATTTGGTACAAGATGCAAAGAATCGTGGAGACATTCTAAGATCATAAATTTAGTACAAAGTACACTGAATTGTTGAAAGGACCTACGATCACAACTTTGATACAAGGTATGACGAACTGTTGAGAAGACATAAGATAATAAATTTGTTACAAAGTACAATGAATTGTGGAGAAGACCTAATATAATAAATTTGGTACAAAGTACAATGAATTGTAGAGAAGACCTAACATAATAAATTTAGTACAAAGAACAATGAATTCTAGAGAAGACCTAATATAATACAATTGGTACAAAGTACAACAAATTGTAAAAAAGACCTAAGATCATAAATATAAATACAAGATGCAAATAATTATATGGAGAGAAGCAAAGATCATAAATTTATTTCAAAGAACGGCGATTTGTAGAGGGAAGGAATGAGAAAACTAGATTAATGAACAGCAAGAATTAGATTTATTAATGAGAACTATTGGAAACGACTAGTTTCTTGGAGTCGACTATAAACATTCTGCTGAGAATTTTAAAAAAGCAACTGAAAGCAGAGGAAAGAGACTTAGAACAAGGAAGAGATAATGATCGTAATGTAGAAATAACAAATGAAGATACAAAGGAGACGAAGCTAGTGCAGTAAAATCAGAAGAAGAAGAAGAAAACGATAAAAAGAAGAAGATTCTCAGGAAGACGAAGTTTAAACAGAAAAAGAAAAACATATAGAAGATACAAAATAAGATGAAAGAGAGAATGTGGAAGAGTACAAAGAATAAATTAAAGTATATAAAGAAGAAAAACAAAGAGAAAAAAACATAAGTAAGAAGAACATAAAGAAGAAGAACACAATGAAAAAAAGAAGAACTTAAAGAAGAAAAAGAATAAGAACTTAAGAGAAATATAAACGAGAAGAAAATAAAGAAGATAATAATAATAAAGAAAAAGAAGGCGATGAAAAAAAGGGCGAGGAAAAAAGACACGTGTTCAACAATTTGAAGTTGTTAATCAATACAAACATGAACTCACCTTCTTGGTTTCACCTGCCGAATTTCAGAACAGATGAGAGTTGTGATAATGCTAGTCGATCGCTCTCACTGCACTTATGATCATATCTTCACGATATTTCCTATATAGTAAAGTCACTCATCAAATTAAATCCCTGTCAGATTATTTCCCCTACCACCTAAAGGCAAACAGTCTAATTAAGCGTGTAAAACACAGTTATAATAAATAAAATAGTTCTATGTTCTTTTTTGCTTTGAAGTCATTAACTTAAACGGCAACGTAGATTGAATATAAAAAAAACATGGATGTTTTAAATGTGGTGATAATTTTTAGAGATGCGAAAGAGTTATTTTTATTGGAATAAACGATGTCGATAAATAAGTCTTTGGGTAAATATATTAATGTCTTACCGATGATTAATTGTTCAAATTTGTAACATGTATAAAATAGCAGTGTGAGCTGAAGATGAGGAAAGATATTCCGTTCATACACTCAAATGTAGTTATATTAATAAATATGCACATATATGTGTTACAATTCAATATCTTGCTATTTTAACTTGGGAGTAAACACGGTAAAATAAACAAGTTAACAGTACTCACGATACTCAATTATATGTGTAATTACTGTATATATATATATATATATATATATATATAATTATATATTATGTGTAATACTATAATTATTATTATTATTCATATATTTTTTAATTTGCATATATTATGCTGGAGTCGTCAGTCGCTGTACACTGCGGGACTTGCTGAGGAAGGGGCCTGAGCACCTATGGACATGTTCGGAGTGCAATGATGATGACCCGCAAATAACTCAATAACGTGTAATTAAAAATAACATACGATAATAATAATATTAAAAATAATTATGCATATATATATGTGTGTGTGTGTGTGTCTGTGTGTATGATATACTGTATAATACAGTATCCTGTAAGGTATACTATTATAAATGGCTTATAATATGAATATATTAACAAACAGTGAGGCCAAATTCATGTGCTAATCCGAAATGGCACCATTGAGGTCTACCAACAACTGTAAATACTTTTTACACATTTATTCCTTCCATAATTTGAACATAGCGATGACTGACTCAACTGACTGTTGTCAATAGTAACAAAAATAAAGGTTTGCGGTAGAAACACCAGCAGAGCAAACGGTCTTGACGTGAATAAGTATTTTGTTCTGAATGGTAGCGACAGAAGATGTGCCTGTTTTCTCAAGAATTTCGGTTTAAAATTGCCTGCTTAACCCCGAAGCCCTTTCATTACCTATATATACACATAGGATATTATCTTATTTCAGACGCCACGATGTTGGAACATTTCTTTTTACCCCACTTACAGAGTGCTTTCATATGACCGTTGACACACGCATCCTCACCCAATCCCATTAACTAAATCATTGACAGGTACTGTCGTTAATACAAATATCCACCCTCATCCAATAAGAAGAGTTAAATCATTGGATGGTGCATGCGTCAATCAGATTCTACAGTCCAATCAAAATTAGTTTGAATTTCGTTCAAAGCAAGACTCCGCCCACTCTTCACTGTTTCTCCGGTGTTCTCAGTTTATCTTTCCTCTGCAGATTTCGTTATGGCAGATTCCATTTCACTGTTTTGTCACGCGTCTCTGGGGAACTACATACCATCCACGCGTTTCGATATAAGAAGAACAGGTGTGGACGGATGGCTGACAGAACCTGCATGCCATACAGTGCTACGACTCGTAGAACGAAAGATTTGTTACCCTCCCTTGGGACTCGGTCAAACCTCTCATGTAATTACCCGGGCTAAGCATCATCTTCTCGTGGCTCGCCCCATTAGCAAAAACTTCAAAAGTGAGAAATTCACTCCTTCCACGCGCCCATCAGTGCAAGACGGGGATGAAAGGATGATAGTTTTGTGAGCGGGGCTAGATAAAGAACACTCAACTTGCTACCTATGCTATCATTACAGACTATTTCTTGGCAAGTGGATATCAATACATGTAATAGCAGCAGTCTGTAGTTCCTCTTCTGCAGCTTACACCTTTAAGCGTCAATATTAATAAATTCGAAGAAAGCATTCATCAGGTCAAGGCTGGTGACATCACCATAGAGATTGTCCTGGTATGGTACCGGTGATGGCCACAACAGCCTTCTCTGTTCATCATATGTTGGAAATGATTATAGCAGATGTTCAGCAGTCATTTTGCTTGTACCATGGTCACATTCATCAGAGGCCATCCTGAGTGTATTGAAAAGGTGGTACTTCAATATGTTGTGGCCTGTCCGAAGTATAGCAATTGTTATTTTCTGTTGAGGTGGTAATAATAATTTTTCTGGTAGCTCTGATGTTCTGTGGGACCGCGATAGCTCAGTGGTTAGTGAACTGGACTACAAAGGACAAGAGGTAGGGTTCGATCCCAACCGACGGCCTCCGGGTTCGCCCAGCCTTTAATGGGTACCGGATTTTTTCCTGTGAAAGTAAAGCGGCACGGGCGTAATATCGACCACATTACCCCAAAAATCATGTGCCGAAGGTCTGTAAAATGTATGGTCACTAACACCATATTCTCTATACGCCACTTGGCGGGACGGGGGTACCTTTTTTTCTGATGTTCTGTACCCCGTTTGTTCATGCATCTGTTGCTAGCAAATCTCTGTGATTCCTCATTGTCAAGTCATCAAGTTGTACCTGCATCTGGCTGGTGTAGTTTGTCACCTTCCTTTGCCAACCTGTCTACCTCATCGTTTTCAGGAATATTGCAGTGAGATGGAATCCGCTGCATCACAGTCCTACATCTCTCGAAGAGCGTGTAGGTCTTCTCTGTTAGATCATGCATGTCTTGATTTCCATGACTCCTCGGAGCTGTAACTACTGACAGAGTTTGTAAAGTACTTTTTCTAGATTAATCAGGTCTTCGTTTCCATGACTCCTCGGAGCTGTAACTACTGACAGAGTTTGTAAAGTACTTTTCCTAGATTTATCGGGTCTTCGTTTCCATGACTCCTCGCTGCTGTGACTACTGACAGAGTTTGTAAAGTACTTTTCCTAGATTAATCAGGTCTTCGTTTCCATGACTCCTCGCTGCTGTAGCTACTGACAGAGTTTGTAAAGTACTTTTCCTAGATTAATCAGGTCTTCGTTTCCATGACTCCTCGCTGCTGTAGCTACTGACAGAGTTTGTAAAGTACTTTTCCTAGATTAATCAGGTCTTCGTTTCCATGACTCCTCGCTGCTGTAGCTACTGACAGAGCATCTGTGAGGAATACAAAGTTTTCTTTAATCTTCTCATTCAAGAGAGTTTCAGCTGCACTTTTCAGAGCTTCTGTTTCTGTCTTAAAATTAACATAATATTCTCTGGTTGCAACAGAAGGTCTCTTCTCTGATCCATTTTTAATTAAGACATGCAACTTCCTGCGTCTCCATTTTCTGTTGCATTGGATGCTGACCAATCTGTGCAGTCTTGTGTCCAGAAGTTTGGCAAGTGTTTCTCTGTGTATATTAATACTATTCTTCTAATCTCTCCTTAATTCTGGCTGTTTTTATACAATAATGTTCTCTGTTAGTTCAGGAAGATGCTGTTTTCTCCATTCACAGTGGGTGTTTGAATGGTTTATTAAATGGTTATTGCCCATGCTGCTGAGCCAAACTCTAGGAGTACTGGTCACATTCACCCCATGTAAAACTTTCTTAGTACACTCCCATCAACATCAGGTGCCTTGGTAAATCCTAATGAACCATCAGTTGCATGGTTCTCCCGTAACAATCATAACGTTAATACAGAAACACCGGTGGTACGAATGGGAGCTGATGAGGTGACTAGGAACAGGTTGATGACGTACTTAGGAGTTAAGTTTGATCGCAGCCTGTATTTCCGGAACCACGTCGACCATGTGATAACAAAAGCCCAGCAAGGATTAGCCACTTTGAAGGTCATGGCAACAGCCAGCATCGAACAAAAGCTACGTATTCTTCTGTTACAGGGATTAGTCCTCACATTAATCGAATATGCCCTAGCATTTCTTACTGTCAGTACGACGCAAATTGACAGTCTGGAGAAAATACAGAATGAAGCTATGTACATTATCTTGAGGTGTACGGGTGACACTCCCTGTGAAGAAATTGTGTATCTTCTTGACTTTCCAACCATGGATGATAGAATCAAGATCTGGAGAGCACGAACATACCTGAAAATACGTGCAGATAAAGATCAGCAATTGCACCAAGAGCGCAACACAGGGAAAGGTGCCAGGCTAAAAAAGAGGAAAATCATGGGGGGGGGGCGAGCAGAAAGATGTCATCAAACAGGTTTGTGGGCTTACCAATATCAACGTTGGCGAGGAGTGGATACCGGCGCCTACATCATTCAGTGGCACATATCCGTCAATTGACACACTCGACAGGAAATTTTAGGGAACAGAAATCGGTCGTGGTCAATGCGGAGGTCAACGGTCTCATCTGGGATAACACCGGTGAGGAAGATGCAGTCATCTATACATGACAACGGATCCGTAATACGAAACAAAAGGAGTATATGGACATTTACAGCACGCTCGGCAGGCAGAATAGTCAAGGAAGACAGAGGTGCATGACCACGAATAGGATGACGATGGAGGTGATGGCAGTTTCCTGGGTATTCATCTGGTTAGAGACACATGACAACACCAACGCCTGCATACTGAGTGATTCGATAAGCATGATTAAAAAAGAGGGGGCGGGCTCTGTACGCAGGGAATGGGTTGAGTCATTGTAGAAGTCAAAAATACATAAGGTCACCTTTGTCTACGTCCATGTACATGTGGGAGTGCGGGGAAATGAAAGAGCGGACAGGATGGCTAGCTGTGCTGTCGTTGAAGACGGTCAAGCAATGGAACGGGCGGACGTCATCAATGTCTTCCAGGAGGTGGGAAGGGAAGAGCACGCCGACAACCATGAGTCCACGCCATTCATTCGGATAAAAGAGATTGAAGTTAAGATGGGCACAGCCAGAAACGAGAAACTTAGTGGGCGTGTACGAAGACCCATCAACCAACACAGAACTGGAGGCGTCAGTCGCTGGACGCTGCGAGGCTTGCTGATGAGGGGATTTGAGCATCTATGGACATGCTCGAAGATCAATGATGATGACCCACAAATAGCTCAGTAACTCAATGTTATATGTTTTAATGTTATATGTATTAATGGTATATGTTATCATATTATATGTGTAATTTTTTTTAATCTATTAGTGTATCCTAAAGATCTACAACAATTACTTTATAAAATAAACATGACAAGCAAAAAATATGGATTAGATATGAAAATCCAAAAGACTAAAATTATTATCATAAACAAAGATAATACTCAAAACATAAAAGTGGATATCACAGTTGAATGAATAGACTTGGGGTTCGTTCAGAGCTTTACCCTGAACATACTTTAACCAGTGATGGAAAATGTAAAAGTGGAATAAAGAAAAGAATAGGAATAGCAAAAAGAAACATAAAAAAGGAAAAAAAAAAAACAACAGGTATTTTAAAAAATGAAATGTAGATTTGCCTTCTTTACAATAATATCTTTTCTCTTCATCGTCCACTTATGCCTTTAGCCCCCTATTAAGCAAAGCGCAGTCATATTTATATTTATTAATTTTTTAAATGTATCTTTATTCATTTTGACTGATTTTGTATCAGATTTTAAGCATTAAATACAGCACATGTACTTTTCTTCTTTCTCCATCCTATATCCATGGTTTTTTTTTTTTTTTTTTTTTTTTTTGGGGGGGGGGCACTACAGAGGAACTTCATCAACCTTATACATTTATATCTATCTACAGTCATTCTTTGATACTCTTCGCAGTCCAGGCCTGTCCACTCTTTGATGTTATCTTCCCACTGCTCTCATGCCTACCTCGTCATCTCGTTCCTTTCACAATTCCGCACAGAATGGCCTTAACTAGGTCATTTATCAAAACACGTGGTCAAACCATTTTGTTTTGCGTGTCGTCACAGTAGTCAATGAAGGAATCTATCTTTATACTAGACGGTCGGTTATTCAGTCTTTCAAGACTAAAGGCAAGGTCCAAAATCAGACATATCACTATTAGAGACCTGACATTTGATGGCAACGCAGCACTTGTTACGCAAAGTCAGGAAAACTCCAGAGCATGGTACATCGCTTTGTGCATTCCTGCAGAGACTCCGGTCTAACAATAAGTTTGCAGAAAACTAATATACTCGGGCAGGACAACGAAACCACACCCGCAATCTTTATCGACAACTAGAAACTCGATGTTGTGCAGTAGTATAGCTACCTGGGGTTCATCATCAAGGACAAACTATCTTTAGATACATAAATTAATACCCGCATTGGTAAAACTGCTATATACCACCTACGTCAGACTTTCTAGGCGTCTTTGGCAAAACAACAAACTGAGAACTAAAACAAAGGCGCAGTTTACAATGTCTGCGTCATTAGTATCCTCATGTATATCAGCGAATCGTGAGCAACTTTTGCAAAGCAGGAGAGAAGGCTAAATGCATTCCATCTGCGATGTGTGCGCTGTATTCTTGGTATCACCTGGAAGGATAAAGTGACAAACGTGGAGGTCCTCACTCGCACAGGCCTCCCGAACATCTACGTGCTACTCAAACAATGCAGGTTACGCTGGCTTGGCCACGTACACCGTAAGAAAGATGGCTGCATACCAAAAGATATACTCTATAGACAACTAGCAGATGGGGACAGGACTAAGGGGACGCCTAAGACCTCGATTTATAGACGTGTGTAAACGCGACATATATACTCTGAACACAAACCCTGCAGCCTGGGAATAAATAGCAGCAGACCGCAATCTTTGGAAACACTCTAAAACTCCAACTCAAACAAGAAGCAGACAGATTCATAGAAAAATACACGGCGAGAGAAAAGAAAAAAAACATTTCTAGGGGTGCTGAAAAATCCAGATTCAACAATGACTGACGGAGGCTATTACTACTACTACTACTACTACTATTACTACTACTACTACTACTACTACTACTACTACTACTACTACTATTACTACTACTACTAGTATTACTACTACTACTACTACTACTATTATTACTACTACTACTATTACTACTACTACTACTACTATTACTACTACTACTACTACTACTATTACTACTACTACTACTACTACTACTATTACTACTATTACTACTACTACTACTACTGCTGCTGCTTCTTCTTCTTCTGCTGCTGCTACTACTACTACTGCTACTACTACTACTACTAGAATAGTCAGACAGTCATCATGTGCACGGATTACTTGTTCTTATATCCACTGCTACCAGAAGTACAGTCAACGAAAGGTATCGGGCGCGGGAGATTGTGGTTAGCAGAGGCTGGGACAACACTACAGTACGTATGTAACAAAGAGGACATCCCTACTGGCAGGTATTGTTGGACAGATGTACATGGCAGACGTGGGCTAACCAGGGTCGAAATAAACTTGGACAGGAAATGACGTGACTGGTCACAAGGTGTGACTGAATTCGAGATACGGGAGGTACTGCAACTTTATTTCCACCCTCAAGACTCGATAATCTACACTGATGGCTCGGTCACCAAGGGTGTGCCTAGCGGCTGGGATTTTGTTGCCTATTCTAATAGAAAGTAGAAAGATAAAGGTGCAGGAGTCCACTTTCAGTCACTACTTTCAGCACATGCATGAAGATTGAGGCTAAAGCAGAAGCTATCATCACATGCCTGGTTAAAAGACCAACACATGCGGTCATATGGACTGACTCACAAAGCATGCTTCGTCCAATTGAGAACACACTTCTCATAGAGTGGATGCACATACTAGACATGTCTCATGTTGACAGTCTATATTGCCCCGGACATGCGAGAGCTTGTTGTAATGAGATGGCTGACAGATTGGCGGAGTCTGCCATCGCGCAGAAAACCTTAAAATTCGACACTATGACATTGCGGGGGCTTCAAAAGAACACCTCTCACAGGATGGCGACAAAGAATTTGAGGATAACAACTCACAGGTCAAAGAAATGGTGGAACATGACGTCACGAGGGGTAAAAAACAGGGAAAAGCTTCCTCAGAGAACAGGAACACAACATGATCAATCAATGGAGGACAGGAACAATCAGTGGACGAATGCTTCAATCAAAGGAGGATAGGAACAATCAGTGGACGAACGATTCAATCAATGGAGGATAGGAACAATCAGTTGACGAACGCTTCAATCAATGGAGGACAGGATTAATCAGTGGACGAACGCTTCAATCAATGGAGGACAGAAACAATCAGTGGACGAACGCTTCAATCAATGGAGGATAGGAACAATCAGTGGATGAACGATTCAATCAATGGAGGATAGGAACAATCAGTGGAAGAATGCTTCAATCAATGGAGGATAGGAACAATCAGTGGACGAACGATTCAATCAATGCAGGATAGGAACAATCAGTTGACGAACGCTTCAATCAATGGAGGACAGGAACAATCAGTGGACGAACGCTTCAATCAATGGAGGACAGAAACAATCAGTGGATGAACGATTCAATCAATGGAGGATAGGAACAATCAGCGGACGAACGCTTCAATCAATGGAGGATAGGAACAATCAGTGGACGAACGATTCAATCAATGGAGGACAGGAACAATCAGTGGACGAACGATTCAATCAATGGAGGATAGGAACAATCAGTGGACGAACGCTTCAATCAATGGAGGATAGGAACAATCAGTGGACGAGCGGTTCAATCAATGGAGGATAGGAACAATCAGTGGACGAACGCTTCAATCAATGCAGGATAGGAACAATCAGTGGAAGAATGCTTCAATCAATGGAGGATATGAACAATAAGTGGACGAACGTTTCAATCAATGGAGGATAGGAACAATCAGTGGACGAACGATTCAATCAATGCAGGACAGGAACAAGCAGTGGAAGAACGCTTCAATCAATGGAGGACAGGAACAATCAGTGGACGAACGCTTCAATCAATGCAGGACAGGAACAAGCAGTGGAAGAACGCTTCAATCAATGAAGGACAGGAACAATCAGTGGACGAACGCTTCAATCAATGCAGGACAGGAACAGTCAGTGGACGAACACTTCGATGGTTGCTGGAACGCGAGGCAGAGCGGACATGGAAATACCCCGACTGCGATGACATCAATCTGAACTAAGGATTTAAGACTACTTGTTGTATCCTTTAGCAAAAAGATTCAAGTAAGCGATACCCAAAGCTGTATTTTTGGTCTGGAACCCATATATATTAGTTAGTTGATATTGTTTATTGAGGAAGTATTCGTTTGCAGTTAGTACAACCTACATTTCGAACAGCCTTCTGGGATTTCTTCTTCTGTGTACACCTGAGATGTTATTCTTAATAAGGTGAAATAAAGCACAGGCCAGCTCAAGTTTAGTGACGCCTCCAGTACAGCTTTATCAGGTTATGAACTTGCACTGTTGTTGGCCACAAGAGTTGCTCTCAAACGAAATATGTACGGATTGCAAGGTTTCAGTAAATACATTTATGTCGAACATATTTCCCCACATCATGTTGATTGTTATCAGTTGCTATCACCAATACCATGCATGGACAAGGTGAATGGCGGTTTGTGAGCTTTGAATTGGCCAACGAATTTCAGGAGTCACCGAGACGGAGAGAATGAAAGATGCAACTAGAGTGTTTAAGATATGAAAGAGTTGATTTAAAAATATATATATATATATATTTGTGCTTTATGGGGAGGATGAGAGAGAGAGAGAGAGAGAGAGAGAGAGAGAGAGAGAGAAATTGAGAGATTGCGTGGAACTGAAAATAATAAACATAATGAGAAGAAAAACAAATGGAATGTATAACTGAGAATAGAACGAGTAAACGAAGGATGGATATGCATGATGAATATGCCTTAGTTGGATATAGATGTCTTTTACTCGTTAAAAAAATGTATTTGCTCTCGTTTGGAAATGAGAAAAGAAGTGTTTTGTTGTCGATGTAGAATCACGCTGCTTTATGTTCATGGATCAAGGATAAGAAGGAAATAAAGAACAGATAATTTGTTAGCAATTTTTGTGATTGCTGAGAGGAATGTTAATTAAGTAAGAAGAAAATTGAAGAAATCTGGCAAGAAAAAAACAAACCAATTTAAAATAAGCCTAATTTATTGAACACACATACAAAAGAAAGCTATTATATCTTAGCAACAAAAGAACAATAGGATAACAAAAGGTATTGGGGAAATAATTTATGAACGTGCTAAAATGGAATATCCAAATGAAAGGAAGGCAATGCTAATAACGATCTTTTGCGATATTTTCATACATCTAACGATTACTCCACATTCTCGTCCATCTCAAATGAAGGCTTTATTTGGTTGTAGTTTGCGTTTAGCCGTGATTTACATAATAAACTGGGGTATATGCGTCTTCTCGCCAGGAACACCCGAAGTTAGTAACATCATTTTTTGTATTGCCAAGTTGTGTTTTCTTCATTGTTCTCGACTCGTTTCGTATTACAAGCTGGAAAATTGGAAAAATGTTTTAAACACAATTCAAGCAAGCAAACACAATTCAAGCAAGCAAACAAGCAAACACAATTCGAATAAGAAAAATAAATTCCTAGAAAAAATATACATAACATTTTTTAAAAGAGAAAATACAAGGTAAACGAGGGAGAGGCTATCAAAAGCTAAAGTGAGTTAAGAACGTTCAAATGTGAACGAGTGAACCAATATAAAACATATACCATTAATTCAATAGGTAGGATGAAATAACGCTCACACACAATAGAGAGCCTTCTATATTTTAAAGAGACAGGTTGATGATGATTTGTTTGTTGAGACTTGTCAAGAGAGGTGGACCATGTTCTGGTTGTCTGATTCAGAGCGCTAACATTTGATGTTTACTGACCGCTTTCATGTATTGTTCGATGGGACATTTGTCAGTCAGTTCGGGTAATTATATTTTTAAAGCGACAATGTAAATAAAAAGGAAGAAACAATCATCATTTGTTGGCCATGTAATGAGAAGAGAACAGCTGGAATATATTGTGACAACTGGGAAAATTGAGGGACGAAGAGATAGAGGGAAGCAAAGAGAAAAAATACCAGACAGCATGAAAGAATGGCTTGGCAGAAGGTCAACAACAGAAATTATAAATAACTGTCGAGATCGAAAGTTTTGGAGATACGTGATCACCTACGCCTGTAGGCCCGGTACTTGATGATGATGATGAATGCAAATTAAAAAGAAGGAAAAGTAAAGATTCTCCCGTCACGCCAGTAGTATATATCCAGTGAAAGGATGCGTAAAAGTGCTTCCAGCCGCACATAATTCCTTATATGAGAGTCTACCCGTACATGGAAGCACATTTTTTGGTGCGGTTTTTCCTTATATGAGAGTCTTCATTTTTTCTTATATGAGAGTCTACCCGCCCATTTTGGTTCCGGTGACCTCTCGTTGACCTCTCAACCTCTCGTGGCGGCGTCGAAACGCACCTAATTCCTTATATAAATAGTCTAAACGCAGATCAAGGCACAATTTTGGGTGCCGTTTTTCCTTATATGAGAGTCTTCATTTTTCCTTATATGAGAGTCTACCCGCCCATTTTTGTTCCGGTGACCTCTCGTGGCGGCGGTGGTGGTGACCTCCCGGTGACCTCCCGGTGACCTCTCGTTGACCTCTCGGGTGAGCGCTCGTGGTGACCTCCCGCGGCGGTGGTGAAGGGGTGGTGGTGGTATCATAAATCTATTATATTCTTTGTACTTTCAATGGTTCCGTAACTTTCATAAATCTATTCTTTCTTTATACTCTCATTCAATAAAAAACAGTGACAAGTTTATTTATTGTTTTTAAAAACTTCCTTTAGAATTAAAGGTAACAGCTTAGGCCGTTACACACGCTACACGCCAAACACTGTGTTTAACGTTAAGCGAGAGATCAAAGAGCTCGATACACGCGCAGCCGCGAAGACGTGCAGCGAAGACGCGCCGCAAGCGGCCGCAAGATCAAAGAGTTCACGGTAGACGCGAGGCGAACTCGCGCAGCGAGGGGGCCGCGTTTAACGTTAAGCGCGATCAAAGAATCCGCCTCCCGTATGAACATCAAAGAATCTGCCTCCCGTGGTGAAATATCCGTCGCCGGTAAGTGTTCATCAGGAGAGTCATTTAACAGGGGAATTTTACGATACCGATGTTTTAATGTGAGACGCTTGGGGGTAATTAATATCTTTGCGCTGGTTCGTGTTCAAAGACCGTGTTTCGCTGTGAAAAGTTTTGATTGAATGTTTGAGTGCCAGACTGGCCAGGGCTACGGACTTTTTATCATCTGAAGATTAGAATACCACTTATCAGGGGAATTTTAGTGGGTGGTTGTTTTAATGTGAGATGTTTAGGGGAAATTAACACTGACAAGTTTATTTATTTATTGTTTTATTCGTATATATCTCACAATAGATAACACAGGGGTAGACAATAATGTATTGTTTAACTATTGTACATTATAGACAAGTATAATACATAAGAAACAAAGTAGTTTATTTACAAGTGTTATACATGATAGTGTTAAATCGATAAAGGGGAGGTGGTCACGTTGTCAGAATGGACCTGTCGCTTGATGGGGTGAGGTAGTAAGTTGGAAGTTGTAGTAGTAGGTTAGAAGTTGGCGTGTATTAGAGGAAGTTGGTTGTGGAGGTAGTTGGTAGTAGAAGTTGTAGTAGTGAAAGTTGTAGTTGTAGACGTAGTCGGTGTAGAAGTTGTAGTAGTGAAAGTTGTAGTAGAACAGGGGACGACGTTCAAATTAACAGACGACGACTTTTATTCGACTGACTCAACAAGCAAAGACCAAAACGTTACTCCCAAACCAACGAAAGCTTAGACTTTGGAGTTCTATATCTTTAGCACTTCAACGAATAACAGACAACAGTAATGGTGAACCTTACAGATAAGAAAACTTAGTTCCAAACCCCAAAATTTCGTCTCATAACTAAAAAGTTGAACTCAAAACATTAAAAATCTAGGTCCAAAGTCAAAATAGTTAGACACGGTAGGGCAAAAGGGCATATTCTTTCCAACCAATACTCCATATTCTTCTACACATCTGCATCTCGAAGCCTTCGAATTTATATTCAATGTTTGGCTACTGACAATGTGGCAGTCATTTCGTTGTAATGGTCATCTCGTTGTAACAGACACGTATGTCATGTCGTTGTAACAGACACGTATGTCATGTCATTTTATCAGAGACGTATGGTATGTCGTTGTAATAGCCATGTCGTTGTATCAGTCATGTCGATGTAGTAGACACGTATGTCATGTCAATGTAACAGTCATGTCAATGTAACAGTCATGTCAATGTAACAGTCATTTCGTTGTAATAGTCATCTCGTTGTAACAGTCACGTATGTCATGTCGTTTTATCAGAGACGTATGGTATGTCGTGATGGATCATGTAGGTTGTCGACTGGGCCATGATGGATCATGTAGGTTGTCGACTGGGCCATGATGGATCATGTAGGTTGTCGACTGGGCCATGATGGATCATGTAGATTGTCGACTGTGCCATGATGGATGATGTAGATTGTCGACTGTGCCATGATGGATGAATGTAGGTTGTCGACTGTGCCATGATGCTTGTATGTAGGTTGTCAACTGTGCCATGATGGATGAATGTAGGTTGTCTAGTGTCGCATGATGGTTATATGTATGTTGTCTAATGTGCCATGATGGATGAATGTAGGTTTTCTAATGTGCCATGATGGATGAATGTAGGTTTTCTAGTGTGTCGGGATGGCTGAATGTAGGTTCTGTCTAGTGTGTCGTGATGAGTGTATGTAGATTGTCTAGTGTGCCATGATGGTTGTATGTAATTGTCGAGTATGCTCCAACAAATCACCGCGCCATTTAAACTTCTTTGAACACAATGGACACAGATGTTCACCAGAAGAAACTTCATTATGAGAAACCATCTGGAGAAAATCCAATAACCCTTTCGTCAACCATATTTAACATACCTAGTTTAACTTCATCAAACATCAAGCTCAACAATACTTAGATGCCTACTTTAAAAACATCGATACAATTGAATAACCTTTTATCGATAAGCCTTAACGTACTTTAAGAGAAAATATTCCAACTTACAGTGTAAAATAGAATCTCAATCCGTTAGAATGAATAGTAACTTTCTTTGAAGCAACCAAACTTATAACACGAAAGCCCTGAAGGGTATTGTTTAAATATAGCCTGGTAACAAATGAATACATTATCCAATCAGTGAGTGATTATGCCAACATCGACTGATATCTGGATTAACCAATTAGAGAAGAGCATTAACATTGGAGGCGGAGCAAAGAAATGGCTGACATCTGTATTATAACCAGTCAGAAAAGAGCATTACTATGAACGGCAGAGTGATTAACCAATTATAGAAGAGCGTAACTTTGAAAACGGTTCCAGTTCCATCTTAAGGTAAATGAATTGGTCGGGTTCTCATCGAGGATCGTGGGCGTTTCTGGTCCATAGAATGTGTTTGGATAAACTTATGTAGGAGTTTATGTTCCTGGGAAATCTGAAATTTTCACAAAAAGAGATGGTGTTACTCAGTTCCCCTATAATGGGGATGTTGAGTTACTAAAAATAGATTTTGATCTCTGATGCAATACCTGATTAGTTACTAAAAATAGAATGTGACCTATGCTCCAATAACAGAATACTCATTGCCCTGGTGACCAATTGAGACTGATGAAAAAGTGAATTCCCAGTCATAGAAAAGTATGTTGTCACGATAGGTGTGTCAATAACAAGGAATAAAAATCATTAAAGACATCCTAATTAAGTTGTGAAATTTTGGTGGTTGAGAGATAAATCTGAAGATAAGCACATCAAACTATAAGAACAAGGAAACAATCGTATATTACACACTCTTAGAGCCAGTGTTAAGTTAACACGTATTTAGTTAAAATAGAAGGTTATAAATTGAGTAGAGGTAAACTTATACCTTATGGCTCATCTACTTTTTCGAAGAAACTCAAGTTCAGAAGAGGAAGACAGTGATGACGATAGTGATTTGTCAATGAGCATGCAAACCACGACAATATGGTCTAGTGGTAATTTTAATAATGGTTTAACTTTAGACTCAATTTTCAAAAAGACAAATATACGTGAAAGGTTTTTAAACTCTAGTGAAACCTCTGACTCCTACATCACCGGCTCTCAAAATCAGGGAGCTGGAAGACTGGAGATTCCAACTGAAATAATTAACAACCACTCCTCGACTGGTAATAGAGATATACAAATCTTTGAACATGATATTTATTTTGAACAAATTAACGCAACGTGGAACGAACAATACGCTTGCAGCCAGCAAGGTGATACACTAAACGATAGAGCTACCAATGTAGGTAATTGCTTTGGAGTCGAGTTTACCTTTTGATTTTATATTCTCTGTTTCTCCTTCGTTATCTTTATTACTGGGTTATTACACAACTAGTAGAGACATTATCTTTATTGATGATGATAAATAGTAAATTTCCACATATAATGAAAATTTTGAAACTAGTTGCTAGTAATGATTGACGTTATAGTAAAGGAAACCGAAAAAAAAATAAAGGACTCATCGTTAATACCATAAAGAAGTAACTGTAACATCAAAGAAAACGACAAGTGGAATAATATTAATACTGGTAAATCTTTTGAAGTGTTATCCTCTGGAGTAGAGTAAATTTTACGTAGAAGCAGGTTTAAATTACCCAAGAGACTCATGGACAATAGGTTACTAGGTGAGAAGCGAAAGAGATATCCAATACTTGGATGTTGTGACTTGTAATGAGAACCGCTGTAATAACTTGTACCAACTTGAAAACGTGAGGGGTGAAAAGACAGAGGGAAACAAAGAGAAATGACATCAGCTACAGCGTTGTGAAGAGATATTTTATTATAAAGTGTTTTTCATTTAGAAGTTTTTGCTGGCTTTTAAACCTAAATTGTCTCGTTTCTTCTAGGTTGATTTTTGTGAAGAAACGATTGTTTTAACAATCCACGATGATGAAAATGACGAACCAAATTATTCTTGGCAGCAGTTTTCTATAGATAAGGAGCGCTTCATAAACCGTATACAAGAATGTGGCAAAATTATTTCCCCCATCCTAGCTATTGATCACAGAGCCAAGATTCTAAAAAAGTATTTCAGAAGTAATAGAAACTAAAGTTTAGTTGATATTTTACTTGCCAAGCCCAATCCTGTGTTCTCAAGAACACTTCCCTCTAATGAGCATAACATGCTATACTCGAGTTTGTCTCCAACTTGTCAGTGTAGGACCCGCCCTCTGGATCATCATTTGTTTTGATGACTCCATGGATACATCGGCTTCGTGGAACAAACTTCCCATGACTCATCAAAGATGGCCGCTCTCTGAACATGTCTCATCACGTCCAATGACGTATTGCTTCAGTTACTATAAATAGAACGTATTCCATTGGTTACTATAAATAGACTGACCACGCCCCCTTGTTACAGGGTATAAAGGGCAGCCGTTCTCAGTGCTGCTACATACAGAAAGTCAGATCCCTGCTACCAAGTCGTGTGCTTTTTAGAATGGAGTCCGTTAGAATGGATATGTGTGATTCCGCTGTTAATGTTGACTGTGATGGTGCTTTTTTCTATGCCGCTCGTAATGGCGAGTATGTAAAGCCTCTACAGAAGAATGGTTTGAAGGCTGTCTCAGTTTCGAGATATCGAGCAAAGACTTTAATTCATCTTAGAAAATACGATGGCAAAACGGGGTTGAAATTCCCAACACGTTACGGTATAACACTAACACAGCCTGAATTTGAGACTTTAGTGGGTCTGAAGTCTACGATTCTCTCAGAGTGTGACAGACTACGAGTAGCCACAGGTGATGCGTCTACGATTCTCTCAGCTGAGTGTGACAGTATACAAGCAACCACTGATGGAGCTTCTACATTTCGCTCAGACTATGCCCGAGAACAAACGGCCAATGAGTGTGACAGTATACAAGCAACCACTGATGGAGCTTCTACATTTCGCTCAGACTATGACAGAGAACAAACAGCCAATGAGGGTGAGTGGTCGATCGCTGCTCCTTCCTTTTATGACGACTTCCAGTATCAACAGAGTGATCTTTCGACTGTTCTCACAGACACAGCTCACAAACGAATTGACCCCCGTTCGATCACTAATATAACTGATGGATCTTATGTTATTAAGAACAATAAACAAAATTGTGTTAAATTTTGCGATCCTTGTGTATTTAAAAAACCACGTGGGAGACCACGTAAACTTGTAATTTAAGCACTATACACATATGTTGTTATATGTGTACTTTTTTAGATGATTTGTATCCATATTTGCACTATTTAAAGCATCATTGTTCAATTATAAACATTTGAATGTGTAACATGTGTTGTCTAGTTTTATTGTGAAAATAAACATTATAAAAAGATCATATTTGTTTGTTTTTATTTGACTTATTTTAATTTTAATTAGTTTCTTCGAAAAAGTAGATGAGCCATAAGGTATAAGTTTACCTCTACTCAATTTATAACCTTCTATTTTAACTAAATACGTGTTAACTTAACACTGGCTCTAAGAGTGTGTAATATACGATTGTTTCCTTGTTCTTATAGTTTGATGTGCTTATCTTCAGATTTATCTCTCAACCACCAAAATTTCACAACTTAATTAGGATGTCTTTAATGATTTTTATTCCTTGTTATTGACACACCTATCGTGACAACATACTTTTCTATGACTGGGAATTCACTTTTCCATCAGTCTCAATTGGTCACCAGGGCAATGAGTATTCTGTTATTGGAGCATAGGTCACATTCTATTTTTAGTAACTAATCAGGTATTGCATCAGAGATCAAAATCTATTTTTAGTAACTCAACATCCCCATTATAGGGGAACTGAGTAACACCATCTCTTTTTGTGAAAATTTCAGATTTCAAAGCTGGAGCAAACCATTCTTATTACAATCACAGGCCTACTACAGGACAACCCTCATCATCAGTGTGAGAGGGTGTCGTGACCTGGTAAACAATATTGTAAGGCAGTAACAAATGCTGTGGGGTTACCAAACTTTTATTAGGGAAAATATATAAACTCACATTTCTAGGTAAAGCTCTTAAAGACCAAAGGCTGTTGTGAAGTAGAGTCCACAGTGTTGTAGCTTCTTCGTTAGAGAGGTCTAGAAAATTTTCCAAACCACCTTCTTTTAGTAACCACTCTCCAAATTCTCTTCCGATGATACCACCGGTCCAAGTACCAAAGTCCGTTTCTAAAACACAAATGTCGGAATCAGAGTCGAACATGTCTTTGACATGATTCTTAACTAATCGATAGGCGAGGGTATATAGAACAACAAGACGACCGAAATTGCGAATTCGATCTGAAAGTATTTCGATAACGATGGTTACAAACGTGGCGTAGATATCATGACCACCGACTCGCTGAATTATTCCAGTAAATAACAGCTCATTTCTCTCCGATCATGTGTATACTAGGTTAGCCATCGCGTTATAAAACTTGGAATGTTTCTTATACGCCTTATCATATGTGTGAATAATATCAACCCCCAGGAACATAAACTCCTACATAAGTTTATCCAAACACATTCTATGGACCAGAAACGCCCACGATCCTCGATGAGAACCCGACCAATTCATTTACCTTAAGATGGAACTGGAACCGTTTTCAAAGTTACGCTCTTCTATAATTGGTTAATCACTCTGCCGTTCATAGTAATGCTCTTTTCTGACTGGTTATAATACAGATGTCAGCCATTTCTTTGCTCCGCCTCCCATGTTAATGCTCTTTTCTGAATGGTTATAATACAGATGTCAGTCATTTCTTTGCTCCGCCTCCAATGTTAATGCTCTTCTCTAATTGGTTAATCCAGATATCAGTCGATGTTGGCATGTTTGGTTGCTTCAAGGAAAGTTACTATTCATTCTAACGGATTGAGATTCTATTTTACACTGTAAGTTGGAATATTTTCTCTTAAAGTACGTTAAGGCTTATCGATAAAAGGTTATTCAATTGTATCGATGTTTTTAAAGTAGGCATGCTAAGTATTGTTGAGCTTGATGTTTGATGAAGTTAAACTAGGTATGTTAAATATGGTTGACGAAAGGGTTATTGGATTTTCTCCAGATGGTTTCTCATAATGAAGTTTCTTCTGGTGAACATCTGTGTCCATTGTGTTCAAAGAAGTTTAAATGGCGCGGTGATTTGTTGGAGCATACTCGACAATTACATACAACCATCATGGCACACTAGACAATCTACATACACTCATCACGACACACTAGACAGAACCTACATTCAGCCATCCCGACACACTAGAAAACCTACATTCATCCATCATGGCACATTAGAAAACCTACATTCATCCATCATGGCACATTAGACAACATACATATAACCATCATGCGACACTAGACAACCTACATTCATCCATCATGGCACAGTTGACAACCTACATACAAGCATCATGGCACAGTCGACAACCTACATTCATCCATCATGGCACAGTCGACAATCTACATCATCCATCATGGCACAGTCGACAATCTACATGATCCATCATGGCCCAGTCGACAACCTACATGATCCATCATGGCCCAGTCGACAACCTACATGATCCATCATGGCCCAGTCGACAACCTACATGATCCATCACGACATACCATACGTCTCTGATAAAACGACATGACATACGTGACTGTTACAACGAGATGACTATTACAACGAAATGACTGTTACATTGACATGACTGTTACATTGACATGACTGTTACATTGACATGACATACGTGTCTACTACATCGACATGACTGATACAACGACATGGCTATTACAACGACATACTATACGTCTCTGATAAAATGACATGACATACGTGTCTGTTACAACGACATGACATACGTGTCTGTTACAACGAGATGACCATTACAACGAAATGACTGCCACATTGTCAGTAGCCAAACATTGAATATAAATTCGAAGGCTTCGAGATGCAGATGTGTAGAAGAATATGGAGTATTGGTTGGAAAGAATATGCCCTTTTGCCCTACCGTGTCTAACTATTTTGACTTTTTAGATCATAGGACCTAGATTTTTAATGTTTTGAGTTCAACTTTTTAGTTATGAGACGAAATTTTGGGGTTTGAAACTAAGTTTTCTTATCTGTAAGGTTCACCATTACTGTTGTCTGTTATTCGTTGAAGTGCTAAAGATATAGAACTCCAAAGTCTAAGCTTTCGTTGGTTTGGGAGTAACGTTTTGGTCTTTGCTTGTTGAGTCAGTCGAATATAAGTCGTCGTCTGTTAATTTGAACGTCGTCCCCTGTTCTACTACAACTTTCACTACTACAACTTCTACACCGACTACGTCTACAACTACAACTTTCACTACTACAACTTCTACTACCAACTACCTCCACAACCAACTTCCTCTAATACACGCCAACTTCTAACCTACTACTACAACTTCCAACTTACTACCTCACCCCATCAAGCGACAGGTCCATTCTGACAACGTGACCACCTCCCCTTTATCGATTTAACACTATCATGTATAACACTTGTAAATAAACTACTTTGTTTCTTATGTATTATACTTGTCTATAATGTACAATAGTTAAACAATACATTATTGTCTACCCCTGTGTTATCTATTGTGAGATATATACGAATAAAACAATAAATAAATAAACTTGTCAGTGTTAATTTCCCCTAAACATCTCACATTAAAACAACCACCCACTAAAATTCCCCTGATAAGTGGTATTCTAATCTTCAGATGATAAAAAGTCCGTAGCCCTGGCCAGTCTGGCACTCAAACATTCAATCAAAACTTTTCACAGCGAAACACGGTCTTTGAACACGAAACGGCGCAAAGATATTAATTACCCCCAAGCATCTCACATTAAAACATCGGTATCGTGAAATTCCCCTGTTAAATGACTCTCCTGATGAACACTTACCGTCTAACGGGAAGTAAGTACTCACGGGAGGCGGATTCTTTGATCGCGCTTAACGTTAAACGCGGCCCCCTCGCTGCGCGAGGTCGCCTCGCGTCTACCGAGCTCTTTGATCTTACGGCCCCTTGCTGCGCGTCTTCGCTGCACGTCTTCGCGGCTGCGCGTGTACCGAGCTCTTTGATCTCTCGCTTAACGTTAAACACAGTGTTTGGCGTGTAGCGTGTGTAACGGCCTAAGCTGTTACCTTTAATTCTAAAGGAAGTTTTTAAAAACAAATAATAAACTTGTCACTGTTTTTTATTGCCTGAGAGTATAAAGAAAGAATAGATTTATGAAAGTTACGGAACCATTGAAAGTACAAAGAATATAATAGATTTATGATACCACCACCACCCCTTCACCACCGCCGCGGGAGGTCACCACCACCGCCGCCACGAGAGGTCACCGGAACAAAAATGGGCGGGTAGACTCTCATATAAGGAAAAATGAAGACTCTCATATAAGGAAAAACGGCACCCAAAATTGTGCCTTGATCTGCGTTTAGACTATTTATATAAGGAATTAGGTGCGTTTCGACGCCGCCACGAGAGGTTGAGAGGTCAACGAGAGGTCACCGGAACCAAAATGGGCGGGTAGACTCTCATATAAGAAAAAATGAAGACTCTCATATAAGGAAAAACCGCACCAAAAAATGTGCTTCCATGTACGGGTAGACTCTCATATAAGGAATTATGTGCGGCTGGAAGCACTTTTACGCATCCTTTCACTGGATATATACTACTCACGCCAAGTGGCGTATAGGGAATATGGTGTTAGTGACCATAAATTGTACAGACCTTCGGCACTGATTTTTGGGGTAAAGTGGTCGGTATTACGCCCGTGCCGCTTTACTTTCCCAGAGAAAATCCGGTACCCATTTAAGGCTGGGTGAACCCGGAAGCCGTCGGTTGGGATAGAACTCTACCTCTTGTCCTTTGTGACAATGCAAATATTAGGACTTATTCGTCAAATCGATGTGGTATCGCACATGATGCTGCTGGCCTATCAAAATAAACACTGGCTTGTCTTTGGAACTGGCTTTCCCAGTATTTAACATGCCGGTTTGCTAAATCCATGTTCTTGATTTGGCTCTAACATAAAACCTGTTCCATTACACGGTTAGAAGATGCAAGAGTCCTGGCAGACAATTACTGCTACAACTTTGGCTTGCAGTTTGAGCGAAACAGCAATAAACGTAATAACTTCATAGCTTCATCTCAATAAACATGTTCTACCTTCTTTTATGGTTTCAGCCTAGCGCATGTCGTACTCAGGTTTCTGACATTCTGTTTAGTTTTTGTAATGCCTTACATTTGAATGTGAATAAAAACATGAATTTATGATATTCTATTTTGTTTCTGTAATGCTTTATATTTATTTAATGGTGAATTCAAACATGAATTTCTGGTATTTTTTTGGGTAACGTGTTACATTTGATGGTAAATTCAAACATTAATTTATAATAATAATAATTATTATTATTACTATATATATATATATATATATATATATATATATCATAATCATCATCATGTGCCATACCTGTTGGCATAGGCGATCATGTCCTTCCATAATCTTCTATCTACAGTGAATCGTATCAATTCTGTTGTTGACCGTTTTCCATGCCATGACACCAAACTATCCAGTATTTTCTCTCTTTTTCGTCCGCGATATCTTTTTCCTTTTATTTTGCCAGTTGTAACCAAGTATTCCAACTTTCCTCTTCTCATGATGTGCCCAAAAACATGTTGATTGTTTCTTTCTGATGTTTTTAGGAGCTCCCTTTTTGTGTTGACCTGTTTGAGAATTTCATCATTGGTCTTTTTAGCTGTGCAGGGAACTTTCAACATTCTTCTGAGAAATCCTATCTCTGTGGCCTCTAATCCCCTTTTCATTTATTTATCTACTGTCCATGATTCGCTTCCATAGGTTAGAATTGGTTCTATATAGCAGCGACGAACTCTCTTTCTCACTTCAATTGACATAGATTTGTTACATAATATATTTTTCATTTTCTGAAATGTTACTTTGGCCTGAGCTATTCTGCTCTTTATTTTTGTGGTGCATCTTCCATCTAATGTTATTATTGTGCCCAAGTATTTGAAACGTTGCACTTGTTTCAGATTTGTCCTATTTATTTTTATGCTGCATGATGGTAATGATTGTTTCTTCCATATGACAATACCTCTTTTTTCTTACTATTCAAACTGAGTCCTTTATTGGTGCTTTCCTTTAATATTATGTCTCTCATTTCTTGTAGTTCATTCTCTGTTTCTGCTTTTAAGATTGTGTCATCTGCATATCGCAAATTATTTATTTTGCACAGGTGTTTCATCGACATTTATAAAGATCAAGCGAAGAGAAGCTATTGTCAGAGGTGAGTTACGGACCTTGTTATAAAAGATAAGTTTATATTATATCATATTTATATCATTTATACATTATTTTATGTTATTTATACTATTAATATTTGTTTGACATGTTTGAAACTATTCTTTAATGTTCTAATGATAACATATGCACTTATATGGTTTCATATACACTTATTGATATTATACATACACAAAAAATGTACGTATGTTAAAAATGAGAGGGTGATACTACTTCGCGGGTCACTTATCGCAGCCGGCTCTGGTCCCTATTAACCGCGATAACTGAGGGATTACTGTATTGGAATTGTCCTGTTTGCTTGCTAATTCGTATAGCTGCTGTTTGTTGCCAGTGCTTATTTTTTATGATTCGCAGATCCTTGCTATCAAGGTTTAATTTCTCCAGCATACCGATTATTTCCACATGTTTTACTTTGTCAAATGCTTTTGTGTGGTCTATAAAGCACATATATAGATCTTTCATTACTCTATAGCTCTGTTCTTAAGATGTATATTGCATTATTGGTGCCTTTCCTTCCACAAATCCACATTGTTCCTCACTTATTTCTGGTTTTATTTTGTTTCTTACACTTCTCATGATGATTCTTAGTAATATTTTCGTCATGTGGCTCATGAGACTAATAGTGCGATGGTCCTCACAATCAGTGGCGCCTGACATCTTCGGCTTGGCTACAAAGATAGGTTTTAGTAGATTTTCGGTTATGTGTCCAGTGTTATATATGTCATTGAATAGTTTTGTTATGACTTGTACTCCCAGCTCTCCTAATGCATTTATCTCTTCGATTGTTATATTGTCCGGACCTACAGTTTTGTTTTCATGTGTTGAATTGCGTCCTCCACTTAGATCGATCGTCAAGTGCCTTCTCCGCAACGAAGGTTGGCTACCATGGATCGCTATTCTTCTCTGTTTCTTGCTTTGATGGTGCAGGCTGTCATAGATTGACTTGACAATCTTTTGATGTTACTCGTCCATGTTAGTCTTGGTCTGCCTCTGCCTCTTTTACCTTGTATTTTTCCTTCTAATACTAATTTTAGTAGGCTGTTGTGTCTTTTAACATGCCCCAAAAATTTCAATTGTCTTGTCTTAATTGTATTTAGTAGTTCTCTTTTTATTTTCTGTTGTTTTAAAACTTCATCGTTTGTTTTCTTTTGTTTCCACACAATTCTACCTATTCTTCTATAAATCCACATTTCAAAGGCTTCAATTTTCTGTTCTGTTTTCTTGTCTAATGTCCATGTTTCTGCACCATACAGGAATATTGAGAAGATGTAACATGTCCTCCACTTCACTCTGCATTATTGGTGGTCCTATGTCTCTGTTGGAATTGTTTAACTCTGGTCTTTCATCATCATAGAGTTGACTGATATATTCTGTCCATCTTTCCATTATCTTCACTTGTCCCATTATTATATTTCTTTTCTTTGATTTCATAGATACTGAAACTTTGACTTCTTTTCTACCTTATAATTCATTTAACTCATTGTGCATACATTTTGAGTCATTCTTTTGTTGTTTTTCGATTTCTTCACATTCTGTTTTAACTATCCTTCCTTTGTTTCTCTGCATTTTTTCTGGATCTCTTTGTGCAATATTTTGTATGTCGGTTCTTCTTTCTTATGTTTTCGTCATTCGTCCATTAGTTCTAGTATTTCCTCTGTTAACCATTTCTTTTTGTTGATTCTTTTAGTCACTGGTATTGCTTATTTTGATGTTTGTTGAATCGATTGTTTGAGCATTTCCCACTGCTCCTCTATTTGTACTATCATACTCGGAGCCGCGATAGCTCAGTGGTTAGTGAACTGGACTACAAAGGACAAGAGGTAGGGTTCGATACCAATCGACGGCTTCCGGTTCACCCAGCCTATAATGGGTACCGGATTTTTTTTCTGTGAAAGTAAAGCGGCACTGGTGTAATACCGACCACATTACCCCAAAAATCATGTGCCGAAGGTCTGTAAAATTTATGGTCACTAACACCATATTCCCTATACGCCACTTGGCGTGATGGAGGTACTTTACTTTTTTTTTTTTTGCTATCGTACTGTACTTATCACTCATCTGTCTATCTACTCTACACATATCTAGTTCTAATTTAATATTTCTTGGGGATTTCTGTGTCTTCCCTAGTTTTATTCTTATCTTTCCAACTACTGGTACATGGTCACTATTGCAATATGTTTCTGGCCTTTTTTTTTTTTAACAGATGCTAGCCCATTCCTAAATCTTCTCTGTACCAGTATAAAATCAATTTGACTGTGTACTTTTTTTGTGTGCTTTGCCGTATCCGGGAGCCGCGATAGCTCAGTGGCTAGGGAACTGGACTACAAAGGACACTTTTTATAGGGTTCGATCCCGATCGACGGCTTCCGGGTTCACCTAGCCTTAAATGGGTACCGAAATTTTTCTGGTAAAGTAAAGCGGCACGGGCGTAATACCGACCATATTACCCCCTAAATCATATGTTGAAGGTCTGTAAAATGTATGGTCACTAACACCATATTCCCTATACGCCACTTGGCGTGACAGGGGCTCTTTGCTGTTACTTTACTTTTGCCATACCATATCAATAGTCGCTTAGGGTGTTGTTTGAACCAGGTGTTACCTATAATCGTTTCATGTGTCTTTGTCCTATCTATCAATCTATCCCCTCTGTCATTCGTTTCTCCAAGGCCATTTCCTGCAGTCACATTTTGCACTTTAGCTGTTCCTACCTTTGCATTGAAGTCCCCTAATATAATAGTTATTTCTTGGGATTTACACTGTTCCATGGTCGTCTCTAGCTCGTAAAAAATGTCAGTGTCTTCTTCTTTGCTATTACTTGTTGGTGCATAAGCTTGAATTATGTTGATATCCATTCGTCTACCTCTCAATTTTACTAGCAGAATTTTATCTGATACTGGCCAAAAACCTTTCACTGTTTTACTTCTTTCTCTATCTAACATGATGCCTACTCCTCTTTCGTGTGTGGTTCCCCCAGAGTAAATTACATTTCCACTGTCGCGTTGTAATAATCCTGCTCCTGTCCATCTCATTTCACATAGTCCAAGATGTTTAATTTCATTCTCTTCATTTCTTGGCTGATGTTATATATATATATATATATATATATATATATATATATATATATATATATATATATATATATGTGTGTGTGTGTGTGTGTATATATATATATAGATAGATAGATAGATAGATAGATAGATAGATAGATAGATAGATAGATAGATAGATAGATAGATAGATAGATAGATAGATAGATAGATAGATAGATAGATAGATAGATAGATAGATAGATAGACAGACAGACAGACAGACAGACAGACAGACAGACAGGCAGGCAGGCAGGCAGGCAGGCAGGCAGGCAGGCAGGCAGGCAGGCAGGCAGACAGACAGACAGACAGACAGACAGACAGACAGACAGACAGACAGACAGACAGATAGATAGATAGATAGATAGACAACATTATAAAACCTAGGACTAGATAAACTCAAACAAAGACCGCAGACTATATTACCTTGAGACTTGAGGGAAAATGAGAAATGAAAGAGAATGATGAAGTTCTGATCTTGTCATCATTATCATTAAGTGTCGTCTCCGCATAGAAGGTTGGCTACCATGGAGCGTCATTCCACTCTGCCTCTTGCTTTGATGGTGAAGATTGTCATAGGTTGACTTGTCCATCTTTTGACGTTACTCGCCCATGTTAGTCTTGGTCTGCCTCTGCCTCTTTTACCTTGTATTTTCCCTTCCAATATGACTTTTAATATGCTGTTGTGTCTTTTAACATGCCCCAAAAATTATGATCTTATAACGTCCTTTCGTCTTTTATTCATCTATATAATATAATAATTCGACTTTTAATTTATCATTAAATGAAGTTCTGATCATATAAAGTCCTTTATTTAATGATAAATTAAAAGACGAATTAATTTCTTTGTTCTTTTTTCGGGTCGAAGACAACACAGGAAAGAAGTCACAGTTCCCCACGCTTGTCTATTTGCTGCTTGTCCTTGTAGGTCTTGGTTGCTTCTTAGCACTGTGGTTGAACCTTTCCTAGCAATTGTTTCTACATACAGATTCTCTTGGTTTTTCTATGTTTTCTTTTACCTGATGATTTCAACATCAATGCCTGATGGGGCAGTATTTCTTCATCCATTCTGAACACGTGAGCGATGTATTTTCACAGTTTTCTTCTTACAAAGTTCTACATGAATTCTGGTTACATTTGTCTCTTTTCAGTTCGTTTGAAATGTATTCCTTGCAGCTTATGTTTGAGAGGGAGCCGCGATAGCTCAGTGGTTAATGAACTGGACTACAAAGGACAAGGAGTAGCGTTCGATTCCAACCGACGGCTTCCGGGTTCACCCAGCCTTAAATGGGTACCGGATTTTTTTCTGGGAAAGTAAAGCAGCACGGGCGTAATACCGAACCGACCATATTACCCAAAAAAATCATGTGCTGAAGGTCTGTAAAATATAGGGTCACTAACACCATATTTCCCCATACGCCACTTGGCGTGACGGGGGTGCTTAACTTTTTTTTTTACTTTATGTTTGAGACGTTACTGTGACATTTGTTTTCAAGGACATTTATTTTCCAATCTAAAGACTATGTATATTTCCAACTTTCACCCCCATTTTCAGGACTGGTATCTTAACGGAGGTGAACAATCTAAGTTTTTTTTTTGTTTTCCGAATATTTTGGATCTCCAGATGATCGTGATTGTGAATTTGTGAATGTCCTAGTTGGTCTCTTTAGGTGTTCATGGAACTTTAACATTCTTCTGAGAAATCCTATTTCTGAGACTTCTAATCAATCATTTTTCTTTTTCATTTGTTTGTCTACTGTCTTTGGTTCGCGTCCGTAAGTCCGAATTGGCTCTATATTGATGAACTCTTTTACTCACTTCTATTGGCATAGACTTGTTGCATAAGAGGGCTTCATTTTCTGAAATGCTATTTTGTCTGAGCTATTCTGTTTTTTATTTCTTTGCTGCATCTTCCGTCTGATGTTATTATTATACCCAAGTATTTGACGCGTTGCACTTGCTTTAGATTTGTCCTGTTTATTTTTATGTTGCATGATGCTGATGATTGTTTCTTCGAAATTACCATTACTTCCATTTTCTTACTGTTTAGGCGGAAACCTTTCTTTTTGCTGCTGTTTTACTATGTCTATTATTTCTTGTAATTCATTCTCTGTCTTTGCTATTAAGACTGTGTCATCTGCATATGGTACATTATTTATGTTGTGACCGTTGACTTCAATTCTTTTTTTTGTCTACTATTGATGTAATAATGTTTTCGATGTAAAGTGGAAACAAATTCGGCGACAGAACAAATCCTTGTCTGACTCATTGTTTTATGTATTGGAACTGTTCTGTTTGGTTGCTAATTCTTATGTTGCCAGTACATGTTTTTTTATGATTCGCAGATCCTTGCCATCAATGTTTAATTTCTCCAGCATCTTGATTATTTCCACATGCTTAACTTTGTCAAATGCTTTCGTGTAGTCTATAAATCACATATATAGATCTTTCTTTACCTCTATAGATCTTTCTATTAATGTTCTCAGGGTGTATATTGCATTATTGGTGCCCTTTCCTTCCACAAATCCACATTCTTCCTCTCTTATTTAAGGTTTTATTGTGTTCCTTACACGTCTCATGATGATTCTTAGTAATATTTCCGTCATATGGCTCATGAGATAATAATGCGATGATCTTCACAATCAGTGTCGTCTGACTTTCTTGGGATGGCTACAAAGATAGATTTTAGTAGATCTTCGGGTATGTGTCCAGTGTTATATTTTTCATTGAGTAATTTTGTTATGACTTGTACTCACAACGCTAATAGTGCATCTATCTCTTTGACAGTTATATTATCGGCACCTGATGCTTTGACTCTCTCAGGCAGTTACATTATACCTTATTATATTTTCCATCACAATTTTGTTGCATTCGCTTAATACTGTTATTCATAACCATCTTGAAATGAAGGATATAAAAACACATCAAAGTTGTGAAATGGAACATTATTTTGAATCTTCACTAACTTATCCAAATTATACACACTTTGGGTACCAAGTTTACAACCTCTCTTTTGTGCCTTCCCATTAGATTAGATTAGTTAACCAGCTGTTCGTTTACCACTATGATGCGAAATAGTCTTGAATTTGTATGGTTTACCTCCTGATGTAAGCAGTCAGTATTGAGTTGCTGCCTATTTCAACGCGTAGTTCGACGTCTACAAATGTTTGTCAATATAAGCACTCAATACCATTTATTTTATTCTTTACTTCCTAAGGTTAAAAGGCCACACAGGGAGCTAAACCGTCCCAATGAATGAGGCGAAAGTTGCTGCAACTGCACAACTCTGTTTTCTACGTTTCTATTGGTGAGCTTGTTCAAGATGATCTGCGATCACCACAACGAGGTTAGTGGCCTCTGATTGATGAAACCTCATAACACCTCTCCCGTTTATAGCCTCCCCGGGCACAGTCTGTGTCAAATCTGATTGGTTGGCGAGGTAATGATAGCGTTGGTGACTTTTGTAGATGTAGAAGACCTGGTACTTTATTACTTCTAATATGGACAAGAACCAGATTCTCCTGCGGAACTCCAGAAATCAGGAAAGTCTTTATAACTGTCACGTCAAATTCCGTGTCGACACTTGAAATCTGATAATTACTTTTATGGTCGTTATGGATCTTTGACGTTGCACACTTTTCTAGGGTGCGTGTTTGTGTGTGTGTGTGTGTGTGTATGTGTTTCTATTTTTTTTTTTAAAATCTACTTGGCAAATGTATTTTTGGTTTTCGGGCTGATTTCAATTTATAGACGCACTGGTTTAATCTTACACTATCACTACTGCCATCATTTTCGTCTCCGTTTTACTCGTATTATTATTAATTAATTAATTAATTATTATTATTATTAATTTTAGTCCACATTTTAAAAGGACTTTAATTGAGCGTAGACGGGCTGTTTTATGGTTTGCATCATCATCATCATCATCATCAAGTACCGGGCCTGCTGGCGTAGGTGATCATGTCTCTCCACAATTTTCGATCTCGGCAGCTATTTATCATTTCTGTTGTTGACCTTCCTTCTGCCAAGCCATTCTCTTAAGCTGTCTGGTATTTTTTCTCTTTGCTTCCCTCTATCTCTTCGTCTCTAAATTTTTCCAGTTGTTACAATGTATTCCAGTTGTTCTCTTCTCATTACATGACCAAAAAATGATGATTGTTTCTTCATAATATTGGAAATTAGCTTTCTTTTTACTTTGACCTCTCTCAGAATATCTTCATTACTCTTCTTAGCTGTCCATGGTACTCTCAACATTCTTCTGTAAAACCACATTTCTACAGACTCCAGTGATTTTCTTGTCTGTTGTCCTATTTATTGTCCATGATTCGCATCCATATGTTAAGACTGGCTCTACGTAACATTTAAGAACTCTTTTTCTTGTTTCTATTGACAAAATGAATTGCATAGTATCTTCCTCATTTTTTGAAAAGCTGATTTTGCCTGAGCCATTCTGCATCTCACCTCTTTGGTACATCTTTCTATGGTTTACAGCAAGCTGTATAATCTGCACATTTCGACCCAACACATGCAGCTCTAATATGACATTTTTGGGCGCTGCGCCGCTTTCCTTGGCTTTCGCTCGTTTGGTCAGGTACACCTTCTCAATTTCATTCAAAGTATCCTGACACAAATGGTCAGCTATGAGTCGTTAATCATTTTTGGCTAAAATTACTTTTTGAAGTCTACGCCCCTATTTAAATGTCACGTCTTGTTCTGAGCCTGGTCATTTCGTAATCAGTTTTGATGTAAGTATCATTGCTAATATTTTAGGTTCTTCTTTTTTGTCACTAAATGCTTACATATTTCTTTGCCTATTTTTAACATTTTGACTTCTTTAAGAGATAGATTTTTTTTTATCATTGTAATGTTCATTTTCACCAATCTTAACATTCCAATTTCTAACGCCGGTGTTTCAGACTCCATTTTGACTAGAACTTGTCGACTCCAGACCCCAACATCAAGAAAGCGTGTAGTTCTCGCCAGGACGGCTTCTACGTCAGCTGTTGCTCTTCAGACTTCAAAGCGACCGACTAATCACTCTCTCCATCCAGCGATTCAACTTTCCCTTCACCTGGAACCAGCTTCTAATTGTTAAGAACTGTTAAGGATGTTAGCTCCCTTTCATTTGAGTTTCTTCTGGAACAGAGCACTTGTAAAATGTTCTCCATCCTTCTCGGTTCAAAGGAAGAGTTGTAGGTGCTGATTTAGATGTATGTTGGGGGCTTGGAAAGACGGGTGTTTTAGAGTGTTGTATGTGAGAGAGGGGAATAAGTAAGCCAGAGATGATATTTAAATATATTGACGATGATTATAATTAGAGTGAGATGATTCTTCGATTGTGAGAGATGATAATTAAATATGTGAAAGGTGATATTTAGTTAATGCATGAGATAATAAAGAGATCCATGAGAGGTATTAATAGTTGAGCATGTGGGAGATAATGCTTTATGTGAGGGTCAGTAGTTATGATAACGATATTGACTTATTGTGCTTGCTTACAGCAGATTATTCATAAATGATAACAGATTGTTCATAAATGATAACAGATTATTTATAAATGATAACAGATTATTCATAAATGATAACAGATTATTTATAAATGATAGTATATTACTCATAAATGAGAGCAAATTACTTATAAATCACAACGACAACATTTCTTACTTGGTAATTGTATGACTTCCTAAGATAGAATCATTCAGCAGAGTATATTCGTAATACACACACATAGGTACCTACATGTACAAGCATCGGTAATAATTTTATCTTCAAATAAAAGAGATGAGGAGGTAACTTGTGGTGGTGTGTCCGACTTTAGATCATAATATACACAGTTTCAGATCACAAATACGTGGTTTCAGGCCACAAATACGCGCAATCAGATCACAAATACGTGGTTTCAGGCCACAAATACGGGGAATCAGATCACAAATACGTGGTTTCAGGCCACAAATACGGGGAATCAGATCACAAATATGTGGTTTCGAGCCACACATACGCGGAATCAGATCACAAATTCGCAGCTTCAGATCACAGACAGTCATTTCACGTGACGTGGGTCTTTACTTTGTTTACTTGTTATATGATTTAGTTGACGGGGTGTGATTGTATCATCGTTGTAGTCACCATCAGTACACCGGAAGGATAGTAATATACAGGTGAATATGGCTGATAGACAGCAGGAACTTTTAAAGGCTGTGTTTGAAATGTGTTCCTTGTTGCAGTTTCCCCAAATTCCAAGTCCGACATGCTGCCGGAGCTACTGAGTTGAGTGCTCTGTGCACACCGTGAGCTGTGCATTTAATCCATTTTGATCATGTTTCGATATTCCGATTGTTTACGATGAATGATGATATCGTATGACGGGGAACAGATGGCTGTGTTCACTTTCTGCGTGGTTTCGCCTTATGTCTTTTGGCTCGTGCTGATACTGCTATGATGGGGACTGCAGCTACCTTTCTTTGTTTGAGAGATGTGATATTAATTCGGGTAACTCCACAGGCACGGGCGGTTGAGCAATTAAGGATGTTAATTCGTTTTTGCAATGATTGGGATTAATGAGTTGGGAAAATCACCCTCTGGGACTGGGCTACCGTCGTTCGGACAACCCGTGTTCGATTCCCGCTCGAAGCAGTGTGAATTTTACTCGTGGTTGGAAAAAAAAAAACCCCGCGGTCGACCCAGCCGCTGGCAGAAATGGATACCAGGGTAACACTATGGGAGTGTGAAGAATGCCGCTTAGCATAGTGAGTTTCGATGCTTGAAGCGACACTATCCAGAAGTCTCCGAATACTTCTGGGTAAGCGGCCAAGCACATATTGGTTAAAACTCTAAGACGCCAATTCAGATCTTGCACTTTACCTTTACCTCCTTTTTTTTTTTTTTTTTTTTTTACTATTTCTCCTTTGCAGATGGTGTGCAGAATGTTGTTATGTTTTTCACATGTCCACATTATGTAACTTATCTCGCTCATTTTGTATTCAATAATTTCTTATTCACGAAGGGTGTATATTTTAATTTATCATTAGTTACAGAAGCACGGTAGCGAAGAATTATTGCACATTTATCTTGGTCAGACATAGTTTGACTTCTAGTTGTGGTCTGTTTATTTGTGAGATGCAGCTAAGAAGTTTGTTTATATTCTCTAAACATGATGGCTCATTTATTATTGTTTTATGGAAAAGAATGGCGATTTGGCGTAGACCCAGCATAGGAAAATAAAAACTCTAGTGCAATTTCTTCTCTTACTAATGACAATACATTTACATTATACCACCATCAATTTATTAACAGTTAAAATATCAATAACACAAGATTGTCAGAAGCGTAGTGGTTAGCCACTGGCTCAGTGACATAGTAAATACGGGTTCAATTCTCGCAGACACTCTTGAGTTTATCGGTACTATATAGAGCACATTCTGACCTATGGAAGCGAATCATAGACAGTAAACAAAGAAATGAAAAGACGATTAGAGGCCACAGAGATGGGATTTCTCTGAGTAATGTTGAAAGTTCCCTGAACAGCTAGAAAGAGGAACGAAGAAATTCTCAACGAGGTCAACACAAAAAAGGAGCTCCCAAGAAACATCAGAAATAAACAGTCAACATTTTTCGGGCACATCATGAGAAGAGGAAAGTTGGAATACTTGGTTACAACTGGCAAAATACAGGGAAAGTGAGATCGTGGATGACAAAGAGAGAAAATAATAGATAGCTTGGTGTCATGGCATGGAAAACAGTCAACAACAGATGCACGATGAAACGACGCACTTTGGATAGAAGGTTCTGAAAGTACATAATCGCCAACACCAGCCGGTATGACACATGGTGATAATGATGATGATGATGTTTGATGATGATGATGATGCTGATGATGATGAGACACTCTTCTTTCGATTAAAAAAAGTAAAATAATGTGTAGTGGTGTGATGTTTTGAGCAAGATATTAACTTTGAGTCATTTGCTGGTATCATCATTGCGCTCCGAACATGTCCATAGATGCTCAGATCCCCTCCTCAGCAAGTCTCGCAGTGTCCAGAGACTGATGCCTCCAGTTCTGTGTTGATTGATAAGTCTTTTTACACATCCACTAAGTTTCTTGTTTCTGGCTGTGCCCATCTTAACTCCCATCTATTTCATCCGAAGGAGTGACGTGAACTCATGGTTGTCGAAGTCCTGTACCTTTCCCACATCTCGGAGGGTTGATTGATCGGAGGTATTAACAGTGTGTAAGAAGTCTCACCTCCAATAGTTGCACTCTAGTTCGGTAAATATAAATATATAATTTCCTAATTTCCTTTTCATGATTTTAACTAACCTAGATAAAAATTGTGTGAGTAATTTTAAACTAACTTTGCAAAACTCGTATTTTGGAACCCATCAACAATAGCGACTACAAGCACCAATTGGTTAGCACCACGTGAACTGAATAATTACCAACTGAAGTAAGTGTAAAATAATTCTATCTCAACAACCATAATGTCAACACACAGGCATCCCTTGTGTTGTGAGTCTATTTTCGGAGGTTGTGTAGAGGACTAACGCACTGAAAGACCTTCAAGTGGGGTTTGATCGCAGTCTTGCTTTTACCAAGCACGTAGATCAAGTGGTTAAGAAAGCCAGAAGAGGTTTTTGTGCAATGATACCTTTCTCTCTTTGACCAGGAATTGCTCCTTTCTGTGAGTGAGTATGTTCTGGCTATTCTCATTCTTTGTCATCTGCAGATAGAAAGACGGGTTAAAAAAAAAAAAAGTAAAGTACCCCCGTCACGCCAAGTGGCGTATAGGGAAATACGGTGTTAGTGACCATATATTTTACAGACCTTCAGCACATGATTTGTGGGGTAATGTGGTCAGTATTACGCGCGTGCTGCTTTACTTTCCCAGAAAAAATTCCGGTACCCATTTAAGGCTGGGTGAACCCGGAAGCCGTCGGTTGGGATCGAACCCTACCCCTTGTCCTTTGTAGTCCAGTTCACTAACCACTGAGCTATCGCGGCTCCCAGAAAGACGGGTAAAGATAGAATATTATTATAGAGGGAAATTTCGGTCCATATATTGTTCTTTGTTTGTTTTTTTTCTGTTGATTATTTGTCTTTTTTTCCGAGTGCTGTAAACTCTTCCTCCGAATTGATTCGCGGGTAAAGATAAAAGACGAGTTTGTGTGCATCTTTTGGATGCACAAAAGACACTACTGAGTTTAGTGCTTTGTGCACACCATGAGCTGTGCTTTTCATCCGGATGGTGTTTCTATATTTAGATTTTCTTTGTTTGGATTTTCCATGAGATGTTAACTCGGGTGATTCCACTGGCACAGGTGGTTAAGTAATTATGGATTTTCATTCGTTTGCTGTCATACCGGATCCTTCAAATAACTATAACTATAACCATAACAATAACTATAACTATAACCTAGTGACTGTGGAAGTAGAAGTACTTGTTTTGATTTTTTTTTTTATAGTTCTTCTGAGGTTTAAGCTCGTATACATAGATAAGTATGTTGGTCGACATAGATGGAGGTCATGGGTCTTCGCAGCTCAGGTCCAGGGGAGAACTGTCAAGGAAAACAGCTGTTTGTTTACCTTTACTACAGCTGTTCTAAAGGACAAGAGGTAGGGTTCGATCCCAACCGACAGCTCCAGGTTCACCCAGGCTTTAATGGGTACCGGATTTTTTTTCTGGGAAAGTAAAGCGGCACGGGCATAATACCGACCACATTACCCCAAAAATCATGTGCCGAAAGTCTGTAAAATGTATGGTCACTAACACCATATTCCCTATACGCCACTTGGCGTGACGGTGGTACTTTACTTTTTCTGTACATGTGTTCTAGTGTCACCACACTTTAAGATCTTTCTCTCGTACTTAGCTGAGTGGAGCAGCAACAGTGGTCACAAAAACAGCAATGAGTTTCTTCAATCAAACTTGGGCGCTGAACAATATCAATATATCTTCAAAATGATCTTAACATCGTGACGTCACACATCAAAATCTGTCTCTGAGTTACTGAGCTGGACTAAGCTTTTACTAACGAGAGAGAGCTTTTACTAACGCGAGAGAGCTTTTACTAGCGAGAGAGAGCTTTTACTAACGAGAGAGAGCTTTTACTAACCAACGAGAGAGAGAGATTTCTCTGCGTCTTAGCTTGTTTATATTTCCCCCTAATTGCAATCCCAAGCTCCTTCGCGCATCCAATCAAATTTCACCCCTCTAAATTCATTTGTCTCATATTTACCAAAACAATACGTCACAGCTTCCCTCCTCCAATCACACCCCTCCCACCCCCGAGAACTTTCCAGATCGCTCTACCTTGAACTTTGGACCTTGGACATATTCATGGACCTATTTTCTAAAATGATCTAATTCTCTTCACGCCCTATCCAATATCCTCGCCATACACTCTAGCAGGTATACTATTACACAGGTAGCTTGATGATGGAAGTCATGGCAGTAACTAAGGCAATAACTTGGCTTGAGACACAGACGTATGATTTTTCAGTGACGTAATGTATATGCACAGAAAGATAGAAAAACAAAGACTTTGCTCGAAGACAGTGGTTGGAGTCTCTGAACAGGTCAACGCTGATTATGCTTCATTTTTATATCAGGATATTGAGATGTAAGAATGAACAAGCAAGACAGACTAGCTGGGTTGACTGTTGTGGAGAAATGACGAGCAGTGACTCGGGCTGAGTGTCTAAATGCTCTCAAGATGGCAGGACGGGTAAGTGAATTAGACAACTGAATGTGAATTTACAATCAGGAATATAGTTTGAAGAGCATCATGCCAATAGGGCTAATGCAAGACATGAGTACCAAGCAAGGTGCCAAAGAGGATTGGTAAATCAACACAGTGTTGTCAGCGGTTGTGTGCCGAGGGATATATTGAGGAAGACACCGATCACCTTATAGTTTCCCAATGTCCAGTGAGGAAGATCGGTACAAAAAAGTAAACAGCATATCCTTTACAAAACGTTGCTATTATCCCGACATTTGTTGGTTTTGTAATTGTCTAAGCATTATACGTCAGTGGTTTGCCGTTGCCTTCTGACGGTAGGCGTGAGCACGGTAATCACACGAGTCGCGATTTCTTAAAAAAAAAAAAAAACTGTACACAGCGGGACTCGTTCCACGGACCTCGAGGTTGACACCCACTTCACTTACCTCTAAGCCCCGGACGCCTACTATCTGTCGACAAACTAATTTACCAATTGTTTTTCAGGGGAACATTTTTGCAGAAAAGATCATATATTATGTTCAATGATCGACATGGCATGGATGCTGACTGTGCCTTTAGTTTATATCATGCACCTTCCTTTCTCATACCGATACTAAAGACAAAGCGACATCACCATTTCATCTACCGAACCTAAGAAATAATTATGTAGCATCCATGTCTCATTATCAAAGACACTGACTCTCGCATGTTGGGGCGCTATTTGAAAACAGGAAAATTAACAGTGGACCTTTAACGGTGAAGTTATTTGGAGTAATTAAAACTGTCAACCTGAAAGTTGTGACTTTGGAGAAGAGAGTAGACAATCGATCAACAAACTTAAATCGTTTCCTTTGATCCTTTTCTTGACGAATGTAGGCATACAAGACCATGAGAGGCTGAGTACATCAGGATTTTCTTGTTTTAGGTGAAGAAATGGTTGAGTTCCCGTACATTTTTTCTTTCTCTCAATTAAAAAAAAAACCTACTTGCTACACTATCAGTTGCATTACACGAATAAATCTTGAAGGGTTTTATTAAGTTCGTAAGAATATTTATTATCATAAATAATGTCATTCTGTTAACTTTTCTTTTCCACTGGTCCTTTCAGCGTTGAGGATAGATCAAGTGTCAATGTTTTTTTTTTTGTGTGTGCCTTAACAAATGGTGCCAATTTTGATGTTTTATGATACTATCTGGTGATGGTTTTGTTACATGTCCAATCCTTTCCTTTTTTCGACAATTCTTATTGTCTCTTCACTTAACATTCATAGATTTTCTCAGGCATCTCATCCCAAGTATGAGTATTTTATGTTTCTTTTAATGTTAATGTCCTTGTTTATTATTGACCGCAGTGATGCGGGTAATACTTTCTTATACAATCCTCTCTTGTCTATTAAATGTTTGTGTTGTAATGTTGGAACACACTATCAAATCACCTGGTTTTATTTTCAAAGCATATATCATTATCATCATGGTTACTAAAGAAACAACAGACAAAATGGTTTCGTCACATGATAAGATAGAAAGATCAAAACACAACGAGCCTTTAACAACCTTTTGAAAAAACCAGACCCAAGAATCGACAACGAAAAAGATGGATTGATGGAATATTAGAAACACAAGAAAACATAGCAGTAGAGACCAACGGAAGAACAAAAGATCGCTAATTATATCTACCCTCGACGCTGAAAGGTAAATGAGGAAAGATAAATAGAAGAAGAAGATAACGCTTATTAATCTTTAACGTTTTGTGTGATATAAAGAGAATCTATTACAATTCCATGAATATTACATGAAGTTACATCATTAACGCCCACGTGGTCCCTCAAATTGTTTGGACGTTCCATGTTAACGAAGGGAAGTAACTCTCAGATTTAAGTGTGTGAGGGCAATTGGGTAATTCGACGGAGTTCCAAGTTGTGACTTTTGATGTAGATCACATGAAAGGAAGTGCAATAAGCGCCATTGCTGGGATGAAAGCGAGCCTACAAGTGCGACCGTTGAGGGTCGCGTGCCATGCATGCGAAGCCCAGCTGTCGACGGAGTCGTGTGAATATTATCTATTTTTTGTTCTTTCGGAATTACATTTTAAACTCTTTACTTTTATTTATTTATTTGAATTGATCAGAGTAATGATTCTCTTCTTATTTTTATTTTCATTGTATTCATTAAATAACTTAGTTGTCCAAACTGGCATGTGGCTGAATTGTCTGCTTTAACTGTTAACCTTCGGTTAGCCTCTAATAAGCGCTCTGCTCTTAAAATAGCGGACGATACTTTAAAACCACTTAAATCCGTTGAGTCCGAAATGGCATTGACATAGACAATGTTACTGTAAAACTGGTGTACATCATTATAAATATCTGTCAAACGATGAATATGTTATCATTGAGTGCCGCATCCGCATCAAATATTGGCTACCATGGAGCACCATTCCGTCCTGGCTCTTGCTTTGTGGTGCAGGTTGTCATAGGTTGACTTGTCCATCTTTTGATGCTACTCGTCCATGTTAGTCTTCGTCTGCATCTTACTCTTTTACCTTGTATTTTACCATCCACGATTACTTTTAGTAGGCTGTTGTATCTTTTACATGACCAAACAATCTCATTTGTTTTGTTTGAATTGTGTTTAGTAGTTCTCCTTGTTTCGCTCCATCCAATTCTACCTATTCTTCTATATATCCACATTTCAAAGGCTTTAATATTCTGTTCTGTTTTCTTATCTAATTTTCATGTTTCTGCACCACACAGGAATGTTGAGAAGATACATTTTGCTATTCTTTGTTTTAGGCCTATTGTTATTAGTTTTGATATTAGTATAGTTTTCATGGCATTAAAATTACTTTTTGACATTCCTCTTCTTTTATCAATATAGTAATCCCTCACTTAGGGTTTGGCGTCGAAGTGATCACAGACATATGCAATGACATATACCATACAGGATACATACCAAAAGATCTAAAAAACATCAATTTTCATTGCATTACCTAAAAAGAATGGTGCAGTTGAATGCAGTGATTTCAGAACAATAAGCCTAATGAGCCAGGTAAAAAAAAAAAATTACTAAAAGTTATACAGGGAAGGATTCAGAATAAAATCAATACTGAATTAGATGAGCAACAATTTGGATTCAGGAAAAACAGTGGGACAAAAGAAGCCTTATTCAGCATGAGAACATTGATTGAAAAGTACACAGAAGTAAACAAACCAATTTTATTGCCTGCTTTATAGACTACACCAAAGCTTTCGATAGAATACACCATAACCAACTTATAGACTGCCTAAAGGATATAAATTTAGACGACACAGACATATGACTAATATGTCATTTGTACTGGGAGCAAACAGCAATAATAAGATATAACAAAGAGAACTATACACCCATGGATATAAAAAGAGGAGTAAGACAAGGATGCATCCTATCACCAAGCTTGTTCAATCTATACACTGAGCAAATCTTTAAAAACATCTCAGAGATACCAGGCCTAAACATTAATGGAAAGATAATCAATAACCTAAGATATTCTGATGATACTGTTCTACTAGCAGAAAATCCTAAAGACCTACAACAATTGCTTAATGTGATGAACATAACAAGCAAAAAATATGGACTAGAAAAGAATATAAAAAAGAATAAAACTATGATCATAAACAAAGAAAATTCTCAAGACCTACAATTAAATATCACAGTTGAGGGAATACATCTGGAGACAGTCCAGAGCTACAACTACTTGGGACATACTATAACCAATGGTGGAAAATGCAAAATTGAAATAAACAAAAGAATAGGTATGGCAAAAAGTAATTTTAATGCCATGAAAAATATACTTACAACAAAACAAATATCAACAGGGCTGAAACTAAGAATGGCAAAATGTTACATCTTCTCAATATTCCTGTATGGTGCAGAAACATGGACATTAGACAAGAAAACAGAACAGAAAATTAAAGCCTTTGAAATGTGGATTTATAGAAGAATAGGTAGAATTGGATGGAAACAAAAGATAACAAACGATGAAGTTTTAAAACAAGTGAAAATAAAAAGAGAACTACTAAATACAATTAAGACAAGACAAATGAAATTTTTGGGGCATGTTAAAAGACACAACAGCCTACTAAAAGTAAGATTGGAAGGAAATTACAAGGTAAAAGAGGCAGAGACACTCCAAGACTAACACGAACGAGTAACATCAACAGATGGTCAAGTCAATCTATGACAGCCTGCACCATCAAAGCAAGAAACAGAGTAGAATGGCGATCCATGGTAGCCAACCTTCGTTGCGGAGAAGGCACTCGATGATGAATCCCTCAGTTATCGCGGTTAATAGGGACCAGAACTGGCCGCGATAAGTGAAAAACCGCAAAGTAGTGTCACCCTCTCATTTTTAACATACGTACATTTTTTGTGTATGTATAATATCAATAAGTGTATATGAAACCACCATATAAGTGCATATGTTATCATTAGAACATTAAAGAATAGTTTCAAACATGTAAATAACATATTAATAGTATAAATAACATATTTAAAATAATGTATAAATGATATAAATATGATATAATATAAACTTTTCTTTTATAACAAGGTCCGTAACTCACCTCTGACAATAGCTTCTCTTCGCTTGATCTGTATAAATGTCGATGAAACACCTGTGCAGTACGGTGGAGGTGAAGAAGATGAAGATGATTTACTGCACAGGTTAATGAGAGCTTTGCTGCTCCTCAGATGACGCCATAATTCCTCAATTTTGAATTTTTGAACAATCCGCGATGTACTGAGGGCGCGATAAATGAACCGCGAAGTGGCGAGGGATGACTGTGTGTGTGTGTGTGTGTATATATATATATATATATATATATATATATATACATGTATATATATATATATATATGGACTTCCATTTCCAACATGGTGGACTCCTGCAGAAATTGCATTTGAGGATTAATTAGTTTCGGCTCTTCAATGCAATTTTCTTTGTTAAAGTCAATCTGATGATCCACTTAACAAATTTCGCCGATGATGCTGAGTCGTACACACCTCAATGCTCCTCTTTGTCAAGACCAAGTTTGTGAATGCAACCTTCCCCTGCCTATAATTGATATGCAGTTTACGTCAACACATTGAGTGCTGTTCCAATGCTATCGTTGGGATTGTTAACGCCAAGTATTTACATGTTACAACTCATTAATATGGACTGCTCTGTCAAGTCAATCGCAGTTTTCACTTTAGAGATTGTGCATCACCTTTTCGTGCGTTGTTGGCTGCATTTATTAGAGTAATTGGGATTTTATGGGCTGATTGTATATCCCTAAAACGGCCGTACACTAATACTGAAAGGCGGAATGGAGTTTTGTTATCGACCTAGCACCGGGATAACTCCTGAAGGTTCATGTTAGTCAGGAGGGATTTATAATTTCACAAATTCACATTGCAGAGAGATCTTACAGTCTGTTGTTTGATGTGCGACGGGGATAGTCCGATGACTAACTGTTTTTCATATGTTCGGATATGGGATCAAGGTGATGTCCTAGCATCATCAAGGGTTATACATTTTAAAAATATGACGATCATCATTTTCAGGAGGAAGTGAACTTCCGGTCAATATGGCGGATAAGCGACAGGAACCATTAAAGGCTATGTCTAAAAAGTGTTCCTTGTTGCAGCTTCCTCATATTCCAAGTCCAGCTTATTGCAGGAGCTACTGAGTTAAGTGCTCTGTGCACACAGTGAGCTGTGCGTTTCATCTGTTTTAATCGTGTTTCGATATTCCAATTGTTTACGATAAATGATGATGTCGTATAATGGAGAACAGACGGCTGTGTTCACTTTCTGCGTGGTTTCGCCTAATGTCTTTTGGCGTGTGCTGAGGCTGCTATGATGGGAACTACAGCTACCTTTCTTTGTTTGAGAGATGAGATAGTAATTCTGATGATTCCATTGGCACGGGCGGTTGAGCAATTATGGGTTTTAATTCGTTTGCAGTAATACCAGGGCCTTCCATAACCATATATATATATATATAACTTTAAGAGGAAGGAATATAATAAAATATATTGTCTGTCTGCAGCTTTATGGCAAATAATAAAACAATATGCAGTATGCAAGCTCAAAGATTCATGAAGAAGAAAGGTAATTTTTAAAACAAAAACCATTCTACACAAGAGAAGATAGACATAAATATAATAGACATAAGCAAAAATTATATCTACAACAAGTCTAAAGGTCTACGTGAGAGAGAGGGATCGAAAAGGCAGTGGCTTAAGTCAGGGGATGTGTGCTATAGTTTTTGTTGCATTTTTTCAGTAACTGATAATTATTTATATACTTTATATTTGTTGTATTTTTTTTTATTATCCAATGGTTGTTTGCATACATTTTTTGTTGTATTGTTTTTAATTCCCTGACAATTATTTACCCTCTTTCTTTGTTGGATGTATTACGCTTCAAGGAAAAAGTGAAGTACACGGGTCAATGATCTGTAATGTGACCCCCCGCTTGTTGTTCATCGCGATGGTTGCTATTTGATTAATCCATCATCTTATGGGTCTATCTTGTACCTCTTTTCCATTGCTATTGAGTATAAATTTGCTCTAGAGGATAGTGGTTGGTGGTGATCGTGTTGCGCGTTCAAACCTGTAAATCTCTTGTTACTTAAACTGATCGAGCATTCGTTTTAAACTGATCGAGAATTCGTCTTAAACTAATCGAGAATTCGTATTAAACTGATCGAGAATTCGTCTAACTCCCCAGCTTCAATAGAAATGTTGGTCGGCATTAAGAACGGTGTCTGATGGCGTAGATGACCATGTCTCTCCTCAACATTTTATCTCTACAGCGGTTTACTATTTCTACTATTGACTTCCTATCAAATCACTCTCATAAATTATCTTGCAATTTGTCCCTAACTGTGCCCTCACAGTGAAGGGAGAAAAGAACAGAGCCACTGTTATCTGCCACGAATATCGGAAGTGACGACTAAAGAGGTTTGGAATCTTAACCTGTGCAGTCAAGTAGGGCATGAAAGGAGTGATCTTGTCAATGACATTTAACGACGTCTTTTTGGGATTAGCCGTGACAAGTGGTGGGGCTTAAATGGGAAATTCCTGACTGTAATAAAACTGGTTTCATGGATAGAATAAAATATTTCCCTATGCTTTCCTCAAACTCTTCTTCCCTAATTTTTCCTATTGTCACAATATATCCTATTTGCACCTTTCCATGGCCAAACAAATTATTATTCTTTGTTCAGGATACAGGAAGTAAACTTTTTAAAATGTTGCCTCCTTAAAAACATTTTTATTACTCTTTTTTGGCTCTCCATAGTATTGTCAATACTCCTCTGTAAAACCACACCTCCATGTCTTCTATCAGTTGGAGATATCATCATTATCATCATCACTGAGTGCCGTCTCCGCATCGAAGGTTGGCTACCATGGAGCGCCATTCTACTCTGTCTCTTGCTTTGATGGTACAGATAGTCATAGGTTGACTTTTCCATCTTTTGATGTTACTCGTCCATGTTAGTCTTGGTCTGCCTCTGCCACCTTGTATTTTCCCTTCCAATCTCGCTCTTGTGACAATAGTTAGAATTTCTATCCATGGCTTTCTTTGGACTGTTACGTGATGAGGCTCCAATCTCTTTCACGGTGGTCTTCCATATTCATCTCGAGTGTCCTAAATATGCCTCTTGCGTATCACACACTTTGCTGTTTTCGCTTTCTGGACCGTTGATCATTTCTGATTCTTCCGCTCCACCCACTGTCAGCGACTTTTTACATTCGGGTTGGACATACCCGCCCGGTGCCATTGTTGTCGAACTATGTGTTTGCCTGTCGAACCGCGAACACACGACACAAAGAAGAATAAATCATATTCCATTTAAATATTGGTAAAGTTCACTCCCATCCACTTATCAGAAACAAAATGGAAACACCGATAACAATAACCAAAATATGGACAATCTTCTGTAAGAACACAGATACATTTCCTGCTGCACTTGCTCGCATTTAGAACTTCACTAAAACATATCTCTTAACGAGCCGTGACGTAATTAAGAAAAATACCAGACTTGCATACCTATCCCCACATTCTGGCTTTGATGCGTTTGATGAGGAAAACACTTGGACAGGATCTTACCGACTGCCTCTTTCAGACAGACAGAATGTGAAGCATTTAACGATGTTTAGAGTCGAAATGTTAATAGTCCGAACATGTGAACAACTTAAATGAAGTAAGCAACGTACATAATTTTAATTGGCGAGAGCTTTGCTTATAGGCAGGTTAAAAGCTGGCACATTTTGAACCAATGTATATTTTACGATTACTGGAAAAAGTATTCCTAATTTTCTTAGTTAAAGAAAAATAACAGCTCTGGGAAACATAAAATAGAAACTGAGTGAATGAGGGATTAAAGGAGTTATATTTCTCGGGAAGTAAAAAAAAATACTTTCAATATGTTTCCATATTTAAAAATTCCACATAACGAAATTTGAGATCTTAAAGTATCATAGGTAGCAATGTTTATAACATGTGAAAGTAAGACAAGTTCATATGTTTATGTCATCTGAAAGTATTGTGTTCTTGTACTTTTATATTAGATTACAGTTTAACGTGTTTGTATATTTATAACATCTGAAAGTAAGGTCAGCTTGTATGTTTATGACATCTGAAAGTAAGGTCAGTTTGTATGTTTATGACATCTGAAAGTAAGGTCAGTTTGTATGTTTATGACATCTGAAAGTAAGGTCAGTTTGTATGTTTACGACATTTGAAAGTAACATAAGTTTGTAAATTTACGATATCTGAAAGTAAGATCAGTTTGTACATTTACGACATTTGAAAGTAACATAAGATTCTATGTTTATGACATCAGAAAGTAAGGTCAATGTGTATATTTATGACATCAGAAAGTAAGATCAATATGTATATTTATGACATCAGAAAGTAAGATCAATATGTATATTTATGACATCAGAAAGTAAGGTCAATGTGTATATTTATGACATCAGAAAGTAAGGTCAATGTGTATATTTATGACATCAGAAAGTAAGGTCAATGTGTATATTTATGACATCAGAAAGTAAGGTCAATGTGTATATTTATGACATCAGAAAGTAAGGTCAATGTGTATATTTATGACATCAGAAAGTAAGGTCAATGTGTATATTTATGACATCTGAAAGTAAGGTCAATATGTATATTTATGACATCAGGAAGTAAGATCAATATGTATATTTATGACATCAGAAAGTAGCATAAGTTTGTATATTTATGACATCTGAAAGTAGCATAAGTTTGTATATTTATGACATCTGAAAGTAACATCAGTTTGTATATTTACGACATATGAAAGTAACATCATTTTGTATGTTTATGACGTCTGACAGTAAGATCATTTGTATGTTTATGACGTCTGAAAGTAAGATCATTTGTATGTTTATGACGTCTGAAAGTAAGATCATTTGTATGTTTATGACGTCTGAAAGTAAAATCATTTGTATGTTTATGACGTCTGAAAGTAAGATCATTTGTATGTTTATGACGTCTGAAAGTAACATCATTTGTATGTTTATGACGTCTGAAAGTAAGATAATTTGTATGCTTATGACGTCTGAAAGTAAGATCATTTGTATGTTTATGACGTCTGAAAGTAAGATAATTTGTATGTTTATGACGTCTGAAAGTAAGATCATTTTTATGTTTATGACGTTTGAAAGTAAGATCAGTTGTATGTTTATGATGTTTGAAAGTAAGATCAGTTGTTTGTTTATGACACATGAAAGTAAGATCAGTTGTATGTTTATGACACCAGAAAGTTAGATTAATTGTATGTTTATGATGTCTGAAAGTAAGATCAGTTGTATGTTTATGACACCAGAAAGTTAGATCTGTTGTATGTTTATGACACCAGAAAGTTAGATCAGTTGTATGTTTATGACGTCTGAAAGTGAGATCAGTTGCATGTTTATGACATCTAAAGATGAAACATTTTAATCTCTTTTTGACGTAACAGAAACACCTTGTTTGTGTCATCTGCATGCAAAATATATTTGTTTGTTTCAGCAATTTAAGAGAATACAAGTCAGCACACTGGAGTATTTTTTTTTATCCAGTTATTTAAGTAGCAGCATGAAACGGCTTGTTCCTTCTATACACTGAGCAAATCTTTATAAACATCTCAGAGATGCCAGGCCTAAACATTAATGGAAAGATAATCAATAACCTAAGATATGCTGATGATACTGTTCTACTAGCAGAAAATTCTAAAGATCTACAACAATTGCTTAATGTGATGAACATAACAAGCAAAAAATATGGACTAGAAACAAATATCAAAAAGAATAAAACTATGATCTTAAACAAAGTAAATTCTCAAGACCTACAATTAAATATCACAGTTGAGGGAATACATGTGGAGACAGCCCAGAGCTACAACTACTTGGGACATACTATAACCAATGATGGAAAATGTAAAATTGAAATAAACAAAAGAATAGGTAAGGCAAAAAGTAATTTTAATGTCATGAAAAATATACTAACAACAAAACAAATATCAACAGGGCTGAAACTAAGAATGGCAAAATGTTACATCTTCTCAATATTCCTGTATGGTGCAGAAACATGGACATTAGACAAGAAAACAGAACAGAAAATTGAAGCCTTTGAAATGTGGATTTATAGAAGAATAGTTAGAATTGGATGGAAAGGAAAGATAACAAACGATGATGTTTTAAAACAACTGAAAATAAAAAGAGAACTACTAAATACAATTAAGACAAGACAAATGGAATTTTTGAGGCATGTTAAAAGACACAACAGCATACTAAAAGTAAGATTGGAAGGAAATTACAAGGTAAAAGAGGCAGAGACACTCCAAGACTAACATGGACGAGTAACATCAAAAGATGGACAAGTCAATCTATGACAGCCTGCACCATCAAAGCAAGAAACAGAGTAGAATGGCGATCCATGGTAGCCAACCTTCATTGCGGAGAAGGCACTCGATGATGATGATGATGACTTATAGCTGACAATCGCTCACCCTCGGATACCTGCCACCGACACTATTGTTTACAACCAGGGTTTGTGTGTGTATTCAAGTGGAATGTTTTCTTCCCGGACACTGGGCCTTAGTCTAACACACCATGGGCACACGATAAGTTACTAAACATATGCATCGCTAGCACCGTCTGTTACCGGAGGTCACAGGGTTGACGGAAACCCGTTAACTAGAGATAATAGTTAACATCCCGTCCAGGGTAAGGTCAACCATGCAACAAGGAGCATTGTGTAATGCCCAACATAAATGGCCAAGGAGAGGATGGTGCCCTCTAAGTGCGATAGTGCAGCCCACTGTGTAAGAAAGTGTGTGCACTGAATTCACTAGCCCATTCCCAATCATGGGTCAAATATGTTCTTGCCTCGATCCTTCCTCTTGTCTCCTGTTTGTCAATCCTCATGGACGTCAAAGGAGCGTAGCAAGGCGGTCATCGCACCTCTGACTCTCTGTGCAGGTTCCTTGGTGACGGGGAATGCCAGTATTCATCATCGCTGCAGACTGTGTCAGCGTTTCTGACGAGAGAATGATGAACCCGCTGACCCATAAGCAAGTGTTAAACTACTGGCAGGACGATCCTGGGACACCAACACACCGAGCTACTCTCCTTTGGGGATGAAAAGGAAAGCGCCCATGACACTCCCAATAATTATCATGCCTCGAATACGACAACCCTTGCTTTATACGAGCTTGGGCGACGCCTCGGTCATCAAGGCCCGCGTTGTCCTTTGCAACCCGGGGAGGGCAGTGACAAGTATGCTACCGGACCCCAACACAACCTTTCAACTCTCCGCATCATGCAACTCAACATTTCAGGAATACGTACTAAAAAACTGGAGTTGGCAAAGCTACTATCAGATCAAAACATCCACGTTGCACTCATCCAGGAAACATTGCTACCAAGAGCAGCTCATTTCCATATTACAGGCTACACCGCACACCGATGCAAGTGTCGGAAATGTCAAGGGATCATGTCGCTCATTCGGAACGACATACAGGCTGAGGTTTCCCCTGTAGAAACCAATGAAGAAACTGATATCCAAGAAGTGACAGTTTGGACAAACAACCAACCGCTAAAAATTATTAATGTATACAACCCACCAAAAAACATGATCAGCCTACCACTCTTTACAAACGCTGATCTTTTGAGAACTATCGTAGCAGGAGATATGAATGGCCACTCCCATCTATGAGGTATAAAGACAGAAACCAAACAGGATCGATCATCGAAGAACTCATCAATACAACTACCCTTATATTACTCCAAAACTCCGATTCCCCACCTACACTCCTTCATAGAGCCAGTGGAACCTCAAGTAGACCCGACCTCACTCTGGTGACAGCGGACATCCATCCCAAGTGCTCCCTCAGTGTCCTCGACGACATAGGTAGTGACCACAGACCAATCATACTAGAAATTTCCCACAATAAAGAAACCGTAAGTAGTTGTCCAGCAACAGCGCCATTCAATTATAATAAAGCTGATTGGGCAACATTCCGGAACCTAGTAAACCAAAGATTTCAAGAGATAGATACAACAGCTGATATTGACACTGTCTATAACAACATCACCACAGCTGATATTGACACTGTCTATAACAACATCACCACAGCTGATATTGACACTGTCTATAACAACATCACCACAGCTGATATTGACACTGTCTATAACAACATCACCACAGCTGATATTGACACTGTCTATAACAACATCACCACAGCTGATATTGACACTGTCTATAACAACATCACCGCAGCTATTCTACAATCTGCTAAACAATCCATCCCCCGAGGACGCCGAAGTCAACTCAAACCGTTCTGGAATGAAGAACTAGAGTGCATTGTCAAAGAAAGAAAAAAAAGCAAGAAGACAAGTCGAGAAACATCCAACCCCCGCCAACAAAACAAATTACAACAGATTGACTGCGAAGGTTAAACTACAAAGCGCTAAAGCAAAGAAGGTCACATGGATCAAGAAATGTGAAAACCTGGACTTAAGAAAGAAAGGCAAGCAAGCATGGCGTCTTATTTCTAACCTATCAGGGAAAAAAAGAAGCTCGAACATTGTGCCACTAAAGGCGGGTTCGGAAGTAATACCAGCTAGTACACAGAAGGCAGAAGCCCTTAACAATTACTTCGCCAGTATCAACAAACAACGAGACAACCAAAGACTAGACTACGCTATCAACAAACTTATCAAAGAAATGGAAAAGTGCCATACAGTAAGCATTGAAGTCTTTGAAAAAGATTTCACCCTTCCAGAGCTAAAAACTGTCCTTGATAAGTGTTAAATGGTTAAATATGTGGGCTTCAGCTAAGACTGGACGCCTACTCTACAGATATCAAACAAAACCAGACCCCTCGACCCTGTGCGGGAGCTCAGACGAAGGGATCAAAGCCTGATATTCCAGCTGAGAACAGGCCATGCTCCTACCAATCAACACCTGAGCAGAAAAAAAACACAACATGACCCAATGTGCAGACACTGCCGTCAACAATCTGAGACAGTCGATCACCTGCTACTACACTGTCCCCATTTACAAAACCGACGGAGCATGTTACTCCCACTACTTCCATCCATCAATCGCACACTGTACTCTGCAGCTGTACAACTGAGAAGGACCTGCGCCTTCATGCGAGAGGCATTAAGCTGTAAAGAGCTCATAGCTCACGGCTAACAAGGGGATTAACTTAAGTCAAGTCAAAGATTGGTTTTAATACGATGAGTGTACTGTGAGTGTGCATGATTAAAACAAATTGGGAGAGACTTGTAATGTCATGACAAGTATATTAACATCAAAACAAATAACACTAGTTCTAGAACTAAGAGGGGAGCCGCGGTAGCTCAGTGGTTAGTGAACTGGACTACAAAGGACAAGAGTTCGATCCCAACCGATGGCTTCCAGGTTCACCCAGCCTTAAATGAGTACCGGATTTTTTTCTGGGAAAGTAAAGTGGCACGGACGTAATACCGATCACATAACACCAAAAATTATGTGCTGAAGGTCTGTAAAATTTATGGTCACTAACAACATATTCCCTATACGCCACTTGGCGTGACGGGGGCACTTTACTTTACTTTTTTAAACTAAGAGAAGAAATATGTTATATCTTCTCAATATTCATGTCTGGTGCAGAAACATGAACATTAGACAAGAAAATTAAAGCCTTTGAAATGTGGATTTATAGAAGAATAGGTAGAATTGGATGGAAAGAAAAGAAAACAAACCATGAACTTTTAAAACAACTAAAAATAAAAGAGAACTACTAAACACAATTAGAACAAGACAAATGAAATTTTTAGGGCATGTTAGAAGACAAAAATCCTACTAAAAGTAAAATTGGAAGGGAAAATACAGGGTAATAGAGGCAGAGTCAGACCAAGACCTACATGGACGAGTAACAACAAAAGAAGGACAAGTCAGCCTATGACAAGCTGATCCATCAAAGTAAGAGACAGAGCGGGATGGCGATCCATGGTAGCCAACCTTCGATGCGGAGATAGCACTCGATGATGATGATGACGGGACACGTAAGGGACATAATCATTAAATTAAAGGTTTTTAAATATTATCTTCCCTTGAATTTTCATATTGTTTTTCATTGAAACCTATTTTCTGAAATTCTTTTTCGCCAAAAAATAAATAAATAGATAATTGATTTATCTATTAACCTAGTAATCTACGTTTCTAAAAATAAAAACAAATATGTTTAGAGTTTTGGAAGTAACAATATTTTCACGTTAAAAATACTATTTTGCGGCATTATTCCATTATGGGAGCCGCGATAGCTCAGTGGTTAGTGAACTGGACTACAAAGGACAAGAGGTAGGGTTCGATCCCAACTGACGGCCTCCGGTTCACCCAGCCTTTAATGGGTACCGGATTTTTTTCTGGAAAAGGAAAGCGCCACGGGCGTAATACCGACCACATTACCCCAAAAATCATGTGCCGAAGGTCTGTAAAATGTATGGTCACCAACACCATATTCCCTATACGCCACTTGGCGTGACGGGTGTACTTTACTCTTTTCCTTTATAGAACAGGGGGACTGGGTGGTCTAGAGCAGGGATGGCCAATTTCTTTCAAATGGCGGGCCACTTTTTTATTATTTTTTTTTTGTGGCGGGCCACACACATAACAACATCAATACAAATAAACTTGGCATTTGTTTTAAGGTAATATTTTTGTTCTTTATCGGCATTATTTGCTTACATAAATCATTTTATTGCAATAGAGTTAAAAATGCCTAGTTGATTTATAAAAATGAATACAATTTGCTATTTATATTATTTAACAAACATGTTTTAGTTAGGTCATTTTAAAGTTGACATGTAACAAACCTTAATGAGAACAATGTGGACGTTCATGTGCAGCAACAAGTTCATCAAAGTCAATGTGTAAAGATGATGATGATATCCGTAATAAATCCTGAAGGTGGCCATCAATGAGTCGGTTTCTTTGTGACGATTTAATCTCCTTCATTGTTGAAAAAGCGCATTCACATATATATGTGCTTCCGAACATAGAAGTAATTTTCAAACTGAAATCACTCAATGCGGGATATTTTTCCTGTGGCATTCCAGTTTCCAAAAGTCAACTCCTATCTCCATCCTTGATTGGAAAAAGGGGTCACTTTGGAGGTTACATGACCCCAACTGAAAAGTGTCATGTTGTTGAAAAATGTAACACTTCATAGGGTTGTTAAACAATGCCAGTTCTGGTCGTATACCACTGAAGTCAGAAAATCGTTCATTGAAATGCTCCAATAGTTTGTCTAACATTAATACAGAAAATTTGAAATCAGTGTCACTGCGCTCCTCAATCAATTCTTTGCACGAAGGAAAATGAATGAAGTTTTCTTTGGCCAGGGTAAATCTAAAAACTTTAAGTTGACTTATAAATCCATCTAGGTGTCCTACCAAATCTGAGACTGTTTGGGAACGTCCCTGTAGCTTCACGTTGAGTTCATTCATGTGCTGGGTGGTATCTGTTAAAAAGGCCAATACGCTGTTAAAATGTGGATCAGACATTTTTCTGATCAGTTCTTTGTTGGTATCATGTTTCTTCCCCAAATGCACGCGCCATGTTAATAGAACAACGCTTTACGAAGTCACCGTCACATAATGATTTTTTTTTTATTTCACTATCTCTGCGCTTACAACAAACGATGCCATTAAGGAACTTGTTTGTTTTGTTGTTAATGTAGTAAAAACAGATTTCTGAGCACTAACCTTTTTCTTCAAATCGCACACAAGTGTAGAACGTAGTGTACCAATGTAGTCCTTGTATTTAGCGGCGTGATGCTGTATGTAATGCCGTTTAAGATTATACTCATTATTTACAGACAACACTTGGAAAGACACAAGGCACTGCGGTTTGCTATCCTTATTGTTGATAAATAAAAAAATCATGTTCCCATTTCTCATGAAAAAATCTGTTTTTTTCATTTAATTGACGTTTATTGTTCATATTATACCACGACCGAAGCAACAGACAATGAAAACACAGATTACAACAATAGCACTGTTTCCTGTTAAAATGGAACTGTTCACTGTAACTCGACAAAATCAGAATGATCAGATCGGATATATAATTTTGACTGATGAAAAGAGGTTTGGAGAGAAAGAAACTGAAAGTAAAATAATTGTGAGGTGAATGTGTTGGGGTGGAGGAGGTGGGTGACTGACAGTATTTCTTGGCGGAAACTGTTTGAACTCGCCGAACCGAGAGTCGGCTCTAGAACCATTCGTTGGCTTCATCCTTTGTTTAAGTCGGTCGCAGGATGATCAAAAAGAAAAAAAGGATTGGCCGGGAATGACGGGAAGTCGACGTTAAACTAACTACTAGAGTGTTCCGAGTTTTAAACATAGGTCTACTAGGGAATATTTGAGTTAGCTTTCTCCACGGTAGAAGTTAATGTAACAAATTTTAAATCAATTTTACCCAGGACATTTTGCTCAATGCAACCTGATTTTATTTTTTATCCGTCGCGGGCCACAAAAAGGACGTTCGCGGGCCACAAGTGGCCCGCGGGCACCTAATTGGCCATCCCTGGTCTAGAGGTAAAAAATTTTCATCTGAATAAAAACGTCTCGGATTCGAATACTAGCAATGGCCGTGGAAATTTTTCAAAACGTGTACATCCCCTCTCTGCATATGCCAGCCATTTTTTAAACTCGTAAAGTCCCGAGTGACCGAACTTTGCGCGAATATCACTTTTTGTTCCACACCAGCATCCGCGTGTTCATGAGCTATATTCGCCATACAGGCAAATAATCCCCGACTTCAGAGGTACGGTAATTTATTTTAACCTCGAGAGTTTTGCCGCAGGGTAGATTTTTAATTTCAATTTTGTCTGAGCAGAGGCCACTTTGTTCTACTCTTTTTGATTCAAGATGCCAAGAGATCTTCAACGTGCACATATGCACGCGAAAACTTCAAATTTGTACTGTTATTTTAATGTTATGCAAGACATCGTATCTTACTGCCCAGAAACCAGAGAAGGGTAAAAAGCTGAAAAGAAGTCATGGATTCGAAGTGAATAATGTCTACTGCCTTTAACGGGCCTCGAACCAAGGACCTTCTTGTCTAGAGGCAGCCGACCACCTACCTCTAAACCTAGACCACTCGACACACCTTTCAAATAGAAACTGTTTTTTTTTACAGGTGTTACTCTTTGGATAGTGAGATCCGATGTCTAGCCCTGTCAGATAAACTTGTCAGATAACAACGTCAGATAACCCTGTCAGATAACAATGTCAGATAACCCTGTCAGATAACAACGTCAGATAACCCTGTCAGATAACAACGTCAGATAACCCTGTCAGATAACCCTGTCAGATAACCCTGTCAGATAACAACGTCAGATAACCCTGTCAGATAACCCTGTCAGATAACCCTGTCAGATAACAACGTCAGATAACCCTGTCAGATAACAACGTCAGATAACCCTGTCAGATAACCCTGTCAGATAACCCTGTCAGATAACCCTGTCAGATAACAACGTTAGATAACCCTGTCAGATAACAACGTCAGATAACCCTGTCAGATAATCCTGTCAGATAACCCTGTCAGATAACCCTGTCAGATAACAACGAAAAACAGGAGGTTCATTGTTCATTCTGAGCACGTAAAATATCCATTTGGAGATTTTAAAAATCAAAAAGAGTAGGCCGCAATTGCTGCTCTCCGTTGAAAATTCTTAAGCAGCCTACCCGTCCCAGAAACGGATCTTTCGGGTCGAAGGACACAATTATCGATGTTTGGTGTAAACTAGCGATACAACCAGTCCATCCCAATATAACAGCGAACGCTAAGAAGACAACGAGGGTGGCAGGGTGAACCAAGAAACTGGTCAGTCTGCACATTGAACCTGGTATCTTTAGACCATTTCACCAACACCAGCTGTACCTGTTTCACATGGCCTGCTACACAAGACACACACACATTTTATGTTTCACTAATAACGAATCTCTAACGAAAAACTTGTCAAATTTGAATGTGTTAGGAGACATCAATTATTGAAAGAAAAAAAACGTATTTGAAAAGCTCGATCGTAAAAGCTGGTCGTCCTCTTGGATTCTCAACAAAGCTATTGTTCATTGTGTCAAAAACAGAGCATACAGAATAGGCCCATGACGATTCTCATACGCAGCTGAAGTGTTTTTCGCTTTTACACCTAGTTCAACCGGAACGGCGTTCTTTACTCCCCAGTTAACTAATCAACGAGCTGCTAAATTATAAATGCACAACGTGCTTTTAGTAGTCTGCTGTAGAAATGCTGTCATGCGGCTGCTGAAGAAGTGCGGTCATGCGGCTGCTGAAGAAGTGCGGTCATGCGGCTGCTGAAGAAGTGCGGTCATGCGGCTGCTGAAGAAGTGCGGTCATGTGGTTGCTGAAGAAGTGCTGTCATGCGGCTGCTGAAGAAGTGATGTCATGCGGCTGCTGAAGAAGTGCTGTCATGCTGCTGCTGAAGAAGTGCTGTCATGCGGCTGCTGAAGAAGTGATGTCATGCGGCTGCTGAAGAAGTGCTGTCATGCGGCTGATGTAGAAGTGCTGTCATGCGGCTGCTGAAGAAGTACTGTCATGCGGCTGCTGCTACTGATTCTCTTTTTTTTCTTAGCGTTCACGTGGGTGCAACTGCATTGTATCGCTATTTTGACGTCAAATCTGTGGTATCTGCCCCTTTCAGCCCGATAAATCCGTCTTCAACATGGGAAGATTTGCTTAGCAATTTTCCTTGGACAGTGGTCGTTACTTCCTAATCTTTTCTACATTTAACTAACGTGGTTATTTAACATGCACAATGACACATGTGATCTCATGTTTTTTTTCGAGAGGGCTAGACATCGTGGGATCTATGGGACCTAGAGATGTGTTTCCCTAACCTTCTTTCCACCGTGACCTCCTGCCGACCTTTTTTGTTTCTTCCCGTTGTCCCTCTATCCTTTCACATAGATCGTGTTTATATATTTACATTTTTAAATGTGTGCTTAAAAACTTAACGGTTGTAATATCAGTAGATTCAGTTGACAAAATGAAAGATTGTCCCTAATGTTGTGACTTTCCTTCTTTGGATATCGGTTGTGATATTTTATAAAGAGTGATAAAACCGTTGCTGTTTAAATTTGCAGATTTCTAAACGAACATTTAATGATTTTTGTCACAGTAGGTTTATCTGAACAATCATCAGTTTTTGGCCATGTAATGAGAAGGGAAAAGCTGGAATATATTGAGACAACTGGAAAAATCGAGGGGAAGAAGAGATTGAGGGAAGCAAAGAAAAGAGATAACAGACAGTTTAAGAGAATGACTTGGCAGAAGGTCAACAACAGAAATGATAAATAACTATCGATATGGAAAGTTGTGGAGAGACATGATCACATACGCCAGCAGGCACGGTACTTGATGATGAGGTCTATCTGGCCGCAAACTTTCAAGATGTACTTAGTTAATTATGTAGCAGGAAAGGGGAAACAACCTTGAAACGGAGGCAAATTGTGCATATGTTTCCAACTGCAATATGATAACAATCACTTTTCATATACAAAACAGCGTTAGAAATTCCCAAATTAAAACAATGAAAAATTATGTTATTGCAGAACTTATACAACTATCTATATGTTTTAACCGCATAATACTATCAGTACATTTTTCATTTACAAAATACATTACTATTTATTGTTTTGTATATACTTACAGATCAAGGGTTATATCAACCACAATACATTGTTATGATGCTAAGGAATTAAATACAGCAGGCGCGATAAGACTGATATGAGTATCGTTCTTTAATAATCTGAATGGTGAACTTGTAAGTCTATTTTATATTCATTGAAAGTTCGTCAACACACCTTGCATAAGAGTAAAGAGAAGAAATCGGTTAGCAAATGCAGTAGTTGAGTGTGGGAGCGGGGAGAGTAGGAAAGGAAAATTAATGTTGTCGGAGACATCACAGCCGATCCGGTCATCGAGAATTGACATCTTTTAAGTCCACCAAGTACTTCTTATGTGAGTTTCTCGTAAAGGCGTTTCTAATGAAACAACTGTGCTGTTCATCACTGTCTTTACCTAACTCAGTGAGCCAGGTACTCACCCCCCGCCCCCCCCCAACCCCCCTTTTCAGACCGGTTGACTTGACACCGTTAAACTAAGATTGATCCCTCATTCACTATATCGTCAAGCCAGAGAGTTATTATTGCAGTATGGCCTGCTGACGAGAAGTAAGATTTAGTGTGGCGTTTGACTTACACAGTAATATGTAAGTAAGATGTTATGTTATGTTAAGATTATCATGACTGCACTCTGGACATGCCTATAGGTACTCCGATCTTCTCCTAGAAACACAGAGAACCCTGGCCTACGAGCGTACACGAACTCCGTGCACGGTCTGGGACCCATAAATTATACAGAAGCATTACTGGTCAGATTTCAAAGCATTATATCTGACATCATATATGGAGTGTACAGATGCATGCCGTCAGATGTGACAAGCCATGAAAGAGACAGAGCTGACTCATGTCAAGCAAGTAAGACATTCGAATAACTGTAGGCATACGGATGCTTGATATATCATCCGACACAATATCGTAGCTGATAACATTCAGTGTACTAGTTTTCAACATTGAATGTGAGGCGGGGAATGTCCCTCATTGTAAATATCTTTTCCACCTAAGCGAGCCTACATACCATCTCTACCTTCATGTGGGCCCACAGGATAATTTAAAACTGAGATTCATTCTATGCCAAGTGAGCGTGCTAATTTACTACACCAGTGACACGCTTCAATAATAAAAAAAAATCGGATTATGTTTAACTTTTCAACTACGGTGAATAATTTTAATATATTTTTTTTTCGGTAAAATTATTAAGAAAAGCAAGTGGCACAATGGACAAAAAGGCATTGCCTCTCTACAAATCAGATTAGTGAAGATTCAAAATCATAAGATTTAAACCTAGAGTGAAATAACAACTTTGACTAAAACACTTCGTGACTACTGTACTAAGCATGTGACCTTTATTCTCCAGCTCGGTTGCTCCCACCATCCTGGCAATACCGTAGGTACGGGATAGATAAGGTAAGGATAGATTGATGTATCTGTCTTCATGATGTGTGCTACTTAACTCTTTCAGTACGGAACGTTGTTATCCATTTAGCGGTAGAGATTTCACAGACACATTTTTCATGTTTTTAAATGTCACTCTACAAGCCTTATATTTATCTAACACATATCTTAAAGACGATTAGAGGCCACAGAGATGAGCTTTCTCAGAAGAATGTTGAAAGTTACCCGGACAGCTAAAAAATCAATGAGGAAGTTCTCAAAGAGGCCAACACAAAAAGGCAGCGCCTAAAAAACACCAGAAAGAAACAATCAACGTTTTTCGGGCACATCATCGTGAGAAGAGAAAAGTTGGAATACTTGGTTACAACTGGCAAATAAAAGGAAACCAAGAATCGTGGGCGACAAAGAAAGAAAATACTGGATAGCTTGGTGTCATGGCATGGAAAACAGTCAACTACAGAACTGATACGATGCACTGTAGATAGAAGATTGTGGAAGGACATGATCGCCTACGCCAACCGGTATGGCACATAATGATGAACACATATCTTATTACATATGAATTTTTAGACAATTAAACAAGGAATTAGATTTCAACAATACCAAGGTGATACAAGACATATAAAAAGAATATGATTTGATGAGAGTTTACACTAATCAAATTGAGTGTGACGCACTGTTCGGCTAAACGTACATGACCGAAATCAGCATGGGTATGGTGCAACTAAACTAACGGAAAGAGTTAACAACATCAAACCGACATTCTCTATACGTTTGGTCCCTATGTAAAATTACCTGTCTGAATGTACTTTAGCGAGAATGTTGCAAGCATGAATCTTTTAAGATAGAGTAACATTTGGATATAATACTTTTTAGTCGCCTGCAGAGTTGGCCTGGACTGTTGAACACACTCGATGCGCTAAGAGTTAAAGAAAGTTATGCCTTTGTGGTCTTCAAATTATTGTACTTCAGACACTGAACCAAGAAGCGTCACATTCAGTCACTACTCAGCAAGTAACACGTTCTTTGTGTAGCTGTATAGAGTTCAAGACACTCAAATTCTGCGCTGTAAATATGATTTTACTTTGGCTAAAATTACTGTTGAAACGAATGAGAGAATATACTGCAGTTGTTTGTATAAGGAAACATAATCAAACTAGCAAGGTAATTAAAAGTACACTATGTTAAGCACACCGTCTTATCACCTCCATAAGCTTAAAAAAAGGTATATTTACATTTTATCATTCATTTCAAGCTGCTGCCACCAGCCCCTGAAGTGAGAGTCCATTATTGAAAGTGTATGGGCCAATGGACGACCATGAAACTGAAAGCGGATGAAAGTATGTGCGACGGAACGATTTAGCATAGTAAAAAAAAAGTAAAGTACCCCCGTCACGCCAAGTGGAGTATAGGGAAATATGGTGTTAGTGACCCGATATTTTACAGACCTTCAGCACATGATTTTTGGGGTAATGTGGTCAGTATTACGCCCATGCTGCTTTACTTTCCCAGAAAAAAATCCGGTACCCATTTAAGGCTTGGTGAACCTGGAAGCCGTCGGTTGGGATCAAACCCTACCCCTTGTACGTGGTAGTCCAGTTCACTAACCACTGAGCTATCGCGGCTGATTTAGCATAGTAGCCCCTCCTAAATGAAAACGGAGTTTTGTTCGTGACTTTCCAGCCCCGGTGTGACTCCCGGAGTTTCATGTTAATCAGGAGGGATGTTGTCTAGTTTCAAAAGGGCTACTGTGAGATCGAGGGTAGACCAGTGAATTCGTTTATCATTTCACAGATTCACATTACAGTGGAGATCTGAGCGCTTACGGACTGTTGTTCAATGTCCGATGTGGATAATTCGACGACTAACTATGTTTCATATGTTCGGATTTGGAGACAAAAACGATGTCCAAACATCTTCAAGCGCTATAATTTTTTTTTAAAAAGGACGATCAACATTTTCGTGATAACGTGAACTTCCGGTCAATATGGCGGATAGATAAGATGATGGGGAAGACATGGAATGGTCTTAAAAGAATGGCAAGAAACACAACGACTTGGAAAGTGTTTGTTGAAGACCTATGCTTCACAGGAAGCTAATAGGTAGAAGAAGAAGTTATTTTAGCAATGATCATAGTAGTCCCTCCAACAGCTGAATCTAGAATCATCAAGTAATTTTTAACAATGATCAGTTATAGCCAAAATCAAGTATATTTAACAACGATCGACAATAGAGTGCTACATAAAGGTGGTAGTGTTTATGTTCACTTTAAAAAGTGAGTTTGATCCGTATTGGAGTTTTTGTATTTCATGAATTCTCTCACCAATCTTGAAATTGTTGTCTATTACCACAAGCTTGAAATTTACAACAAAAACTCTGCACAAACAATAGCACAGGAATACATTCATCGAACAACTCGTAACTGACAACTCGTAACCTGACAACTCGTAACTGACAACTCGTAACTGACAACTCGTAACCTGACAACTCGTAACTGACAACTCGTAACTGACAACTCGTAACCTGACAACTCGTAACTGACAACTCGTAACTGACAACTCGTAACTGACAACTCGTAACTGACAACTCGTAACTGACAACTCGTAAAGGACAACTCGTAACTGACAACTCGTAACTGACAACTCGTAACTGACAACTCGTAAATGACAACTCGTAAATGACAACTCGTAACTGACAACTGGTAACTGACAACTCGTAACTGACAACTCGTAACTGACAACTCGTAACTGAGAGACTACACTGAGTTTATCTACCCCGACGCTTTTTATTTGTCCTCAGATCAACTGCTTTCCCGCAGATTCAGCTCTTCCAACGATAAGTAGAATGAGATTGATGTGACGGTGGTTAGAGGAACTAGCCATGTCAACCAAATTTGCCAGGCTGTTTAAACTTGTCGTCTTGTTTACCGTGATTGCTACAGCACTTTTGTACAATTTCTGGGGGTGAGTATTTCAAAATAAGAAATTATTTGCTTTTGCTACAAACGTTAATTAATAGTGATTTTGCTATTTTTCTTCTTCTTCTTCGATTCCTTTATCTCACTCCCTCATCTCTTCTCCTTCTGTTTTATTCTTTCTTTTACTTCTGTTTTTTTTTTATTGTTCTTCTGTTTTCATGCTTTCTTCCACTTCTGTATTCATTTTTTCTTCCACTTCTGTTTTCAGTATTACTTTATTTCTTTCTTCTTCTACTTCTACATCTTAATCTTCTTCTTCTTCTTTTACTTCTTCTTCTTTTACTTCTTCTTCTTTTACTTCTTCTTCTTTTACTTCTTCTTCTTCTACTTCTTCATCTTCTGCTTCTACTTCTTCATCTTCTTCTTCTACTTCTTCATCTTCTTCTTCTACTTCCTCATCTTCTTCTTCTTCTCCTTCTTCAGTGTTCAACACTTTTGATCAAACGAACTTGACCTTGTCCTGTATCATATTATAGGGGTATTGTTCTTTCTTTAATTATCTCCTTAGTACACCCCCCTCACCCACACTCTTCCTCGTGGCCTCTTCTTTCATATTTCAGCTAAAAGTTTACATATTTAGAGCGGATGTGCCTTCCCATATCCTTTTGTAGTGTAGGCTTTAGTTGCCCGTTGCTCCGAATACCACAGTAAGGTATAGTCGGGTGTGGTCAGCTTTGGTTTACTGATAACCATCCTAGCATTAGTTTGGAGTCACTGAATTAGGTCACTTCAGATTATGTTCTGCAAATCCTAAGAATTGTCATTTGAATCGTTGTTATATGGCAAGCCCTGAAACACACAAACATATAGGCACTTACGTGAATGAACTCTGAAACAGCGCTCATAAACACCAAACAACGTTCCGTGTATGATAGGAAACCAAGCCATAACCTATTAACATAACTACATTAACATAGTTACATTAACATAGCGACTTGACAATACGTCAGATTACCTTCGGATCAACAATTATTCATGCCTGCATGCTTTCACGATCTTTCAGTTCCGATGAAAGGCATTCGGAAGCCGATACGACCAAGAGTAATAATCTTTCAGTTCCGATTAAAGGCATTCGGAAATTGATACGACGAAGTGTTCATGATCTTTCAGTTCCGATGAAAGGCATTCGGAAGCCGATACGACCAAGAGTAATAATCTTTCAGTTCCGATTAAAGGCATTCGGAAATTGATACGACGAAGTGTTCATGATCTTTCAGTTCCGATGAAAGGCATTCGGAAGCCGATACGACCAAGAGTAATAATCTTTCAGTTCCGATGAAAGGCATTCGGAAGCCGATACGACCAAGAGTAATAATCTTTCAGTTCCGATTAAAGGCATTCGGAAATTGATACGACGAAGTGTTCATGATCTTTCAGTTCCGATGAAGGGCATTCGGAAGCCGATAGGACGAAGTGTGTACGATCTTTCTCCCCACTTTCTCGTTGCATAAACTCACACACATTTGAAGGCCAGAAGTCTGACAGCTGGGATTATTCAAAGACACATAGCTGATGCCCTGTGCCAGGATCGGCGAAGCACAACCATCCAGATTTTACGCCACCTCTTCGTGGTGCCTTTAGAAACAAACTAACCAGTCAAGTCTGACCGAAATAGTAGAGATCGAAGAGGGAAGTCAACCCGGGACTCAAAAATACCGTGCTGAAGACGGATGTGTTTACTCGGAAGGCATGAATAAAGTACAATACAATGTATATACGCCCACCTCAACGTACTTCCTAGGACGGATGACGAAAGGGATCAATCAGTTCCTTTAACAGTCATCGGATGGATGCCAGAAAGAAAGAATAACACAGTTGTCTGTCATTAATACATTAGTTAATTTGCATCTTTGTGAATTTCCTGGAAGATAAAATACATGCTTTTTCTATTATATTTTCATGTTTATTAGAGGAAACACTATCTTCAAATTAAAAAAAAAATACTTTTGTGGTTAAACATCTACCATATAACTTCCCTGAAACTCTCAAATTTGATTAAATTTGATCTTTATATTACGACATCAGCTACTCAATTATTGATCAAACAAAAATATTGACTTTAGCTAAACAATTTGATCTTTATATTACGACATCAGCTACTCAATTATTGATCAAACAAAAATATTGACTTTAGCTAAACAATTTGACGTTTTGTGTGTGGTGTCAGAAATTAAAACCACTTCGGTAAAATGTCAATTTTTAAGAATAAGTGGAATTCACCAGTCTCATGACATTTTCATCTATAAACGCAGCTAGATTTCCAATATTAGAACAAAAATGCCACTTTGTATTGAAAACAAAGAGTTGTGCATAATCATGTTGTATATGTTGGGCAGCACATGCCTGATGCTGTCTCCCAGGTTTTCTACAAGTTGAGGTTCTCCTGTCCAAGCACTGTGGAATTGTCCATTGCGCAATGAAGTTGGTCTGTTGACTTCTTCTTCTTTTCTCTTTTCACTGATACCTAAAATGTGCCGTGGTTTATATCATTTGTCGTTCTTGAGCTGCTCGAACTGTCTGAATTAGTGATTTTCATTTGTTGTGATGTCTCTGTCACTGCATCTATTTTAAGATCTGTTGACTTGACTAAAGTCAATTGTGACAATCTGAAGATTCAGCAGCAACAACTAAACTAATTCACTTAAAATTATTTTAAAATGAAGTCATTTTGTCTCTCTAACTATCGGTGTATATATGTGCACATTCGGGCGGTGGGCTGGGGGAGGGGGGGGGGGGTTATAGTCAAATATATGGCGCTGGGTTGGGGATTAAGAGGACAGGGTTTCAAACTCAGTATGACGCTCGCCTGTTGAACCATCTGTGAAAAGAATGAGAACCTGACTACCTGTAAGTAAAAAACGTAAAGAGCCCCGTCACGCCAAGTGGCGTATAGGGAATATGGTGTTAGTGACCATAACTTTTACAGACCTTCAGCACATGATTTTTGGGGTAATGTGGTCAGCATTACGCCCGCGCCGTTTTATTTTTGGGCATTTCCCAGAAAAAAATCCGGTACCCATTTAAGGCTGGGTGAATCCGGAAGCCGTCGGTTGGGATCGAACCCTACCCCTTGTCCTTTGTAGTCCAGTTCACTAACCACTAGTTATGGGACTCACCTGACTACCTGAGTTGAGGATTATGACAGAGAGTACGAGCATTGGCCCCCTCAAATCGAAATGATGTCGCCTAGAACGGCGGAAGATTATTTCACTCCTCTACGACATGTGCCACATTAAACTACTTCTTTACCACGTTTACTCCCCAGAGCGCTACTTTATTGGTTCGAGCCCAGAGTAAAATTGAAAAGCTCTAACGGCCACTTACAAGAAGAGAGTTTAATGAAAAACAAGCCTGGTCAAGTCAATGTGACGAACAATAGTGACAGGGTGTACATTGATCTAGACAAACTTAAGGAGGTAAGTGACAGTCAAGTTCTTGCTTATTCTCAGTCCATTTCTACGTGAGCTGTCTTCAAGCAAACATAGCATCTATACTCCTTTTTCTTCTTCTATTATACCTCTTCTTTTTCTTCTCCTTCGAGGGAGATACAAAGTTCTGGTTTCCGCCCTTCTTTTACGTTCCATCAATGCCGGTGTAGAGTAAGGATAATCCTGTGATAGGCCCAGCAAGCCGATGGAGGAGTTATTCTGTTAATGTTGTTTATTCATACATGTTATTCATGCAAAAATGTTAATGTTTGTTCATGCAAAAATGTTAATGTTTGTTCATGCAAAAATGTTAATGTTTGTTCATGCAAAAGTGTTAATGTTTGTTCATGCAAAAATGTTAATGTTTGTTCCTGCAAAAATGTTAACGTTTGTTCATGCAAAAATGTTAATGTTTGTTCATGCAAAAATGTTAATGTTTGTTCATGCAAAAGTGTTAATATTTGTTCATGCAAAAATGTTAACATTTGTTCATGCAAAAGTGTTAATGTTTGTTCATGCAAAAATGTTAACGTTTGTTCATGCAAAAATGTTAATGTTTGTTCATGCAAAAATGTTAATGTTTGTTCATGCAAAAATGTTAATAAGAAGACCATTGCAAAAATAGCGATAAATATCTGCGCAACTCATTATTTGTGAGGATTCAATTTGTGTTTAACACAATATGATGTTCACTAGTAGTTATCAAGAATTTTTTTGGAAAATTTCCAGTACGCCCTTGGGCACAAGACGGCTGAGAACCCTTGATGTACAGGACAACCATTACAGGTTTCCTCAGTTATACCGCAAAAGGTCATTGGGTCATGCAAGAAGAATGGCAAACAATCGTATACTCAAACAAATATTGTATGGTGAACTGAAGGACGGAAAGAGACCAAAGGGCAGACCAATACTGAGATATAAGGGTGTTTGCAGGGCTTCTTTGAGTGAAGCCCTGAAGGGAAGTTTATTCCTGCTGAAGGCCTATTGAGCCAAACGTCGTTCAGATTCGTGTCGTCCATTAATTACGTAAAGCTTTAACCATACCATTTTGTTCTATTGTTTTAAACATTTCTCCTTACAATTAGCTTTGCTGCAGATTCATATATTTTATTATTATCTCATTCTTGTTGTAATTAATTTTTTTTTTGTTTTAACGTATCTGTGTGTGTATGTTGTATGTTTGTTCTGGTTGTTGGCCTTTTAAGCCGAAACGTCGTTCAAATTTGTATCGTCCATTAATTACGTAGAGCTTAAACCATGCCACTTTTTTTCTATTTTTTTTTCATTTCTCTTTACGATCAGCTTAACAGCATCTTCATATTTACATGCATTTCTTTAGCTTGACCATTTCTTTGAGTGAATTATCTATCAGGGAAAGAAACGTGGAAAATCTGGTCGCATATCGTAGCACGTTGAGAACAAATAAAAGAATGGCACAGTAATTTGTAAAAAGTGCGAATACAATTATTTCTTTATTCACATTTTAATTGATTACTTGTGTGACACTTTTTAGGACTTACGAAATAAACACGAGGAATGTCAAGATATACACAACCCATTCTCTTTGTGGAAGAGTCAGTTTTCAAATGTCACTAATTTTACAGCCTGCCTTGACCTTGAACGGATTAAGTTAGCGTCTTTGTAAGTATCCTGGAGTGATAGAGATGGGGTGATGGTAGGTTGAGAAAGATGTTAATATTATATGTGAGATGCGATTAATAGCTAACTAAAGAACTAATGTACCAACGTTTCAGCAAAAACAGCAATAGCTGCGCTGTACGAACGACACCATAGTCCGTTCCAAAACTCATGCCCCTCTTTAGAATTCTATCTATCTATTGTCCTCTCGAGCCGAAGACGGCACATAGGGCAGAACCACAATCTCAAAAACAGAAACCTTGCATGTCAAAATGGCACATATTGCAGAGATCACTGCTTTAAAATATATGGTGCTGTTACCATAACAATACTTTTTACAATGACAGCCTGTCAGGCCATCGATCAACCTCCTTAGTCGCCTCTTACGACATGCCTGGAAGGTCACAGTATCACTATTCTTTACCTCCCACATAATGAGGCCCCGGTAACACACGGGCATTCTGTAGAATTACATAACTTAATAACCGTTCGGTTTAAATTGTTGACATTTTTTATGTAAACTGTTTATTGCCATGATGGTATACAAAAAACAATTTCATTGGAAACAAAAAGATGGATTTAATTGTGTCTTATTTGTGGTATATCAAAACAAACATAATTCTAATCAAATAGAATAACGACAGTTTCTACCAAAGTTTCTACAGAAATGAAAAAAAAAAAAAAAAAAAAAAAAGGTATAGAGCCCCCGTCACGCGAAGTGGAGTATAAGGAATATGGTTTTGTGACCACAATTTGTACAGACATTCACATGATTTTTGGGGTGATGTGGTCAGTATTACGTCCGTGCCCCTTTACTTTCCCAGAAAAAATTCCGCACCCATTTAAGGCTGGGTGAACCCGGAAGCCATCAGTCAGGATCAAACCCGACCTCTTGTCCTTTGTAGTCCAGTCCACTAACCACTGAGCTATCTCGGCTCCCTGGTGTCTACAGAGCTAAAGATATAACATTTTGAAGAGAAGCGCGAGTTTTGGAACGGACTTTAGCCCTGGGTGAGTCTTAAATTCGATGAAGTGATTTGACCACGTATCTCGATCGTCTGATCTAACAAAGATCATTCTTCAAGGAAATGTGAAAGATGAAAAAGAGAAGGTAGGCAGAGATATAAATGGGAAGATAACATGAAAGATTCGATATGCTATATTTTTTTGCAGAATTCCAAAGATAACTGAGGATAGACAGATATATAAGATAGAAAGAAAGTTGACGAAGTCTGTCAGTAGTGTCCCAACAACCTCCAGAGGTGTAAGATGAAAGAGAGAGAATCTTGAAGTTATTGATGGAGTTTGATCATAACTTACTGTCCTTAGTAATCCAGTTTCAATATTGACAAGGATTGAAAACTGCTAGAATAAAAATTTAGATAAGAGAAAGGGTATCTGGGTCTATGCCCTATGGGCCGGCTACAGCTCGAAAGGTCAATAGATAGATATATAGATAAACAGACAGACAGACAGATAAATAGACAGACAGACAGACAGATATAGACAGACAGACAGACAGACAGACAGACAGACAGACAGACAGACAGGACAGGACAGACAGACAGACAGACAGACAGACAGACAGACAGACAGACAGACAGACAGACAGACAGACAGACAGACAGACAGACAGACAGACAGATAGATAGATATAAGTTTTCTTCATCGTCGAAATAAATATGCAAGGCACGATCGTGATGTACTACAATCCCCTCTTCTTCTACCAAAAATTGTGTATTGGTTCTACCGCTGATATATAAACGTAAGCTCTATATATTTCTGTAATTCTTCTATCTTTCACCTCCCTGTGGAGTATAGGTATTCAACAAACACTTTCCGAGCGTTCTGTTTCTTGTCATTATTGTAAGATCATTCCATGTCTTCCCCATCATCTTCATCTCTATTTCAATCTGTCTTCTCCAAGAATATTTTGGTCTTCTACTTTGTCTTTTTCATTGGGGATTCCAAAAAAGGATTTTTGTAACGAAACAATTTGTATTATCTTACTTTTATTTAATTAATAAAGGATGTTGCATAACTCCTCTCCATCCTGTTTTTCCCACTTCAATGTAATTTTAATTCCATGAAAAATATCATCATCATCATCATGTGCCACACCGGTTGGCGTAGGTGATCATGTCCCTCCACAATCTTCTATCTACAGTGCATCGTATCAGTTCTGTTGTTGACTGTTTTCCATGCCACGACACCAAGCTATCCAGTATTTTCTCTCTTTGTCATCCGCGATCTCTCTTTCCTTTTATTTTGCCAGTTGTAACCAAGTATTCCAACTTTCCTCTTCTCATGATGTGCCCGAAAAATGTTGATTGCTTCTTTCTCATGTTTTTTAAGAGCTCCCTTTTTGTGTTGGCCTCTTTGAGAATTTCCTCATTGGTCTTTTTAGCTGTCCAGGGAACTTTCAACATTCTTCTGAGAAATCCCATCTCTGTGGCCTCTAATCGCCTTTTCATTTGTTTGTCTACTGTCCATGATTCGCTTCCATAGGTCAGAATTGGTTCTATATAGCACCGATGAACTCTCTTTCTCATTTTTGTTGACATAGATTTGTTGCATAAGATATTTTTCATTTTCTGAAATTTTGGCCTGAGCTATTCTGCTTTTTATTTCTGTGGTGCATCTCCCATCTGATGTTATTATTGTGCCCAAGCATTTGAAACGTTGCACTTGTTTCAGATTTGTCCTGTTTATCTTTTATGCTGCATGATGGTGATGGTTGTTTCTTCGATATGGCCATTACTTATGTTTTCTTACTATTCAGACTGAGACCTTTTTTTTTGCTTTCTTTTACTATTATGTCTATCATTTCTTGTAGTTCGTTCTTTGTCTCTGCTATTAAGACTGTGTCATCCGCATATCGTAAATTATTTATGTTGTGACCGTTGACTTCAATTCCTTTTTTGTCTACTATAGATCTAATAATATATTCGCTGTAAAGTGAAAACAAATCCGGTGATAGAGCACAGCCTTGTCTGACTCATTGTTTTATATATTGGAATTGTCCTGTTTGGTTGTTAATTCATATAGCTGCTGTTTGTTGCCAGTACATGTTCTTTATGATTCGCAGATCCTTGCCATCAATGTTTAATTTCTCGAGCATATTGGTTTTTTCCACATGCTTTACCTTGTCAAATGCTTTCGTGTAGTCTATAAAGCACACATATAGATCTTTCTTTACCTCTATAGATCTTTCTATCAATGTTCTTAAGATGTATTTTGCATTATTGGTGCCCTTTCCTTCCACAAATCCACATTGTTCCTCACTTATTTCTGGTTTTATTTTGTTCCTTACACGTCTCATGATTATTCTTAGTAATATTTTAGTCATATGGCTCATGAGACTAATAGTGCGGTGGTCTTCACAATCAGTGGTTCCTGACTTCTTCGGTATGGCTACAAAGATAGATTTTAGTAGATCTTCGGGTATGAGTCCAGTGTTATATATGTCATTGAGTAATTTTGTTATGACTTGTACTCCTAGCTCTCCTAATGCATTTATCTCTTCAATTGTTATATTTTCAGGACCTGGAGCTTTGCCCCTTTTCATGTGTTGAATTGCGTCCTCCACTTCACTCTGCATTATTGGTGGTCCTGTGTCATCATTTGAATTGTTTAATTCTGATCTTTCATCATCATAGAGTTGACTGATATATTCGGTCCATCTTTCCATTGTCTTCTCCTGTCCCATTATTATATTTCCTTCCTTTGATTTCACACATCATGAAAAATATACTAACATCAAAACAAATAATACCAGGGGTAAAACTAAAAATACCAAAATGATGTGCTTCGCTTACATATTCTCAATATTCCTGTATGGTGCAGAAACATGGACATTAGGTGAGAAAACAGAACAGAAAATATAAGCCTTTGAAATGTGGATTTATAGAAGAATAGGTAGAATTGGATGGAAAGAAAATAAAACAAAAGATGAAGTCTTAAAACAACTAAAAATGAAAAGAGAACTACTAAACACAGCTAGAACAAGACAAATGAAATTTTGGGGCATGTTAAAAGACACAATAGCCTAATAAAAGTAATATTGGAAGGGAAAATACAAGGTAAAAGAGGCACAGGCAAACCAAGACTAACATGGACGAGTAACATCAAAAGATGGACAAGTCAACCTATGACAATCTGCACCATCAAAGCAAGAGACAGTGTCGAATGGCGCTCCATGGTACCCAACATTCGATGCGGAGACGGCACTCAATGATGATGATGACGATGATGATGATGATGTTGACCTAAGATTAAGAATATTCTGTTGACCCCTTGCCTACGCGTTTCACAATATTTTATCTATTTTTAGACTTGACACAACCTCTATGTAGCTTGACATTGATGTGACTAATTTCTCAACACCATTACAACATGACACAGTAATTGAAAAGAACGGCAATGGAAGGCATGGTTCCTGGATTACACATCAGGGGAGACCAAGAAGAAGATGGTTTCAATACTTTAACGAGACCTTGAACATGACAACAAGAAGAGGACATAATAATGCTCCTCTGCTATCCTGTCATTCTTTAGTCAGAACGTAGATTGCAGACACGCATGTTGTGCAGAAATCTAACGCAAGTGTGATCCTACTATGAAAAAGTGACGGTCAAAAAATACTTAGGGTACTCATGAAGACGTCCTGTTTAATACCAGCTCTATAATGATAAGTCGCCTCCAGTATGACTTGTTCACGAAAATTACTTACAAAGAGACTTCAACAAGTTCCATCTATTGTTGTATTCGGACGTTCTTTCAAACAACGATCTAGAATGTCTCTCAAGTAAACTGTTGGGACTTGGTACAGAGTTACATTGTGAAAAAAAAAGTTGAAGCACCCCCGTCACGTCAAGTGACGGCGTATGGGGAATATGGTGTTAGTGACCATAAATGTTACAGACCTTCGTAATGTGGTCGGTATTACGCCCGAGCCGCTTTATTTTCCCAGAAAAAAATCCGGTACCCATTAAAGGCTGGGTGAACCGGAAGACGTCGGTTGGGATCGAACCCTACCTCTTGTCCTTTGCAGTCCAGTACACTAACCACTGAGCTATCGCGGCTCCCACAGATACATTGTCTTCTTCTTCTTCTTCTTCCTTTTTAGCTCCCTGTGGAGCATAGGTCTTCAACAAACACTTTCCAAGTCGTTCTGTTTTTTGCCATTCTTTTAAGATCGTTCCATGTCTTCCCCGTCATCTTCATTTCTGCTTCTATCTGTCTTCTCCAAGAATTCCTTGGTCTTCCTCTTTGTCTTTTCCTCTGGGGATTCCAGAAAAGGGCCGATACATTGTACTTAGGTATTAAAGAAGTGAGCTTGCAGTAATCTTGCATTCTCATGTTATAGCCAATGGTTCTAGAATAACAGCAGAGCTTCAAAGGCCTGTTATATTTCGATTTGCTCGTTTTATATGAGGTTGTAATGGAATTCGTGTAAGCAGCACTAATTGAAATTATATTTAGGTGTGGTGGAATGTTGTATCGAGAGTTTCTAGATACACCTCCTAGAGAGCAACTGTACCCATTCGAGGTGGCCTACCTGTCTGTGCCTCCAGTGTGGGAGGAGAGTGAAGTCTCCAGTCATCTGTTCTCAACGGTCAGCCTTGTTGGTTCAAGGTACTCATAGTTAGCTAGTTAGTTAATTATTTAGTTAATTATTTAGTTATTTAATTAGTTAGCTAATTAATTATTTAGTTACGTAGGTAATTATTTAGATGGTTAGCTATGTAATTATTGAGTTAGCTAGCTAACCATTTTATTAATTAGTTAATTATCTAGTCAATTATTTAGTTAGCTAACTAATTATTTAGTTAGTTCGCTAGCTAGTCAGTTATTTAGTTAATTAGCTAACAAACTTTTTAATGTGTTAAGCGGCTAATTGTTAAGTTAATTAGTTAGATAACTAATTATTTAGCTAGTTGTTTTAGTTAGATTATTATTAGATTGTTTTAGTTAACTAGTTACTTATTTAGTTAGCTAGTTAATTATTTTATTAGCTAGTTGTTTAGTTAGCTAGTTAATCATACATTTAGTTAGTTAACTAGTTACTTTGTTAGCTAATTAATTCTTTAGTTAGCTAGTTATTTTATTTACTTAGCAAGTTAGTTTTTTTTTAGTTAATGTATTATTTTAATTAATTATTTATGTTTTTGTAATTTAGTTGTTTAGTTATTAAGCTTATTACTTTTTTTTTTTTTGTTAGCTCGTTAATTATATACAGTAATCCCTCAATTATCGCGGTTAATAGGGACCAGAACCGGCCGCGATAAGGGAAAAACCGCAAAGTAGTGTCACCCTCTCATTTTTAACATACGTACATTTTTTGTGTATGTATAATATCATTAAGTGTATATGAAACCATATAAGTGCATATGTTATCATTAGAACATTAAAGTATAGTTTGAAACATGTAAATAAAATATTAATAGTATAAACAACACACATAAAATAATGTTTTTTTTTAATAATAATTCCTCAATTTTGAATTTTTGAACAATCTGCGATGTACTGAGGCCGCGATAAATGAACCGCGAAGTGGCGAGGGATGACTGTATATATATATACATTATTTAGATGGGTAGCTTTGTAATTATTGCGTTAATTATTGAGTTAACAATTTAATTATATAGTTAATTCCTTAATTTTTTACTTAATTAGCTAGTTAAATATTTACTTAGTTAACTAGTCAATTATTTATATTAATGATTTTTTTTTAGACATTGAAGTAGCTAGATTAATCAAGTCTTTTAGACTAACAACCGCTGTCTATATTAGTGTAAGTAGACAATGTCAGTCTAGATTGATTAACACAAGTAATCAATGATCATTGGCACCAGTGGGCAGGATTTATGTTAATGCCATAAGGATACTTACATATATATATTTATTTATAAGTTTATTTATATATTTAAAACATATATATATATATTTGAAAACTGTATTGATGATAATAAACTTACATATTTTTATATACTTTCTACTTGTGTCACCGACCTATGTATTGTTATTATATAAATCACTTTTACATTCTACTGCTCCTTTTATTTAAACATTTTGCAAGGAGGCTAACAAATTTAGTTTTTTTTTTAATATGGCGGATATGGCAGGAACTGTTGAGGCACTATCTGGAAAGTGTCAATATGGCGAATAGGCGACATAAACCGTTCAGGTATTGTCTGAAAAGTGTTCCTTGTTGCAGGTTCCTCATTTTCCAAGTCCGGCTTGCTACCGGAGCTACAGAGTTTAGTCCCCTGTGCACACCGTGAGCGGTGCTTTTCATCCAGATGGTGTTTCTATATTAAGATTGCTTACGATGAATGATGATATCGTATGACGAAGAACAGTTCAGCTGCGTTCAATTTCGGTGCTGATACGTCTTATATCTTTTGACGTTTACTATGATGTGGACTGCAGCTGCCTTTCTTTGTTTGGATATTCGATGAGATTTTAATTCGGATGATTCCACTGGCAGGGGCGGTTAAACAATTATGAATTTTCATTTGTTGGCAGTGATGGGCACGCCCGTGCGTTGCCGGGGCCCGAAAGGGGAGTAAAGAATAGCGGCGCTGTACCCTACCAGGCATGTTAGTAAGAGGCGAGAAAGGAGGGTTGGGCATGGGACTGGCTATCCCGTACTGTAAAAAAAAAAAAATAAGCCGAAAAAACTTCACAAACATGGACAAGTCAAAGAGAGAAAAAGTAAAATCCGCCATCCAGGAAAGATAAGGGCTCTCTGTCTAAGAGACGTATGACTCAAGCCCGAGAAAGCCGTATGGAGTCCGGGTTGCCGACTCACCCTTTGTCTACCACGAAATCCTCCAGAAATGGCACCTGGAATGTACGTACCCTAAACGAACAAGGAAAAGCTGCTCAGGTAACAGCAGAAATGACAAACTACAAGATAGATATTCTGGGAATGTGTGAAACAAGATGGCTAGGAACGGAAAGAATAAAACTAAATACAGGAGAGGTGATTTTATCATCAGGACACTAGGAACCTGGAGCACAACATAGTGAAGGGGCAGCTATAATGCTATCAAAGAATGCACAGAAGACACTAATAGAATGGGAAGCAGTAGGACCAAGACTAATGAGAGGAACATTTTAAACAACCAAAAACAAAATAAAATTACACATTATCCAATGCTATGCACCAACCAAAGATAAGGATGATTTAGTTAAAGATGATTTCTATAAACAGCTGCAATGTCAGATGGATGCAAGACGAGCCAAGGATATTATAATCTTGATGGGAGACCTAAATGCTAAAGTAGGATCAGACAACTGAGGCTTCGAAGAGATTATGGGAAAACATGGACTTCAAGATATAAACGAGAATGGAGAGATATTTGTGAATTTCTGCGCCCTTAATCAAATGAGCCTAGGAGGAACAATATTCCAACATAAAAGAATACACAAAGCTACATGGGTGTCACCAGATCATAGAACGGAAAATCAAATTGATAACATATGTATTAATAATAAGTTTAAGTCATCCTTACAGGATGTAAAAGTATATGAGGGGCAGATGTAGCTTCTGATCATCATCTCCTGATAGCCAAACTTAAAATTAAACTAAAAAGGTATGCTACAGCGAATAAGGGTAGAAAAAGGGTAGGGTATTTCAATGTAGGGTTTTTTAAAGAACAAGGAATTACAGATAAATTCGCAGTCACAGTATCAAACAAATATCAAATCCTCAAACAATTAGAAAATACAATAAATATAGAAGATCTTTGGAAACAGGTAAAAGATATATGGAAAGAGACATGCGAAGAAACACTGGGGAAAAGAGAACGCCAGAATAAGTCATGGATGACAGCAGAGACCCTGGATAAAATTAAAGAAAGAACAAGAAAGCAGACATAAATAAAAGCAAAACGAGAAGTAATAAAGCCAAGACACAGGAAGCTTGCACAGAGGTGAACAAAGAAGTGAGAAGATGTATTAAAAGGGATAAGAGGAAAAATATAGATGAAATAGCTAAAGAGGCTGAAGAAGCAGCAAATAAAGGGAATATGAAAGAACTGTACAACAGCACAAAGAAATTAAGTGGAAAATATAAACAGATCAATGCCTTTATTAAAGATAAGAAAGGAAATCTGCTTAGTAATATAAGGGAACAAATGGAGAGATGGAAAGAGCATTTTGAAGAACTTTTGAACAGACCCGGCTCAAATAATCCTCCAGATATACTACCAGCAGAAGAAGAATTACACGTTAACTGTGGAAAACCAAGCAAAGAAGAAATAATGAAAGCCATCAAACTATTAAAAAATGGTAAAGCCCCAGGACCAGATGAAATTCCTTCGGATCAACATCTCTACCAAGATGTTACATAATCTATTTGGGAGAGCGAAGAAATACCTAAAGACTGGAAAGAAGGTTATATGATCAAACTACCAAAGAAAGGAAGTTTACAGGAGCGCACAAATTATAGGGGAATTATGCTACTATCAGTGCCAGGAAAAATATTAAGCAGAATCATTCTGGAGAGACTAAAAGAGGCCATAGAGAAACATTTGAGAGATGAACAAGCAGGTTTTAGGAAGAACAGATCATGTGCTAATCAAATAACTACTCTACGTATAATAGTTGAACAACGTTTAGAACTAAAATCCCCACTTTATGTTGGATTCATAGATTACGAAAAGGCATTTGATAGTTTAGACAGAAGAATGATTTGGAAGTTGCTGAGTCATTACTGGATCCCCATAAAGTTTATTAACCTGATAAAAACAATGTATGGAGGAACGAAATGCAGTGTGGTGCATGAAGGACAGCTTACAGAAGCATTTGATATAAGAACAGGAGTAAGGCAAGGATGCCTTCTGTCTCCATTTTTTTTCTACTGGCCATAGACTGGATTATGAAAATAACTCGAAACAACAGAAATGGAATCTAGTGGTCACTGACCAAACAACTTGATGATTTAGACTTTGCTGACATAGCTCTCCTATCACACAGCCATCAACAGATTCAGGATAAAATGAGCAAACTTGAGGAGAGATCACAACAGCTAGGACTGAAGATTAATAGAGATAAGACCAACATTATGTGAATTAATACAGTTGGCAATAACCAAATAAAACTAGGAGAATTACCTCTATTAGATGTACAATCTTACATATATCTGGGCAGTAATATAGATAAAGAGGGAGGAACAGAAAATGATACCAAAATAAGGATATCAAAAGCAAGAGGAGCTTTCATTGCACTGGGAAACATATGGAAATCCAAAGAAATTAGGTTAAATACAAAAATAAAAATTTTCAACTCATGTTAAGTCGATCCTATTATATGGCTGTGAAACATGGAGAACAACAAACTGACAATCACGAAGATGCAAACTTTCATTAATGGATGCTTACGCAGAATAAAAGGATGGAAATGGCAGGACAAAATCGCTAACAAAGAATTATGGAAATGTACCAGTCAAATACCAGTGGATAAAGAGATACAGTTAAGACGATAGCGTTGGATAGGACACACACACACTACGGAAGCCAACTGAGAGTATTACACAACAGACCCTTTTTTGGAATCCCCAGGGGAAATGACAAAGAGGAAGACGAAGGAATTCTTGGAGAAGACAGATAGAAGCAGATATGAAGATGATGGGGAAGACATGGAATGATCTTAAAATAATGGCAAAAAACAGAATGACTTGGAAAGTGTTTGTTGAAGACCTATGCTCCAATGGGAGCTAAAAAGGTAGAAGAAGAAGATACCTAGGCCTACAAATAACTACAACTATGTTTGATAATGAGTGGACGCGGTTTAAGCTTTGTGTCAGAAGTTTATCAGTTCAAAGGTAAGGATACGCGAATACATCAAACTGCCTTCAATATAGGAAGTTTAAGCTTTCTCGGGTAAGGTAAAACAAAGTAAACTAGGAATATGTTCACGTCTATTCCTGGTGATGATGTGCAAAAAATAAGGAGGACTCATTATCCAAAACTTTGACATCAAGTAAAGTAAAGTAAAGTAAAGAAGTTCGTCACGTCAAGTAGCGTATAGCGAATATGTTATTAGTTAGCATAAACTTTACAGACCTTCGGCACATGATTTTGGAGATAATGTGGTGGTATTACGCCCGTGCAGCTTTACTTTCCCATTACAAAAATCCAGTACCCATTTAAGGCTAGGTGAACCCGGAAGCTGTCGATTAGGATCGAACCCGACCTCTTGTCCTTTGTACTCCAGTTCACTAACAACTGAGCTATCGCGGCTCCCTTTTGACATCAATATTAGTTACATAAGATTCATTATCCAATAGCTTTGTTATGCAAGATTAATTATGAATGACTAATTATCCAATTATGTGGTTAAGCAAGATTAGTTATAAAATACTCATTATCAAATAACTTTGATATTTAATTACGATTAGTTATGAAAGACTCATTATCCTATAAAGTTGGTATACAAAATTAGTTATAAAAGACACATTATCCAATAGCTTTGTATACAAGTTTAGTAATGAGAGTCATTTTTCAACTTTGATATGCAAGATTACTTATTTATTTGAACTCTTTTTTCTATTTTAGATCAAATTTTACAATTGGGGACACTGTGAACATCATCATCAATATTGCGGACAGAAAGGGTAGGCCAAAGGTCAGAGGAGGAGATAGGGTCAAGGTTTGGATTAAGGATGTGGAACATCAACATAGCATAAGTGTAAAGATTGTTGACTTTGACAACGGGACCTACCTGGCAACAACGTTGCTGCCCTGGGCGGGCACTGTGAGGTAATTTAAAATGGGAATCACAGGTACTGGGAGGCACTGTAAAGAGTGAGCAAGAGCTACTGTGAGGTAATATAAGGAGCAACGCAGAGCTACTGTGAGGTAATATAAGGAGCAACGCAGAGCTACTGTGAGGTAATGTAAAGAGTGACCCAGAGCTACTGTGAGGTAATGTAAAGAGTGACCCAGAGCTACTGTGAGGTAGTGTAAAGAGTGACCCAGAGCTACTGTGGGTGATGTAAAGAGTGACCCAGCGGTACTGGAAGTAATGTAAAGAATGACCCAGAGGAACTGTGAGGTAATATAAGGAGTGAACCAGAGGTACTGTGAGGTAATGTAAAGAGTGACCCAGATGTATTGTGAGGTAATGTAAAGAGTGAGCCAGAGGTACTGTAAAGTGATGTGAAGTGTGTACCACAGGTATTGTGAGATAATGTAAAAAGTGATCGGTAGGTACTGTGAGGTAATGTAAATAGTCACCATACGTATTGTGAAGTAATGTAAAGAGTGACTCAGAGGTCATCATCATCATCATCATCGTGTGCCCTCTCCGCAACGAAGGTTGGCTACCATGGATCGCCATTCTACTCTGTTTCTTGCTTTGATGGTGCAGGCTGACATAGATTGACTTGTCCATCTTTTGATGTTACTCGTCCATGTTAGTCTTGGTCTGCCTCTGCCTCTTTTGCCTTGTATTTTTCCTTCCAATATTACTTTTAGTAGGCTGTTGTGTCTTTTAACATGCCCCAAAAATTTAATTTGTCTTCTCTTAATTGTGTTCAGCAGTTCTCTTTTTATTTTCAGTTGTTTTAAAACTTCATCGTTTGTTATCTTTTGTTTCCATCAAATTCTACCTTATCTTCTATAAATCCACATTTCAAAGGCTTCAATTTTCTGTTCTGTTTTCTTGTCTAATGTCCATGTTTCTGCACCATACAGGAATATTGAGAAGATGTAACATTTTGCCCTTCTTAGTTTCAGCCCTGCTGATATTTGTTTTGTTCTTAGTATATTTTTCATGGCATTAAAATTACTTTTTGCCATACCTATTCTTTTGTTTATTTCAGTTTTGCATTTTCCATCATTGGTTATAGTATGTCCTAGGTAGTTGTAACTCTGGACTGTCTCCAGATGTGTTCCCTCAACTGGGACATTTAATTGTAGGTCTTGAGAATTTTCTTTGTTTATGATCATAGTTTTAGTCTTTTTGATATTCATTTCTAGTCCATATTTTTTGCTTGTTGTGTTTATCACATTAAGCAATTGTTGTAGGTCTTTAGGATTTTCTGCTAGTAGAACATTATCATCAGCATATCTCAGGTTATTGATTATCTTTCCATTAATGTTTAGACCTGGTATCTCTGAGATGTTTTTAAAGATTTGCTCAGTGTATAGATTGAACAAGCTTGGTGATAGGATGCATCCTTGTCTTACTCCTCTTTTTATATCCATGGGTGTAGAGTTCTCCTTGTTATATCTTATTATTGCTGTTTGCTCCCAGTACAAATTACATATTAGTCGTATGTCTGTGTCGTCTAGATTTATATCCTTTAGGCAGTCTATGAGTTGGTTATGGTGCATTCTATCGAAAGCTTTGGTGTAGTGTATAAAGCAGGCATATATTGGTTTGTTTACTTCTGTGTACTTTTCAATCAATGTTCTCATGCTGAATATGGCTTCTTTTGTCCCACTGTTTTTCTTGAATCCAAATTGTTGCTCCTCTAATTCAGTATTGATTTTATTCTGAATCCTTCCCTGTATAACTTTTAGTAATTCAATTAGTACTCAGAGGTACTGTAAGGTAATGTACAGAGTAACCCAGCGGTACTGGAAGTAATGTAAAGAATGACCCAGAGGCACTGTGAGATAATAATGTAAATCGTGTTCCAAGAGTACTGTAAGGTAATGTAAGGGGCGTTCCACAGAATATCGTTTTGTATGAACAAGCTAAGTAATTAACACCTAGCGATGTGTAGAGAGGGAGACATGATGCGGTAACTTCATTTTTTAAGCTCTGTTATACAATAGCTACCTCCTTTTAAATAGTCAAGTAACCTACAATCCCCTTTCATAGAAGTCAAGTAACCAATAAATAAAGTCATGCGATTTCTTACATGGAAAGTATATATATTCAAATAGGAGAAGGCGGTAGACAGACCCAGAGTAAGATGGAAAGCAGGTCAGTATTGACTCCATAGGTTAGTATTGACACTATATAGTACCGATAAACTATCGGTCTCACTTCCATTGAGATAAATTTGTTACACAAGACTTTTTTTCATTTTCTGACATGTTACTTTGACCGGGGTGCTATTCTTTTTTTTTTTTTTTTTTTTTATAATTTCTGTGATGCATCTTCCGTCTGATGTTGTTAAGGTCCCCAAGTATTTGAGACTGCACTTTTTTTCAGATTTGTCCCGCTTAATTTTATGCTGCATGATGGTGACATTTGTTTCTTCGATATGATTTTACTTCTGTTTACGTAATATTTGGTCTTTCTTTTTTGAACGTCGTATATTCTCCGCATCTCCGTATCTGCTATTAAGATTGTCATTCGCATATCGCGCAGAAGGAGATGTAATTTGCAATCTTTAGCTCTTCTGTTGACTTTTGCCTCTTTAAAGTTTCCTAGTGTTTCTAATATTTCATTAATCCATTGTTTTCGTGTTAAGCTCTGAGTCTGGTGTTCTTTCAACCCTTAATTATAGTTTCGTTTTTTTTTGTGTATTTTTATCGTTCTATCAAATTACGTGAGCAAGCCATTTTATGTATATGTTTCATTAAGTATTATGTAGCGGGACTTGTTCGTAGCTTTTTATTTTCCTTTCTTCATATATACACACACACACACACATATATATATATATATATATATATATATATATATATATATATATATAATTACAACTGTCTGTACACGTATTATCTCCACAGGGTGGTGACCACTTTAAAAAACTCTCGAGAGTACATGAGAGCACTAATCTACATCCAGAGAGTTCTAAAATGTACGATGACCTTTGTAGGGGCTTACAAGAATTCTAAGGTAAATTATGGGCTGTAAGAAGGGAAGATGTCACAGCTGGAGGCGACTATCAACTTCAATCAAATGAAGGGATCTTATTAAAAATGCAGAGTTGTCTTGAAAAAAAATACTTGCCGCTGAAGCAACACACACAAGTAACAACTCCAATAGACAACTCCAATAGACAACTCCAATAGACAACTTCAATAGACAACTTCAATAGACAACTCCAATAGACAACTTCAATAGACAACTTCAATAGACAACTCCAATAGACAACTTCAATAGACAACTTCTATAGACAACTTCAATAGACAACTTCAATATACAACTGCAATAGACAACTTCAATAGACAACTCCAATACACAACTCCAATAGACAACTTCAATAGACAACTTCAATAGACAACTCCAATAGACAACTTCAATAGACAACTTCAATAGACAACTTCAATATACAACTGCAATAGACAATTTCAATAGACAACTTCAATAGACAACTCTAATAGACAACTTCAATAGACAACTCCAATAGACAACTTCAATAGACAACCCCAATAGACAACTTCAATAGACAACTTCAATACACAATTCCAATACACAACTCCAATAGACAACTTCAATAGACAACTTCAATAGACAACTTCAATAGACAACTTCAATAGACAACTCCAATAGACAACTTCAATAGACAACTTCAATAGACAACTTCAATAGACAACTTCAATATACAACTGCAATAGACAATTTCAATAGACAACTTCAATAGACAACTCTAATAGACAACTTTAATAGACAACTCCAATAGACAACTTCAATAGACAACTCCAATAGACAACTTCAATAGACAACTTCAATACACAATTCCAATACACAACTCCAATAGACAACTTCAATAGACAACTTCAATAGACAACTCCAATAGACAACTTCAATAGACAACTTCAATAGACAACTTCAATAGACAATTTCAATAGACATCTCCAAAAGACAACTCCAATAGACAGCTTCAATAGACAACTTCAATAGACAACTCCAATAGACAACTCAAATAGACAAGTCTAATAGACAAATTCAGTACATAACTTCAATAGACAACTCCAATAGACGACTCTAATAGACAAATTCAATAGACAACTTCAATAGACAACTCCAATAGACAACTCCAATAGACAACCCTAATAGACAACTTCAATAGACAACCCTAATAGACAACTTCAATAGACAACTCCAATAGACAACTCCAATAGACAACTCCAATAGACAACAATATACAACTTCAATAGACAACCCTAATAGACAACTTCAATAGAGAAACCCAATAGACAACTCCAATAGACAACAATATACAACTTCAATAGAGAAACCCAATAGACAACTTCAATAGACAACAATATACAACTTCAATAGAGAAACCCAAAAGACAACTTCAATAGAGAAACCCAATAGACAACTCCAAAAGACAACCCTAATAGACAACTTCAATAGAGAACCCCAATAGACAACTCCAATAGACAACAATAGACAACTTCAATAGACAACAATATACAACTTCAATAGAGAACCCCAATAGACAACCCTAATAGACAACTTCAATAGAGAACCCCAATAGACAACTCCAATAGACAACAATAGACAACTTCAATAGAGAACCCCAATAGACAACTCCAATAGACAACAATGTACAACTTCAATAGAGAACCCCAATAGACAACTCCAATAGAGAACCCCAATAGACAAGAATAGACAACAATATACAACTTCAATAGAGAACCCCAATAGACATCTTCAATAGAGAACCCCAATAGACAACTCCAAAAGACAACAATATACAACTTAAATAGAGAACCCCAATATACAACTTCAATAGAGAACCCCAATATACTACTTCAATAGAGAACCCCAATAGACATCTTCAATAGAGAACCCCAATAGACAACTCCAATAGACAACAATATACAACTTCAATAGAGAACCCCAATAGACAACTCCAATAGACAACTTTGTAGAGAATGACTTTCATAAACCTTTGCACTAGTCTTCATAAAGAACGCGTTTTTAACAGACTAATATTACCTGTCTTCAGGTTATATCGATTTCCTCTAAAACTTTCTTCTATATTTTACAACATCTGGCGCCCCCTGTCCTTACCTATGATTGTTGTTACGTTATTTATTTTTAAATTTCTGGAAAAAAAATCTTCCGACTTTGGAATTCCCCATGATAATTTATTGAAGTATTCTCTCCTCAATTCTGTAGATTCTGGTAAAATTGTTGCTCTTTTCCTGAGAAACTGCTATTTTTTATAATGAGAAAATTAAGCAAGAAATTGTGTTGTATTTTGGGATAAATTCCTATTAGATATTGTTTTTTTATAGAGTGACTCATTAAGGAATTGTGTTTTATAGAGAGACTCATTAAGGAATTGTGTTTTATAGAGAGACTCATTAAGGAATTGTGTTTTATAGAGAGACTCATTAAGGAATTGTGTTTTATAGAGACTCATTAAGGAATTGTGTTTTATAGAGACTCATTAAGGAATTGTGTTTTATAGAGAGACTCATTAAGGAATTGTGTTTTATAGAGAGACTCATTAAGGAATTGTGTTTTATAGAGTGACTCATTAAGGAATTGTGTTTTATAGAGAGACTCATTAAGGAATTGTGTTTTATAGAGAGACTCATTAAGAAATTGTGTTTTGTTTTTAGAAGCTTAAGTGGGAAATTGTATTTCGAAGACATATGTCGACATGAAAAAATAGTTTAATAACGTGGTTGAAAGGTTTCATGCTACCTTACAATTTTTGTAAGAGAAATAATCTTGTTATATTGCTGTAATAATACTTTGTAAAATAAACACACTATTGTATCGTACAAGTAAATTACCAGAGAAACGAGACACACTATGACGTTTTGGCAAAAACGTTAATTATGTACAAAACAAATACATATATAAAGATCAGCACGATAGGCAAATACTATTCTAAAATAAGAAAAGAAATATAAACAGAAGATAAATAATAAAGCAAAAGACTGATCTGAAAAATGACGGAAACTAACGGTGGCCAGGATTTATGTAGTTGCTGGTTATATGATTAAAGAGACAATAGGGCAGGTAATATTTAATTGGACCAAAAAGAGCCAAAGAGCGAAAAATTAGAAAGGGGTCTCATGAGGAAGGATTAATAGAGGTGTCCCATGGGGTGTGGTGAAAGAGGGAAAAAGAGCGAAAGATAGAAAACAGGGTTGGCAAGGGGGACGAAGGGCAGGAGAGGCAATAAAGTTAGAGCAGGGAGGAATAAAGATATAATACAGGGAAGAATGGGAGAAGAGACCCGTGATTAAAGAAAAGAGCGAAAGAGTTCAAACCCCTCGAATGAGTGCTGAATCGGACTAGAGTCGGTTTTCCAAAGCAAACCGACTGTTGCATCAGAGGAACAAGAAAATATATCAGTAACACGGAAGCCCTCAGAGATATGATGGCGTGAGAGATATGAAATGGAATGAGACAGGAGTGTTGTGTTCACGTTCGATATTATACAAGTATTCCTGTACCCTATCCCCTAAATTGTATCATCATCAGCCGAGTATATATGAGTGAAAACTCGCATGCTAAGACCTCGATTAAAGTCTCGTACTTTACCGTTACCATTTACCAACGTTTTTGCTGTTGAGACGTTTTTCTGTCTTCACGCTTTTGTAGTTAGGTATGTTAGTTTGGTTCTTCCGTGTTGATATTGTTAGCCATGCCCCAGTGAAGATATTTGTTTATAGATGTTAGATTTAACAATCTTCAGACAACTTGCACAGGACGTATTTGTCATTTTTAATATTTAAGATGCTTACATTTAAAAAAATTAATTTTATGTTATAAAAGAAATAAAAACATTCCTCCACAGGCCAGCGAGGCAGTTCCGTGCAGTCCATTCCCAATAGTGCCAGGTTTTAACAAATTAGAGTTGTGTAACTTGACACTAATCAACGGTAACTCCCCTTGGTTCTGTGGCCGGCCCAGCAAGCCTGAACTTGACTGTTCAGACTTCAGTAAAATTATGTACATCAAGAAAGAACTGGAAGCACCGATAACACCAGTGGAGGCCAATTTAATGAAGCAATTACCTCATATGTGAGTGCTTCTTTATGAATTACATATTTTGAAAATATTTTACTTCGATTTGATTTTCTTTTCTTTCATATGTTATAAGACGGGGGATTGGTTGGTCTCGTGGAAAGACGCCGGCCTCGAGACAAAGAGGTTGTGGTTTCAAATCCCGGCTACACCAGTTTATGATTTCTCTCTGCGGCAACCACCCCTGGTCTCAGCAGCGAGGCCCTGCTTCAAACGTCAATTACTCATCGACGGAAAAAATATGAGTACCGCCGAAGACGGAGTTATCTGCCTTTGCAGCGAGGGACCCCTATGCACACGGCTGCCAGGGAAAAATGGATTAACACGCAAAATTCAGTTCCTAGACTCTAGGGACTTCGTCAGAGGTCTAAGCTGGCGAACGAAAAAAATATGTTTATATGTTGACAGATTACTTATTGTGTATTTGTGTAGGTCATTCTACTATTTGCTTATTTGTTTTTTTTTTCAACACTCTTACAGTATATGTCTGTACTTGTACATGGTGTAACTCTCTGCTACGGAGTTTAGTATATAAACTTGGTGTAACTCTGTGATAAACAATTATCATTTTTTGGCCATGTAATGAGAAGAGAACAGCTGGAATATATTGTAACAACTGGGAAAATTGAGGGACGAAGAAATAGAGGGGAGCAAAGAGAAAAAATACCAGACAGCTTAAGAGAATGGCTTGGCAGAAGGTCAACAACAGAAATGATAAATAACTGTCGAGATCAAAAGTTGTGGAGAGATATGATTACCTACGCCAGCAGGCCCGGTACTTGATGTTGATGATGATGAACTCTCTGCTACGGAGTTCGTGCACCGGGGCTGATGCTATCTTCAGTAATTTTGCAAATATTTTCTGGGCGTGCTTCATTGGGGAAGGGGGGGGGGTGTGTGTGTGCGCGAGTATTACGGAGTTGTTTGTTGTGCAATGAAGATGGTCTGCCAAATAGACTGAAATTAACCTCTTTGCTAGTTGCCTGTGTGTTTATATGTTTGCTTATCTGTTTGGTTTGTTTTTCTATTTTTTCTCGTCAAGTTGTCTATATGTTTTGCTTTTTTGCTTTCCGTGTCTGCCCTTTCTGTTTTCTTTTTGCATGTTTTTTGCCTGTCTTTCTTTCTTTTTGCTTTTTACTCACTTATTTACATGATGTGTCTTATCTGTCTGTTTATTTGTATTTGTCTATCCACCTTTATGTTCGTATTTCTATATTTCATTCATGTATCTGCCAACGATTGCATAATTACATGTTTGTTTGATAATTTCTGTCTTTCTATTTTTGGCGTTTCTGTCTGTGCGCTGTTCGTCTATTCTCCAGTCTGACAGTCTGCGTATTAATTTTGCTTGTCTATTTGCCGGTCTACATGTCTGTCTTTGTTTATTTCTATTTGCCTGTATGTTTTATTACGTTTATTTTATTGTAACATAAAATAAAAACTATACTGCGGTAGCAGTATGTTAAAATAACAACCTGAATATAATGATGTTCTCATTTCGTTTCAACAGCGAGAACTTCATACAGAAGCCCATTCTGCTGACTGTAAAGTCGGGTACGTATCGATTCAGATACAGTCAGATACTAAATTGTCTACACCTGGCGCTTTATTTCTTAGTGTCTGTTTTATTAATTTTCTGCTCTATGATAAGATTAATGATCACTGAGGGAAAACCTTATAGCGCTAAATGGGGTTCGAACAGGTTTCTTTTTGCTTGCAAGTACATTAGCCAAATGATAACGCGACTCTCGTATGGAAAAGAAACCTAAACAATTGGTCAACAGAAAGAAACCTAAACTACTGGTCAACAGATAGAAATATGGTCCACACCCACCTCCTGGAAGAGAAACTATATGGGTCAATCGAATTGCTTAAACAGATAGCTGACTTCATGAGAGAGTCTGGAATCCTACTCTGATTGAGTCTTGATCGCAGAGTGAGAGAGAGAGAGAGAGAACAGATAGAAACATGTTTATGGACACAGAAATGTTGTTTAACAAAAGATACTCACATATACATTGTAGCCTTAAAAGATTAATGACAGTGTTGCAAAAGAGTGTTCAAGGCAAAACAAGAGAAAGTTTATAAACAACATTGAATGGAAACAGTAATCGTTTTTCATTATATTCCGTTCTATTCTACTCATGGAATCATTTTCATTATAGTCCGGACAAATCCATATTCACTCCACGACGGCCACAGCGTTTCTCGATGTAAATGTAGACTAACTGTTCCTGTAAGGTGTTCATTGTAGATACATCTGCTTTTCCCACTAAGCATTTTGGATCGACCTTTCCACCTTTATATTTCTCATTCTCTCAATGTATACATATCTTGTCACACCCATTCTCTCAATGTATACAATCTTGTCACACCCATTCTCTCAATGTATACAATATTGTCACACCCATTCTCTCAATGTATAAAATCTTGTCACACCCATTCTCTCAATGTATACAATCTTGTCACACCCATTCTCTCAATGTATACAATCTTGTCACACCCATTCTCTCAATGTATGCATATCTTGTCTCACCCATTCTCCACCTCTTCTACTTAAGGAATGAAGAACAAACTTGGCGATGCCATCTTTGTCCAGAGTAAGGCCACACACAGTGCCAGAGCTCTTAGTGAGCTTGTCCGCTATTTTATTGTCGTGCACACCAGCGTGCCCTGGAAGTACACCAACGTTAGTGCGCTCACTTTCAAATAAACAAGAGCTGCATCGCCTTATGCCATAAAGATTGCTTGTCAATCTTCCATATAATACATTGTGAATCCGTCACAATGACTGCGTGATTCATATTCTGTGTAAACAACCATGTTATCCCCGCCACCAAAAATTATTAACTCAAACGACGGCTTCTCAAGTCAGTTCCATCTGATGCAGGATTTTGTGAATTATTCCAGATTGATAACGGAGTGAAACAAGGATGTATATTATCTCCGTTACTATTTGAATTTGACATTGACTTCATAATGCACACATGCTGTACAGGTGACAAAGGCATTGGATGAACACTTGGATCTCAATTGCAGGACCGTGATTTTAAGGACGACATGGTTCTTTTCAAGAGTAATCATTTTTTTCGTTCGCCAGCTTTTTACTTCTGACGAAGTCCCTAGAGACTAGGAACTGAATTGTGCGTGTCATTCTATTTTTCCCTGGCAGCCGTGTGCACAGGCAGATAACTCCAACTTCGGAGGTACTCATATTTTTTTCCGTCGATGAGTAATTGACGTTTCAAGTCGGGCTTCGCTGCTGGGACCAGGGGCGGTTGCTGCTGAGAGAAATCATAAATAAAAATCCCAACCGGTGTAGCCGGGATTTGAACCCACAACCTCTCTGTCTCGAGGCCGGCGTCTTTCCTCCAGACCAACCAGTCCCCTAAGAGCAATATGAACATGATCAAAGAAAAAAAACACAAATGACTTGTCATTAATGACCAGAAAAATAGGATTTGAGATCAACCAAGAAAATACAAAAGTAATGAAAAATAAAATTCATTCAGAAGAAAAATATGCCTGAAAGGAAAAGCAGTGGTAGAAGTAGTTGGAAACTGCATAGATCAAGGAGGAGACACAAAGAAATAAATTAGAATCAGAAAGCAAAAACAGGAATGACTCTCAGAAACTTGATTAAATATGGAAATCAAAATTAATAAGCACAAAAACACAACTGAGGATTTTCATTTCAAATGTGTTATCCACCCTTACTTATGCATGCGAGAGCTGGAAATCAACGAAAGAAATAAACAATAAATTGGATACATTTGAAAACAAAACCCTCAGGAAAATACTTCCTATAACATGGAATGATTTCAAGACTAGTGTAGAAAGAAGATAAGCGATAAAGCATACAAAATATGAACAATGATCAAGAGAAGAAGGTGGTCTTGATGGCTCATCTTATATCCCTAGACCGGCCATACACTAATCTTGCGGTCTGTTGTTTGATGTGCGACGGGGATAATCTGACGACTAACTGTGTTTTATATGTTCGGAATTGGAGTCAAAAACGATGGCCTGACATCATCAAGCGCTATACATTAAAAAAAAAAATAATCTCGTCCAGGTGTTTTTTTAGTACCAGGTTACTTTCCCAATCGATCCCTACTAACTTGGCCAGACTAGACGAATTTGCCTGTGCTGGAGATACCACAAAGAGGTGGAGTAGGGTCTGAATGTTCACTGATCCAGGCGCAATCCATCAGCTATGAGTCGCTCAAACTCCCAGCTCTGTTGCTGTACCCTTGGTTTCTAACTCATAAAATGTCTCCGTCTTTCCTTGTTTGATGTGCGACGTGGATAGTCTGACGACTAACTGTGTGTTTATATGTTCGGAATTGGAGTCAACAACGATGGCCTAACATCATCAAGCGCTATACATTTTTTTAAAAATGTGACGATCATAATTTTCAGGACGTGAACTTCCGGTATATGGTGGATAGGCGGCAGAAACCATTGAAGGCTATGCATGAGAAGTGTTCCTTGTTGCAGTTTCCTCATACTGCATGTCCGGCTTGTTGCAGGAGCTAATGAATTAAGTGCTCTGTGCACACCGTGAGCTGTGTGTCTCATCCGTTTTGATCATGTTTCGATATTCCAATTGTTTACGATGAATGATGATATCGTATGACAGGGAACATTTGGCTGTGTTCACTTTCTGCGCGGTTTCGCCTTATGTCTTTTGGCGTGTGCTGAGACTGCTACAGTTACCTTTGTTTGTTTAGGAGATGAGATAGTAATTCGGATGATTACGCTGGCACGGGCGGTTGAGCAATTATGAATTTTAATTCGTTTCCAGTGATACCGGGGTCCTCCATAAACAAAGAACTAAAGGTGGTCTTATGTTTGCCAAGTGATGAGAAGAGAATCTCAAACATGCCCTCAAATGGGAACCTGTGGGTAAAACAAGCAGAAAAAGAAGCCGACCTAGAAAAATACTAAAAATAACGCCGAGGCGAGAGGCAATAACAGCAAGCATCAGTTCCCTCACCGAGATTAAGCAACTTGACCAGAAAAGAGGCGCGCGACGAGATACACTGGATTTCCTGTGCAAGGTCTGACACTTTATATAAACAATCGTCAGATATAGTTTAGAATTTCTGTCCCATGTGCCGTCTTCGACTCGAAAGGACAATCGATAGATATATATCTCCACCGTTGCTGCTTCCATCTCCATTCTCCTCCTAAATACCGTAATGCTACAATTGTCAGTTTCCATAGCCACTTCTTTGCTATTTTGGTGTGCCAATGTTGTGTTATCAACAAAATATATGGAACAACCAGAACATCAAACAAACATAGTCAGCAAATAGTAAGAGTGTCATCAACAAAATTATGCACATGTCATGTCATATGTGTAAGTGTATCTCTGGTGCATCCGAGCATTACTAGTAGTAGGTCCTCACTTAGAACCCTTCCAAACTCGAGATCGAAATTGACGAGAGAGTTAACGTGTCCAAACCATAACCCAGTAGTGAGAGCACCACAGCCTGCATGAGAGAGTTAGCGTGTCCAACCCATAACCCAGTAGTGAGAGCACCACAGCCTGCATGAGAGAGTTAGCGTGTCCAAACCATAACCCAGTAGTGAGAGCACCACAGCTTGCATGAGAGAGTTAGCGTGTCCAACCCATAACCCAGTAGTGAGAGCACCACAGCTTGCATGAGCAAGAATAGATTGCTGGAGGCTCACCCTGACCATGATCTTGATCGCCCTGACACCTCTCCCTGATTTTTAAATGACATCTTTTCGTCTTGTCAGACGGTCTAGTAGAGGCTATTGTGTATTTTTTTAGGTTTTGTTTTTGTCGAACAGCTTCTCTCGTGGTTGATTCTACCAATGTTTAACAAGCATTCACAGAATGAACAAGTCAGGCCCACTGGTCCACAGGGTTTTCCATCCCTTTTCATGAGTCTTTTCTCTTCTAAGTTTTGTCTTAGCACAGTCTCAAATGATGTTATTCCGTTCCTTATTATACATGCTCTCCATGATGTGCTCTTACTTGCCAGATGTTCCCAGTCATATTCACTCACATATGGAGAAGTCATTCAGAGATGATTTACATATATCTCTATATCGTAGTTTAGGTTTAACCGATTTGTCTTTTTCCGTGTGTTAGTTCACCATATAGTATTTGCCTGGGGATGCGCTTTTCTTCCATTCGCTGGACGTGCCCCAGCCATCTTAATCTTCGACATCTGAGCATGGACATGATTGTTGGGGTTTTAGCCCGTTGCAGGACAGTTAAGTTGGTTATTTTGTCCTGCCATTTGATGTGCATTATTCTGCGGAGCCATCGCACGTGGAAGACATTTACTCTTTTTTCCTGGTTTGATTTTTAAATGACATTGGTCTATTCATTATCATGTAAACAGAAACGTACCGGCGGAGCTAATTGTGAAAAGAGATAATTTATGGTAATGAGAGATAGGCAGAAAGAAATAGCAAAGACGCAGGACAACTTATGAGAGCGGCAAGTAAGAGAATCAATAAAAATAATAAACAACTGTTGAAATAAAATTGATCCTGTTCTAAACCTGGAGATAACAAACATCATAACAGTCTTTGTCTATAAACATAACTGATTTTTTGTTCACTAGACAAACATGGAGCCATGCGTCTTGAAGACCCGGATGTAGCCTGCTACAAAGTGTCCCCCAAGTCAACGTGGCAGCAAACAACGCCCTCTGGGTATTTGTACAACAAGACATGGAAGTCCTTTCTGTGTCGCGCGGAGGAGAACACAGACCCGTCCTGTTTTAATAATGTAAATGTAAGTTTGAGAACAAAGAGATGTTTGCTTAAAGCAACATTGCGTGACGTATGAAGTGTTTTTAGTTTGTTGTTTCGTTGTTTGTTTTTTTCTTGTGTTTAACACGTAAAATTGTAGTGTTTTCTTTTCCTTCTTATCTAACTGTTCTATACTGCTTTATTAAAAAAAAATAAAAAAAAAAAAAAAAACATTCTGGACTTATGACGTTACTGTGGTCAGATAGAGAAATAAGGCCGCTAGTCCTGAGCGATCAGCACGTGATGCTCGGGTCTGAGTCTTTTTTTTTTTCCACCCGCGGGAGATACAGTAATTCTTGACCCCACTGGTATTCGAACAAAAATTCTAGAATTCTCTTGGTTTGGAGAACCGTCGCTCACGATGGGAGAACAATGAGGTATTGTTTCAATCACCAGATTTTTCATGCTTTAAGGTTGTATTATATTGTAATGTTCGAACCCAACCGACGGCTTTCGGGTTCACCCAGCCTTAAATGGGTACCGGATTTTTTTTCTGGGAAAGTAAAGCGGCACGGGCGTAATACCGACCACGTTACCCCAAAAATCATGTCCCGAAGGTCTGTAAAATTTATGGTCACTAACACCATATTCAGGAGTAAGGCAGGGATACCTTCTGTCTCCATTTCTCTTTCTACTGGCCATAGATTGGATTATGAAAATAACTTTAAAAATAAAAATTTTCTACTCAAATGTTAAGGCGGTCCTATTATATGGCTGTGAAACATGGAGAACAACAAAATTGACAATCACGAAGATACAGACTTTCATTAATGGATGTTTACGCAGGATAAAAGGATGCAAATGCCAGGACAAAATCACTAACATAGAATTATGGAAATGTACCAGTCAAACACCAGTGGATAAAGAGATACAGCGAAGACGATGGCGCTGGATAGGACACACACTACGGAAGCCAACTGAGAGTATTACACAGCAGGCCCTTTTTTGGAATTCCCAGGGGAAAAGACAAAGAGGAAGACCAAGGAATTCTTGGAGAAGACAGATAGAAGCAGAGATGAAGATGATGGGGAAGACATTGAATGATCTTAAAAGAATGGCAAAAAACAGAACGACTTGGAAAGTGTTTGTTGAAGACCTATGCTCCACTGGGAGTTAAAAAGATAGAAGCAGAAGAAGAAGAAGGAGAACACCATATTCCCTATGCGCCAAATTGGCGTGACGGGGGTACTTTACTTTTTTTAAATATTGTAATGTACTATATGTAATGTACTCTATTGTAATATATCATATTGCTATGTAATGTAGTGCAGTGTATAAGTGTATTGCATTACATCGCACTGCAATATTTTGTTTTTTTTGTTGTGTTGCATACCATTTTATTGCATTGTATTGTATTACATGAAAACGAGGGACAGTGAAAAAGCTCTCAATAGTAACCATCCCTTGCATTGAAGATAGTACAAGTTGATGATAACTGTGATTTTCACATTTTGTTTAAATTTTTTTTATTTAGGTGCTTGGGGTGGGGGGGGGGGGAAGAGAGAAAGGGGGGGGGGCGGGTATTTGAATATCTTGATAAAGTTTGTTTGTTTTTTGGGGTTTTTTTATTGAGTCTACCTACCTACTGATGGTAAAATAGCTTTTGCATAACATTATTTCTACAGATGATTATCTATGGTGACTCAAACGCCAGGGAGTTCTATCTGAGTGTTATGAATAGAGCGAACTGCTCAGAGGCTCTTACAGCACGAAAGTCATTCATGTCTCCACATACTTGCAGGAACAAAAGGAACAATTTTACGGTAAAGCTGATGTGTCACTCAAGCCCATTTCATTCTCCAGTGGTAAGTTCATATGAAGTAGCATGATCACGAAATACGTGTATCTCGTTAAAATGTCCCTCCAAGCCTTGCTTGGCGCATGGGAAATATATGGTGTTAGTGACCATTTCTTTACGTGGCCAACGGCACATTTTTGGGTGATGTGGTCTGTATCTTGTGAGCTTCGAAGCCTTTCTGGCGTTCGACACAAATTAATCATATTGGCAAAACCCGGAACTGTCTATCTATTATCTATCTAGACCTTTCGAGCCGTAACCGGCCCATAGGGCGTAGACCAAGATACACTTCTCCTATATGAATTTTTGTTCTAGCAGTTTTCTTTTAAAGATATTTTATCAAATCTCGCCATCTGTATCTGTTGCAAGCAGTTCTATCTCATTGGGAGCCGATTCCTGCTGCTCTTGCCTCTCTCATCAATGTTCTTCTCAGTGTCTCCTGGGTCTTCTCTTTTTCTTTTACCTGTTGTTTCCCATATGAGGGCTGCTTTGCTATTCGATTATATCTTCTTCTCATCACATGTCCAACGTATGACCATCGTCTTTTCTTTATTACTGAAGATATTAGTGGTTGATGGCGATTTCTCTAATTTCTCGTGTTGTTTTGAATTCGTTCCATTCTATACCAAGTATTTTCCTTAGACATTTATTTTCGAATGCGTTCAACTTTGTTTCTATATCCTCTTGTTGTTCCAGCTTCACACGCATATTAAGGGTTGATAGTACATTTGATTTGAATAGCCTAAGTTTTGTGTTTGTGCTAATGAGTTTTGATTCCACAACTTTTCAAGGTTCTGAAAGACATTGCTGCTTTAGCCAGTCTGATTCTAATTTCTTTGCTCGTATCCCCTTCTCGATCAATGTGACTTCCAAGATAGATAAGTGATCGATCTCTTCTGTACTGGTTTGTTTTCCATGTATATTTTGTCACTGTGTGGAATTAAACTTTTCATGACTTTAGTCTTTTCATGATTGACCTCAAGCCCAATTTTGCTGGCTATTGATGATAGTTCATTTGTGTTTTCCTGCATCGTTTTTATCTGACTGCTGATGAGAACTATGTCATCAGCAAAGTCGAGGTCCTCAAATGGTCTCCTTGTATCCATTCGATGCCTTTATTACCAGTGCAGCATTTCTTCATTATGAAGTCCATAACAATTCCAAATAACAAGTGCGATAAATACATCCTTGTTTAACCCAGTTTCTATTGGGAAACATTCGCTCAGTCCCCTCTGTTCGAACTGCACATGTGTAACCATCATACATGTCTTTGATAATATTTATGATTTTTGATGGTAAACCATATTGCTTCAGAATTTCCACAAAGAGATCTCTAGATACTATCAAATGCTTTTTTGAAGTCGATGAAGTTAAGTACAAAAGGTTTTTGCTTCAATGTGTTCCTCCAATATAAGTCGTAGAGTGAAAATGTGGGTCAAGACAAGCTTCTCCCTTTTCTAAACCCAGCCTGTTCTTCACGCATTACTGTATCTATTGAATCCTTTATTCTATTTAGGATGATTTTACAGAATAACTTTGAGGCAACTGACAAAGTGTCACGCCTCTCCAGTTGTTACAATCTCTAAGATTGCCTTTTTTGGGATCTTAACAATGATTCCTTTTTCCATTTATGAGGCGTCTTCTCTGTTTTCCAAATGATGTTGAACATTTTTTGGAGATGTATTAAATATGGCTATCAATTGCCTTGAGGATCTCAGCTGTTAACTTATCCTCTCCAGCAGCCTTGTTATTGGTCATTAGCTTTAAGGTGGTTTCTATTTCACTCAAGGTGAAGTCATCCGGAACTGTCTACTGATTACTAATTCACGCACTAATTACTCACGTGTGGAACTTTTACTGATTACTAATTCAACACTAATTACTCACGTGCGGAACTTTTTACTGATTACTAATTCACACACTAATTACTCACGTGCGGAACTTTTTACTGATTACTAATTCACGCACTAATTACTCACGTGTGGAACTTTCTACTGATTACTAATTCACACACTAATTACTCACGTGCGGAACTTTTTACTGATTACTAATTCACACACTAATTACTCACGTGCGGAACTTTTACTGATTACTAATTCACGCACTAATATACTCACGTGTGGAACTTTCTACTGATTACTAATTCACACGCTAATTACTCACGTGTGGAACTTTCTACTGATTACTAATTCACGCACTAATTACTCACGTACGGAACTTTCTACTGATTACTAATTCACGCACTAATTACTCACGTACGGAACTTTCTACTGATTACTAATTCACGCACTAATTACTCACGTGCGGAACTTTCTACTGATTACTAATTCACGCACTAATTACTCACGTACGGAACTTTCTTCTGATTACTATTCACGCACTAATTACTCACGTACGGAAGTTTCTACTGATTACTAATTGGCGCACTAATTACTCACGTACAGAACTTTCTACTGATTACTAATTCACGCACTAATTAATTACTCACGTACGGAAGTTTCTACTGATTACTAATTGGCGCACTAATTACTCACGTACAGAACTTTCTACTGATTACTAATTCACGCACTAATTACTCACGTACGGAACTTTCTACTGATTACTAATTCACGCACTAATTACTCACGTACGGAACTTTCTACTGATTACTAATTCACGCATTAATTACTCAAGTGCGGAACTTTCTACTGATTACTAATTCACGCACTAATTACTCACGTACGCAACTTTCTACTGATTACTAATTCACGCACTAATTATTCACGTACCAGCCTTCTTTTATTTGGTTTTTTTTAAAAACTTTATTACTACATTTCTTATTTTCTGACAACACATGCGAGACACATTTATTTATTTACTTATTCCACCCAAGCATGACATGGGAGCCGCGATAGCTCAGTGGTTAGTGAACTGGACTACAAAGAACAAGAGGTAGGGTTTTATCCCAATCGACGGCTTCCAGGTTCACCCAGCCTTTAATGGGTACCGGATTTTTTTTTCTGGGAAAGTAAAGCGGCACGGGCGTAATACCGACCAAATTACCCCAAAAATCATGTGCTAAAGGTCTGTAAAATGTATGGTCACTAACACCATATTTCCCTATACGCCACTTGGCGTGACGGGGGTACTTTAGTTTTTTTTACTCAAGCCATGACATAGATAGCTTAGCAGAGCTGCAGTTTCTACCATACACCAAGTGTCTCACTGTGGCAGTTCATGATCACATCAATAAAATTAACGCACTTTAGACCCTTTATTGGAGCGTAGACCACGGACAATGTCTTTCCATCCCTATTATTTCATATTTTCTGTACTTCTATCCGGTATAAGCCGATGTTCTTCAGTGTTTCCATAACAACAAATCTGATACGATGAGCTGTGCACAGATGTGGCGTTATTCTCTGTTCGAAATACGGTGCCAAGTTAAACTAGTTACCATAATGATATATTGTATAGGTAGTACTTTTTATTTTCAGCCAGAACGGCACAGAACGCGTTCTGTATTTATTTAAGGTCTTATTCATCCCCAGACAAAAATGGTATTAGTAATTTAAAAAAAAAACCTAGAAATTGCCGAAATAAATTTAAGATCTTATTAGCTGTAACATAACAAAGCCTAGCAAAGATCGTTCTGCAAGGAATGTGAAAGCATGGAGAAAGAGAGGTAGACAGAGAAAGAAAGGTAGACAGAAAAAGAGGTAGACAGTGAAAAAGAGGTAAACAGTGAAAGACAGATAGACAGAGAAAGAAGGTAGACAGTGAAAAAAGGTAGATAGAGAAAGAGAGGTAGACAGAGAAAGAGAGGTAGACAGTGAAAAAAGGTAGATAGAGAAAGAGAGGTAGACAGAGAAAGAGAGGTAGACAGAGAAAGAGAGGTAGATAAAGAAAAGAGAGGTAGACAGAGAAAGAGAGGTAGACAGTGAAAAAGAGGTAGATAGAGAAAGAGAGGTAGACAGAGAAAGAGAGGTAGACAGTGAAAAAGAGGTAGACAGAGAAAGAGAGGTAGACATTGAAAAAGAGGTAGATAGAGAAAGAGAGGTAGACAGAGAAAGAGAGGTAGACAGAGAAAGAGAGGTAGACAGAGAAAGAGAGGTAGATAAAGAAAGAGAGGTAGACAGAGAAAGAGAGGTAGATAGAGAAAGAGAGGTAGACAGAGAAAGAGAGGTAGACAGAGAAAGAGAGGTAGATAAAGAAAGAGAGGTAGACAGAGAAAGAGAGATACACAGAGAAAGAGAGGTAGACAGAGAAAGAGAGGTAGACAGTGAAAAAGAGGTAGACAAAGAAAGAGAGTAGACAGAGAAAAAGAGGTAGACAGAGAAAGACAGGTAGACAGAGAAAAAGAAGTAGACAGAGAAAGAGAGGTTTGAATGGTCCAAAAGATGACAGAAGATAGAGAAAAATGGCGAAGGTTGTAGAAGTCTGTCAGTAGTGACACGACTCCGGGATAATCGCTTGTAGAAGTATGTCAGTAGTGACACGACTCCCGGATTATCGCTTGTAGAAGTATGTCAGTAGTGACACGACTCCCGAGATTATCGCTTGTAGATGTTTGTCAGTGGTGACACGACTCCAGGGGTTATCGATTGTAGAAACTATGTCAGTAGTGACACGACTCTCGGGGTTATCGCTCTGAAGAAGTCTGTCAGTAGTGACACTACTCCCGGGGTTATCGCTTGTAGAAGTCTGTCAGTAGTGACACGACTCCCGGGGTTATCGCTGGTAGAAGTCTGTCAGTAGTGACACGACTCCCGGGGTTATCGATTGTAGAACTATGTCAGTAGTGACACGACTCTCGGGGTTATCGCTCTGAAGAAGTCTGTCAGTAGTGACACGACTCCCGGGGTTATCGCTTGAAGAAGTCTGTCAGTAGTGACACGACTCCCGGGGTTATCGCTGGTAGAAGTCTGTCAGTAGTGACACGACTCCCTGGTTATCGCTTGAAGAAGTCTGTCAGTAGTGACACGACTCCTTGGGTTATCGCTTGAAGAAGTCTGTCAGTAGTGACACGACTCCCTGGGTTATCGCTTGAAGAAGTCTGCCAGTAGTGACACGACTCCCGGGGTTATCGCTTGAAGAAGTCTGTCAGTAGTGACACGACTCCCTGGGTTATCGCTTGAAGAAGTCTGTCAGTAGTGACACGACTCCCGGGGTTATCGCTTGAAGAAGTCTGTCAGTAGTGACACGACTCCCGGGGTTATCGCTTGAAGAAGTCTGTCAGTAGTGACACGACTCCCGGGGTTATCGCTTGAAGAAGTCTGTCAGTATTGACACGACTCCCGGGGTTATCGCTTGAAGAAGAAGAAAAAAACTGAGCCGCGATTATAAAATAAAAAATACATTTACTCCTCGTTCTGTTTGAAAAGCTTGAATTAGTACCGACGAATTGTTCCTATAGGTGTTAACATTTGGTGTGCCTATAGGATTTAACATTAGGTGTGCCTATAGGATTTAACATTAAGTGTGCATATAGGAGTTAACATTAAGTGTGCCTATAGGTGTTACTATCGGTTTCCGGTTGTATCCAAGATGGAGGCATTATTTTTCTCCGGCTTGGTATAGAACCGTTGATCAGAGGTTTAACAAGCCGCTATCGTAAAAACGATTTTGTTAATGAAACGTAGACCTGATACAGAATGTGTAGATTAGTTAGGAGACCATTTGGAGGACCTCGATTTTGCTGATGACATAGTTCTCATCAGCAGTCAGATAAAACGATGCAGGAAAACACAAATGAACTATCATCAATAGCCAGCAAAATTGGGCTTGAGATCAATCATGAAAAGATTAAAGTCATGAAAAGCTTAATTCCAACAGACGACAAAATATACATGGAAAACAAACCAGTGGAAGAGATCGATCACTTCATCTATCTTGGAAGTCACATTGATCAAGAAGGGGATACAAGCAAAGACATTAGAATCAGAATAGCTAAAGCAGCAATGTCTTTCAGAAGCCTTGAAAAGTTGTGGAAATCAAAACTAATCAGCACAAATACAAAACTTAGGCTATTCAAATCAAATGTACTATCAACCCTTACGTATGCGTGTGAAAGCTGGAAAACAACAAGAGATATAGAAACAAATTTGAACGCATTCGAAAATAAATGTCTAAGGAAAATACTTGGTATAGCGTGGAACGAATTCAAAACAAACGAGGAAATTAGAGAAATCGCCAATCAACCACTAATGTCTTCAGTAATAAAGAAAAGACGATGGTCATATGTTGGACATATGATGAGAAGAGATAATAACCGAATAGAAAAGCAAGCCCTCATGTGGGAAACAACAGGTAAGAGAAAAAGAGTTAAGACCCAGAGAGACACTGAGAAGAACATTGATGAGAGAGACAAGAGCAGCAGGAATCGGCTCCCTCAATGAGATAGAGCTGCTTGTACAGAACAGAGACAAATGACGAGATTTGATAAAACATCTTTAAAAGAATTGAGAACTGCTAGAACAAAAATTCAGATAAGAGAAGGAGTATCTTGGTCTACGCCCTGTGGGCCGGCTACGGCTCGAAAGGTCAATATATAGATTGATAGGTGTTAACTTTAAGTGTGCCTATAGGAGTTAACATTAGGTGTGCCTACAGGATTTAACATTAAGTATGGCTATAGGTGTTAACATTAAATGTGCTTATAGGATTTAACATTAAGTGTGGCTATAGATGTTAGCATTAAGTATGCCTATAGGTGTTAACATTAGGTGTGCCTATAGGATTTAGCATTAAGTGCATCTGGTGTTAAAGACCATAATAGTAACTGGGACATTTACTGTGACAGTTAATACATTTGGTACTTCGCATTATCTAAATGGGAAATTAAAAAGAATAAATTGAATTCTCAAGACTGGATACCTTCCAAGATTATTTAAGTGTCTGCCAACACAAAGCGGACAAAATTAAAGTGTACAATGTAGGGAACGAGTTATACACACAGTATTCATTGTGATCTATTCGTTCCTTGCATACAAGCTTTGCCGCAGCACTGCAATTATTTGCCTGTTTCATATAAAAATGAGGGCATAACTGCTCACTTTACTTCTAGGAAAAAAAAAAGAACGATCGACAGGCTGTAGGTAGATATTATCACGTTGTTTTTATTGTAATAAAGACTTTTGTTATATCGTTATTTGATGTTTTATATGAATTTGTTGATATTTAATTATTTTATGACTTAAAACTTCTTGACATAAGTTCTTATCATGTATTTTAGACACAAAAAGAGACTGTCTTTGAGCTTACTGTTTTCTTTGCTTTAAATCTTATTGACAATTTTATTATTTATTACTTATCAATGTAATATAAACATAAAATGGTACAAAGCAGCTAAATTAATCAAGAAAGGAGACAAACTACAACGTTTCGACAAAAACCTTCATCGGCTGCAAAATGCAAACTATTCTTCTAATAAACACAGAAATCAAAATACGAAAGCCAATAAAGTAATTATCATCATCATCATCATCAAGTATCGGGTCTGCTGGTACCAAGTACGTGCGTAGGTGATCATGTCTCTTCACAACTTTCGATCTCGACAGTTATTTATCAATATCTGTTGTGGACCTGCTGCCAAGCCATTCTCTCAAGCTGTCTGGTATTTTTTCTCTTTGCTTCCCTCTATCTCTTCGTCCCTCAATTTTCCCAGATGTCACAATATATCCCAGTTGTTCTATTCTCATTGCATGGCCAAAAACTTATGATTGTTTCTTCCTAATATTGGAAATTATCTCTCTTTTTGCTTTGACCTCTTTCAGAACATTTTCATTACTCTTCTTAGCTGTCCATGGTTTGCTCAACATTCTTCTGTAAAACCACATTTCTACAGAAAACAGTAATACTGATATGAAAAATGCCGGAAAGAAACTGTGGCTAGGATTTACATAGTTTTTGGTCACACGATTAATAGACCATAGGGCAGGCATGATTTGATTGAACCAGAAGGAACCAAGCAGTAAAAAATAGCTATAAGTATTAGTTTTTAATATTTAATATATTTTATATGTTCTTATCTCCTATTACTTGTCACATTTACCGGTTTTATATTTTTTTAAATCTCGTCACACACACAGGCTGATTTCTCAGACTTTTCTTCGCTGCAACATCCAGCAGAGATCTTCGAGTCCGTTCCATCGACTGGCCGATACTTCATCAGCTTCAACCATTACATGCACTACACCAGCCATCACATGAGCGCTTACGAGCGAGGGCTGATCGCTTTGAGGGACGCTCTTAATGCACTTCTGAAACGGAATCCAGAAGTTCTCGTGATTTTTAGGGTACGCGGTGTCCATACACAATTATATGTGATGATGGATAATGTATAAACGACTAGAAAGGCATTCATCATCATCATCATCATCGCGTGCCTTCTCCGCAACGAAGGTTGGCTACCATGGATCGCATTTCTACTCTGTTTCTTGCTTTGATGGTGCAGGTTGACATAGATTGACTTGTCAATCTTTTGATGTTACTCGTCCATGTTAGTCTTGGTCTGCCTCTGCCTCTTTACCTTGTATTTTTCCTTCCAATATTACTTTTAGTAGGCTGGTGTGTCTTTTAACATGCCCCAAAAGTTTCATTTGTCTTGTCTTAATTGTATTTAGTAGTTCTCTTTTTATTTTCAGTTAGAAAGGCATTAGTTCATTGATAACAAACGGCTAGAAAGGCATTAGTTCATTGATAACAAACGGCTAGAAAGGCATTAGTTCATTGATAACAAACGACTAGAAAGGCATTAGTTCATTGATAACAAACGATTAGAAAGGCATTAGTTCATTGATAACAAACGACTAGAAAGGCATTAGTTCATTGATAACAAACGATTAGAAAGGCATTAGTTCATTGATAACAAACGACTAGAAAGACATTAGTTCATTGATAACAAACGATTAGAAAGGCATTAGTTCATTGATAACAAACGGCTAGAAAGGCATTAGTTCATTGATAACAAAGGACTAGAAAGGCATTAGTTCATTGATAACAAACGATTAGAAAGGCATTAGTTCATTGATAACAAACGACTAGAAAGATATTATTTTATTGACAACAAACGTCGGGAAGACTACATGGGACGACAGAGGTTAAAAGCAGACATAACAGTAGCTAATAAAACAAAATAAATGCACAACATATGACAATGAACTGATTAAACATTACCCCACAAAATCATGTGCTGAAGGTCTGTAAAATGTATGGTCACTAACACTATATTCCCTATACGCCACTTGGCGTGACGGGTCACTAACACTATATTCCCTATACGCCACCTGGCGTGACGGGGGTACTTTACTGCAATTGTCTTCCACAGCAGCAAATCGTAGTGGAACGTGAACTATAAAATGAGCTGAAGAGAAATTCGTGAATGCCTTCCAATTCACATGTTGCTGTGGAATATTAGGAAAATTATGGGATAATACTGAGAAAGAGCAATGAAGACACAATAGTGGAAGTAAACATTAAAAAGAACGGGCTTATAAACATCATTCTACAGAGGAAATTAATATACAATGTCCACGTCAAAAGACACAGCAGGTTGGAATGACATACATACAATACATCAAGGGCAGACCAATATGGTGGTTTCAAGACATCAAAGAGATCTTGAATATGACAACAGAAGAAGTGGGAGATCTGGTTAGAGATAGTGCTTTTTTTTTATAGAAGGGCTCTCATGAATGCAATGTTCTGCAAAGGACACGCGACCTTACTATCATGAACAAGAAAAGAACAAACAAGTCCATCGAAGCAACGTTGTTTTTTAATAAAACTGGTTATTGAAGAACATAAAGCAAGAACAATAAAGTATTTACTTATCTCACATTTGTTTATAACAGACATGGTGGCTAGTGAAATTTGTTATGGAAATCATGGTACCAATTAGTCTAGGGAAGAAGACCTAGAAGAAAGTGGGTGTAAAATATCACAGACGAGCTGGGATTGACTGCCGTCGACGCTTGATATCACGCATTAGGCACAGAAAAAGTGAGAGTAGCTGACGAGTCAAAATCCCTAAAGGGCAACTAGATTATGGTTGTTAATATAATTGCGATGAATATTAATGCTAAAGAGATGATACTCGCCAATTTGAGTGCATTAAAAATTTTTTTGGGGTTATGTTTTCTGACTAAGTATTAACCTATCTATCACTTTCTCTATTGTCCTTTAGAGCCGAAGACGACACACAGTGCAAAATATCTTGACTCTCTATGTTAGACGATCTTTCTTATCAAATATCAGACCTCGCACGGCACCCACAATGTATTTCGCCAAGCATCTCTGTTCTAGGCCAGTCGCTCAATCTCGACGTGCCTGCTGTTGTTGCCTCAGTAAAGTTATTAGTGTTTCTCTGTATCGACCTCTTTTTATTTTACCTCTGCATCCCATTTGGGAGCCGCGATAGCTCAGTGGTTAGTGAACTGGACTACAAAGGACAAGAGGTAGGGTTCGATCCCAACCGATGGCTTCCTGGTTCACCCAGCCTTAAATGGGTACCGGATTTTTTCTGGGAAAGTAAAGCGTCACGGGCGTAATACCGACAACTTTCCCCCAAAAATCATGTGCTGAAGGTCTGTAAGATTTATGGTCAATAACACGATATTCCCTATACGCCACTTGGCGTGACGGGAGCTATATACTTTTTTTTTTCCTCTGCGTCCCATTTAAGGGCTTGCTTTGAGATTCTCTTGTTGTCTCTTAAGTGTTAACGTATTACTCTTTCAACACCCTAACGATAAGAACCTGTAATGAATGTCACTAGGGTACAGTTAAAATAACTGATAAACATCTGACACAGTCATGCCCACCATCTGATGAATTGAGAAGGAAGTTTTGGTGATCACTTATATTATACCTGAACCATTTTTCTGGGGTATCACCAGTTTTGAACTGACCATTGCTTTCTTTGGAGTTATTAATTTTGACGTCCAATATACCTACTATTAAAAATTATTAAGTGATCATTAACGAACCGTGGACGACGTTTTCGTGTTTTGTAGTTAAATTATTTTGTCTTTTGGTCTAACTTTTTGGCCTTTGGATATACTTTCTTGATGTTTTGTGTCTAATTTATGTAACTTTGGGCCTAGATTTTTAGGGTTTTCAGTTCATCTTTTTGAAAATGGGATGAAATTTCTGTGTTTTGGTGTTAAATTATCTGTCTTTTGGACTAATTTTTTTGGACTTTGAATATACCTTTTTGTCCTTTCGTATCTAACTATTTTGACTTTGGACCTACATTTTTTAGGGTTTTGGGTCCAAGTTTGTGACTATGAGCCGAAATTTTGGGATTTGGAACTAAGTTTTTTTACCAGTAATGATCACCTTTACTGTTGTCTGTTATTCGTTAAAGTGATAAAGATATGTAACTCCAAAGTCTAAGCTTTTCTTGGGGTTGGGAGTAACGTTTTGGTCTTTAGTACTAAATTTTCTGAGATGTGATAATCACCTTTAACGATGTCTGTCGTTCGTTGAAGTGGGAAACATTGGTATTACAATCTTCAGAGCTCAAAATGAGGTCATAGAACTCCTCTGGAATTGCCTCAGGGGTCAAATCGAGTTCAAGTAACCCACCACCCGCATTACTCTCCCCCCACCGCTGACCCGATAGGCACTACATATGCTTCGCCTAATGCGCTTCTCTGATTGATTATAATCCAGATGTCAGTCATTTATTTGCTCCGCCTTCCATACAAATGCTTTTCTCTGATTGGACAATTTAAACATCTGTTACCAGATTATGTTTAAACTAGTCTCGTGAGAGATTTTGTGTAATAAGTTTGGTTGATTCAAGGAAGGTTATTTTCATACCACTGTTCCGTCTATCGGATGGGGTATATTTTACACTGTAAGTTGGAATATTTTTGTTTTCTCTTAAAGTATGTTAAGGCTTATCGATTAAACGTTATTCAATTGTATTGATGTTAATGTGTTTAAAGTAGTTGTAGTAAGTAGTATTGAATGTATTATTCCTTCGTTTTTTTTCTTATTGGATGATTAAAGTATGATATACTAGACAACCTACATACAGCCATCACGAAACACTAGACAAACGGCATACAGCCCTCATGACACATTCGACAACCTACATACAGACATCACGAAACACTAGACAAACGGCATACAGCCCTCATGACACATTCGACAACCTACATACAGACATCACGAAACACTAGACAAACGGCATACAACCCTCATGACACATTCGACAACCTACATACAGACATCACGACACAGTAGACAACTTACATACGGCCATCAAGACAGAGTAGACAACCTACATACAACCATCATGACACACTCAACAACCGGTATACAACCCTCCTGACACACTAGACAACCGGCATACAACCCTCCTGACACACTAGACAACCGGCATACAGCCCTCATGACACACTCAACAACCTGCATACACCCATCACGACACACTAGACAACCTACATACAACCATCATGACACACTAGACGACCTCCATACACCCATCACGACACACTAGACAACCTACATCCAACAATCACGACACACTAGACAACCTACATACAACCATCATGATACACAAGACAACCTGGATACAGCCATCATGCTATACTAGACAACCGACTTTTGGAGATTACTCGAAAGTTAGCACCAGGGGTCTTAATAATGAGAAAAAAAATTATTGGCGACACCCCCGTAGGCAACGGCGCTAGTGGCAGGCGTCGTTCACCAGTGGCCGGCGTCGACGGCTTCCGAGACGATTTTGTGGGATATAAATGCCATATATCACTATTGACACCCACTTTTTTTATAACTTTCATGAGAGTAACATTTCCAAACTGTCCTCTTGTTTTTATTTTATTTTTATTGTCCGAGTGCATTTAGCCATTAAGACCGTATATTAAACTAAAGAAGGAAAGAGAGAAACAGAAAGAAAGAGAGAGTGAGAGAGAGAAAGAAAGGGAAAAAAAGAAAGAAAGAAAGAATATTAATGTTTGAAGTTTTGAGAATTCTAAGGAGCGAAGAAAAAAATAATGTAGGAGAACGAGGAAGGTACAGGTAAATATAAGAAGGGAGGGAGGAAGGGAAGGCGGAGGAGGGAAGAAGGAGGAAGGAAAGAAGGAAAGAAAGAAGGAAAGAAAGAAGGAAAGAAAGAAGGAAAGAAAGAAGGAAGGAATGAAGATATTGATAAAAAAGAATAACCACACAAAAAAACTGTAACTAGCGAGAGAATGTTTATATTATTCTTATCTTTTCTTTTTCTATCTTCAGGCACCACACGTTGTAGATGCAGCCCTTTGGCCTTCGTCAGGGGCGACAATTTGGCCGAACACATAATGACCATTCAAAGAGAGGTATTTCAGAATCTCACAGACAGAGTTATCTACTTCCCAACATGGGACTTAACTATTGCGGCGCATACAGATCTTGTACATCCCAAATGCAATGATCATATTGCACACCTGATGCTGCAGTTTCTGTGTGGAAGAGTGAATTAAACTGTAAAGTGACATTAAAACTAGTGTCAGTCGTCGTCATCATCATCATCATCATTGAGTGCAGTCTCCGCATCGAAGGTTGGCTACCATGGATCGTCATTCCGCTCTGTCTCTTGCCTTGATGACGCAGGTTCTCATATACTGACTTGTCCATCTTTTGATGTTACTCGTCCATGTTAGTCTTGGTCTGTCTCTGCCTCTTTTACCTTGTATTTTCCCCTCCAAGATTACTTTTAGTAGGTTGTTGTGTTTTTCACATGCCCCAAAATTGCATTTGTCTTGTTTGGATTGTGTTTAGTAGTTCTCGTTTCATATTTAGATTTTTAAAGACTTTATCATTTGTTTAATTTTCTTTCCATCCAATTCTTGCTATTCTTCTATAAATCCAAATTTGTGGAGAAATCATCCTTTGTCACTTGATTAGCATATTTCCACTTTGCCATTATTTAAAGCTGTGTACATTAGGATAAGAACACAGATGCTTATTTTCCTCTCTTGAGTGTCTAGCATATTATCGCCATGTAGTTAGATTTGTTAATATACCCTTATATATATTTTGTGTGTTTGTTGTTCGTCCAGCTGAAGGCCTCTTGGCCGAAACGTCGACTTTTGTTTCGTCCATTTCCACGTAAAGCTGTCACCATACCACTTGTTTCCTTTTTTTTAGTATTTCTTTTATCATCAGCTTTACAGCAGCTTCGCATCTCTACGCATCTTGGTGCATCTTGATGCCTTTACCTCTAAGAGCACAGATGTTTTGTGAGTGTTAGCTTCTTTAGAATCACAAACAAAATGACAACCTTTTCAATAAATGGCCACAAAAGTGTTATTTGTACATTTATTGTGATGAAAAGAAATGTAGTAATATGGATATATTAATCAAGAAATGGTTGTCAGTGATGTGTTGTAAATTCTAATGGATTACCCAATGTATCACCATGGACCCGTAAATAGATTTCCTCCTTTTCTATATTTTGTTGTTTTTTCGTCTCATTCCAACTTATTTTGCATGTTTCTTTATTAAATCTTAATTACATAAACACAGAAAGCCTTCATTTATGAACTATTTTGTATACGTTTTGAAAAGAAACAATGAAGAGTAGATCCATATATAAAACAAGGAAGAGTAGATCCTATATAAAACAATGAAGAGTAGATCCATATATAAAACAATGAAGAGTAGATCCTATATAAAACAATGAAGAGTAGATCCATATATAAAACAATGAAGAGTAGATCCATATATAAAACAATGAAGAGTAGATCCATATATAAAACAATGAAGAGTAGATCCTATATAAAACAATGAAGAGTAGATCCATATATAAAACAATGAAGAGTAGATCCTATATAAAACAATGAAGAGTAGATCCATATATAAAACAGTGAAGAGTAGATCCTATATAAAACAATGAAGAGTAGATCCATATATAAAACAATGAAGAGTAGATCCATATATAAAACAATGAAGAGTAGATCCTATATAAAACAATGAAGAGTAGATCCATATATAAAACAATGAAGAGTAGATCCATATATAAAACAATGAAGAGTAGATCCATATATAAAACAATGAAGAGTAGATCCTATATAAAACAATGAAGAGTAGATCCATATATAAAACAACGCTATGACTGTCATCAGACAGAAAACTTGTGTTCGAAATTGAGCGTCCAAATGGAACTGCCTCTAGTAAGAATTAACAGCATCCCAACGCACGTCGAGGTTATGAAACTAGTGAATGAAAGAATATTTAATATTTGGTGATTGGTGGCAGCAGCTTTCTGTTGTTTATTTCTTTCTCATTTTGCCTTTTCGAGTGTTGATTAAGCTATTTACATTTATGTCTGTAATGTGTTTGTGCGTACGTGTTCACGAGTTAAGTTTTTTTTTAATTGGTTAAAAATGTGTGTAAACTTAGAGATTAAAAATGGAACATTTAGGACAGATATAATGAAAGGAAAAAAAACAATAAGAAAGATCGTTATCTGCTTTATGAGGTAAGGTTGATGGATGAAGATACAATATACATCTAGAGAAGAAAAGTAGAGGAGACGAATAGAACTATATCAAGTATGATAGATATTATACATTCTAGATGGAAAGAGGAGATTAGAGTAGAAATATGTAAAGTATGATGCTTAATTTACATTGTTGGCACCCCTGACTGATTTAAGCAACCTGTTATACTGGTTTCCGGTTGTTTCCAAAATGGAGGAATTATTTTTCTCCGGCTTGGTATAGAACCGTTGATCAGAGGTTTAACAAGCCGCTATCGTAAAAACGATGTTGTTAATGAAACGTAGACCTGATACAGAATGTGTAAATTAGTAGTAGATAGTAGTGATAGTTTTTTCGGCCCTAAAACAACAACAAAAATAGGATTCTGGAATGTGCGAACAATGGCCGCTCCGACGAAACATGCACAGGTCGCGAGCGAGATGGACAGATACGATCTAGATATTTTAGGATTAAGCGAAATGCGCTGGCCTGGAACAGGTAGGAGATCTATTGATAATAAAATAGTAGTTTTTTTTCTGGAAGGGAAGATGGAAAACACCGTGAAGGAGTAGGCATAATGATGACAGACAAAGCTGCAAGAAGTTTATTAGAATGGGAACCGGTAAATAGCCGTCTGATACGAACACGATACAAAACAAAACATGGAAGACTTTTAATTATTCAATGTTATGCGCCTACTAACGAAGCTGATGATGAAGTTAAGGATGATTTTTATAACCAACTGCAACAACTTATAAACAAAATACCAAAACACGATCTTTTAATTGTAATGGGAGACTTCAACGCCAAAGTAGGACAAGATAACGCAGGAGTGGAACATGTGATGGGGAGAGAAGGCTGTAATACAACAAGTCAGAATGGAGAAAGATTAATAGAATTATGTTTAATAGAAAATTTAGTTATAGGTGGGACATTATTTCCACATAAAAATATCCACAAAACAACATGGATATCTCCTGATGATAGAACATCAAATCAAATTGACCACCTATGTATTAAACAACAATTCAGATCATCATTAATAGATGTAAGAGCATACAGAGGTGCTGATGTTAATAGTGACCACAACCTGTGCATTGGGAAAATAAGATTAAAATTTAGAAACCAACAGAAGAGGTCAATTACACATAAAATTGATAGTCATAAACTGAAAGATGAAGCAATAAAGGAAAAGTTTAACATAGAGCTAAGTAATTGTTATTCAGCACTTGGTGAAATAGACTTAGATATCAATGAAATGTGGGACTCACAGAGCAAAATACTAATGACAGCAGCAGAAGCAAGTGCTGGACTGAAGAAAATGGAAAAACGAGCTTGGATCTCAGACACCACATGGAAATACATCAAAGAAAGAAGAGAAGCGAAGAGAGCCATGACTAATGTAAAGACAGATCTTGGAAAGGTTCTGGCAAAAGCAACATACAAAGAATTAGACAACAAAGTGAAAAGTTCGGCAAGAAGAGATACAAGAGCTTATATAGACAACTTGGCAGAGAAAGCAGAGACAGCTGCAATTACAGGAGACAGCAGAACTCTTTATACTGTACAAAAGATGCTGACAAACACCTATACATCCAGTGGAACACCAATTCTAGACAAATCTGGATTAATGCTAACAACAAGCGCAGACATAAAAGCCCGTTGGGCGGAACACTTCAAAGAAATTCTTAACCGTCCACTACCTCACAGTTTAATAGATTTTGAAGCTGAAACACCAGCAGCAGAATTAGATGTAAATTTAGATGACTTCACCTTGAGTGAAATAGAAACCACCTTAAAGCTAATGACCAATAACAAGGCTGCTGGAGAGGATAAGTTAACAGCTGAGATCCTCAAGGCAATTGATAGCCATAATTTAATACATCTCCAAAAAATGTTCAACATCATTTGGAAAACAGAGAAGACGCCTCATAAATGGAAAAAGGAATCATTGTTAAGATCCCAAAAAAGGGCAATCTTAGAGATTGTAACAATTGGAGAGGCGTGACACTTTTGTCAGTTGCCTCAAAATTATTCTGTAAAATCATCCTAAATAGAATAAAGGATTCAATAGATACAGTAATGCGTGAAGAACAGGCTGGGTTTAGAAAAGGGAGAAGCTGTCTTGACCACATTTTCACTCTACGACTTATATTGGAGGAACACATTGAAAAGCAAAAACCTTTTGTACTTAACTTCATCGACTTCAAAAAAGCATTTGATAGTATTCATAGAGATTCTTTGTGGAAAATTCTGAAGCAATATGGCTTACCATCAAAAATCATAAATATTATCAAAGACATGTATGATGGTTACACATGTGCAGTTCGAACAGAGGAAGGACTGAGCGAATGTTTCCCAATAGAAACTGGGGTTAAACAAGGATGTATTTTATCACCCTTGTTATTTGGAATTGTTATGGACTTCATAATGAAGAAATGCTGCACTGGTAATAAAGGCATCGAATGGATACAAGGAGACCATTTGGAGGACCTGGACTTTGCTGATGACATAGTTCTCATCAGCAATCAGATAAAAACGATGCAGGAAAACACAAATGAACTATCATCAATAGCCAGCAAAATTGGGCTTGAGGTCAATCATGAAAAGACTAAAGTCATGAAAAGTTTAATTCGAACAAGTGACAAAATATACATGGAAAACAAACCAGTAGAAGAGATCGATCACTTCATCTATCTTGGAAGTCACATTGATCGAGAAGGGGATACGAGCAAAGAAATTAGAATCAGACTGGCTAAAGCAGCAATGTCTTTCAGAAGCCTTGAAAAGTTGTGGAAATCAAAACTCATTAGCACAAACACAAAACTTAGGCTATTCAAATCAAATGTACTATCAACCCTTACGTATGCGTGTGAAAGCTGGAAAACAACAAGAGATATAGAAACAAAGTTGAACGCATTCGAAAATAAATGTCTAAGGAAAATACTTGGTATAGAATGGAACGAATTCAAAACAACGAGGAAATTAGAGAAATCGCCAATCAACCACTAATATCTTCAGTAATAAAGAAAAGACGATGGTCATACGTTGGACATGTGATGAGAAGAGATAATAATCGAATAGCAAAGCAAGCCCTCATATGGGAAACAACAGGTAAAAGAAAAAGAGGAAGACCCAGGGAGACACTGAGAAGAACATTGATGAGAGAGGCAAGAGCAGCAGGAATCGGCTCCCTCAATGAGATAGAACTGCTTGCACAGAACAGAGACAGATGGCGAGATTTGATAAAATATCTTTAAAAGAAAACTGCTAGAACAAAAATTCATATAGGAGAAGGTGTATCTTGGTCTACGCCCTATGGGCCGGTTACGGCTCGAAAGGTCAATAGATAGATAGATATACTGGAACACCACTGACAGACGCCATCAACGTTGATGTCATTGAACCACTACTGACAGACGCCATCAACGTTGATGTCATTGAACCACTACTGACAGACGCCATCAACGTTGATGTCATTGAACCACTACTGACAGACGCCATCAACGTTGATGTCATTGAACCACTACTGACAGACGCTATCAACGTTGATGTCATTGAACCACTACTGACAGACGCCATCAACGTGGATGTCATTGAACCACTACTGACAGACGCCATCAACGTGGATGTCATTGAACCACTACTGACAGACGCCATCAACGTGGATGTCATTCAACCACTACTGACAGACTCAATCAACGTTGGTGTCGTTGAAGCACCACTGACAGACGCCATCAACGTTGATGTCATTAAACCACTACTGACAGACGCCATCAACGTTGATGTCATTGAACCACTACTGACAGACGCCATCAACGTTGATGTCATTGAACCACTACTGACAGACGCCATCAACGTGGATGTCATTGAACCACTACTGACAGACGCCATCAACGTGGATGTCATTCAACCACTACTGACAGACTCAATCAACGTTGGTGTCGTTGAAGCACCACTGACAGACGCCATCAACGTTGATGTCATTGAACCACTACTGACAGACGCCATCAACGTTGATGTCATTGAACCACTACTGACAGACGCCATCAACGTGGATATCATTGAATCACTACTGACAGACGCCATCAACGTGGATGCCATTCAACCACTACTGACAGACACAATCAACGTTGGTGTCGTTGAAGCACGACTGACAGACGCCATCAATGTTGATGTCATTCAACCACCACTGACAGACACAATCAACGTTGGTGTCGTTGAAGCACCACTGACAGACGCCATCAACGTTGATGTCATTGAACCACTACTGACAGACGCCATCAACGTGGATGTCATTGAACCACTACTGACAGACGCCATCAACGTGGATGCCATTCAACCACTACTGACAGACACAATCAACGTTGGTGTCGTTGAAGCACGACTGACAGACGCAATCAATGTTGATGTCATTCAACCACCACTGACAGACACAATCAACGTTGGTGTCGTTGAAGCACCACTGACAGACGCAATCAATGTTGATGTCATTGAAACACCACTGACAGACACCTTAAATGTTGATGTCATTGAACCACCACTGACAGACGCAATCAATGTTGATGTCGTTGAAGCACCATTGACAGACGCCATAATTATTGATAACGTTGAAACACCACTGACAGACGCCATAAATGTTGATGTCGTTGAAGCAGCACTGACAGACGCCATAAATGTTGATCACGTTGAAACACCAAAAACAGACGCCATAAATGTTGATGTCATTGAAACACCACTGACAGACGCCATAAATGTTAATGTCGTTGAAGCACCACTGACAGACGCAATCAATGTTGATGTCATTGAAACACCACTGACAGACGCCATCAATGTTGATGTCGTTGAAACACCACTGACAGACGCCATAAATGTTGATGTCGTTGAAACACCACTGACAGACGCCATAAATGTTGATGTCGTTGAAACACCACTGACAGACGCCATCAATGTTGATGTCATTGAAACACCACTGACAGACGCCATCAATGTTGATGTCATTGAAACACCACTGACAGACGCCATAAATGTTGATGACGTTGAATCATCACTGACAGACGCCATCAATGTTGTTGTTGTTGAAACACCGCGGACAGACGCAATTAATGTTGATGTCGTTGAAACACCACTGACAGACGCCATAAATGTTGATGACGTTGAATCATCACTGACAGACGCCATCAATGTTGATGTTGTTGAAACACCGCGGACAGACGCAATTAATGTTGATTTCGTTGAAACACCACTGACAGACGCCATTAATGTTGATGTCGTTGAAACACCACTGACAGACGCCATCAATGTTGATGTTGTTGAAACACCGCGGACAGACGCAATTAATGTTGATTTCGTTGAAACACCACTGACAGACGCCATTAATGTTGATGACGTTGAATCATCACTGACAGACGCCATCAATGTTGATGTTGTTGAAACACCGCGGACAGACGCAATTAATGTTGATTTCGTTGAAACACCACTGACAGACGCCATTAATGTTGATGTCGTTGAAACACCACTGACAGACGCCATCAATGTTGTTGTTGAAACACCACTGATAGACGCAATCAATGTTGATGTCATTGAAACACCACTGACAGACGCCATAAATGTTGATGTCATTGAAAAACCACTGACAGACGCCATCAATGTTGTTGTTGTTGAAACACCACTGATAGACGCAATCAATGTTGATGTCATTGAAACACCACTGACAGACGCCATAAATGTTGATGTCGTTGAAACACCACTGGCAGGCGCCATAAATGTTGATGTCGTTGAAACACCACTGACAGACGCCATAAATGTTGATGTCGTTGAAACACCACTGACAGACGCATAAATGTTGATGTCGTTGAAACACCACTGACAGACGCCATCAATGTTGTTGTTGTTGTTGAAACACCACTGACAGACGTCATCAATGTTGATGTCATTGAAACACCACTGACAGACGCAATTAATGTTGATGTTATTGAAACACCACTGACAGACGCCATAAATGTTGATGTCGTTGAAGCACCATTGACAGACGCTATAAATGTTGATGTCGTTGAAGCACCACTGACAGACGTCATAAATGTTGACGTCGTTGAAGCACCACTGACAGACGCCATAAATGTTGATGTCGTTGAAGCACCACTGACAGACGCCATAAATGTTGATGTCGTTGAAACACCACTGGCAGGCGCCATAAATGTTGATGTCGTTGAAACACCACTGACAGACGCCATAAATGTTGATGTCGTTGAAACACCACTGACAGACGCATAAATGTTGATGTCGTTGAAACACCACTGACAGACGCCATCAATGTTGTTGTTGTTGTTGAAACATCACTGACAGACGTCATCAATGTTGATGTCATTGAAACACCACTGACAGACGCAATTAATGTTGATGTTATTGAAACACCACTGACAGACGCCATAAATGTTGATGTCGTTGAAGCACCATTGACAGACGCTATAAATGTTGATGTCGTTGAAGCACCACTGACAGACGTCATAAATGTTGATATCGTTGAAGCACCACTGACAGACGCCATAAATGTTGATGTCGTTGAAGCACCACTGACAGACGCCATAAATGTTGATGTCGTTGAAACACTACTGACAGACGCCATAAATGTTGATGTCGTTGAAACACCACTGACAGACGCCATAAATGTTGATGTCGTTGAAGCACCACTGACAGACGCCATATATGTTGATGTCGTTGAAACACCACTGACAGACGCCATAAATGTTGATGTCGTTTAAAAACCACTGACAGGCGTCATAAATGTTGATGACGTTGAAGCACCACTGACAGATGTCATAAATGTTGATGTCGTTGAAACACCACTGTCAGATGCCATAAATCTCCTAAATTTTTCTCTATTATTAGTCGATCTATTGTTCTGTAAAGTCAAGCCCTGATCGTGCTTTGATGTTATCTTTCCACCTCTTTCATTATCTACTTCTCCTGTTCATTCCTTTCACATTGTACAATAACATCTTGATACAATATTTGATATTGTTTCGTGCTGACCAAAAGAGTAATGTTCTGACACATAAACAACATCTTTACTTGTTGTTCATAGAAAGATGTAGAGATCGATGATAGTAACAGGCGTTTCCTGAATAGTTTTTTGTTGTTGTTTATCCACGTTTTGAAACCACTATATTGAGGAATCTGTAGCAGCAGCAGCTACTGATGTTGAGTTTCATTTAACAAGACCTCTGTGAGTACAAACTTGTTGGGTTTGAACTCAAATCTACCTTAGAACATGATCGACTGAAAAGCAACCTTCTTCTTCTTCTTCTTCTTCTTCTTTTCTCTTTCACTGATACCTAAAAGGTGTCGTGATTTATATCATTTGTCGTTCTTGTGCTGCTCGAATTGTCTGAATTAGTGATTTTCCTTTGTTGTTACATGTCTCTGTCACTGCATCTATCCATCTTCTTCTGGGTCTTCCTCTTGGTCTTTTTCCATGCATTCTCGAGAAGAACACCCTTGATGGTGATTGGTGAGGATTCATTCTGACCAGGTGGCCAAACCATTTAAGTTGTTGTTCTTCTATATATTCTTGGCAGGGTTTTGTTCCTACCATTTTTCTTATGGTTTCATTTGGTATTCTATCTCTTCTTGTGTTGTTTGTTACTTTTCTCAAGCATCGCATCTCACATGTATTGATCTTTCTTAAATGTGATTTAGAAAGAATCCATGTTTGACTTTCATAGCACAAAGTTGGTATGAAGATGCTATTTATCATTTGTTGTTTAGCTGGCATAGAAATGTTTGGATGTCTTAACAATGGTGAAAGCTGGTATGTGACAGCATTTGCTTTTTGTATTCTCATGTCAATTTCTCTGTCTAGTTTTCCATCTTCTGTGAACATTGTGCCTAAATACTTGAATTCCTCTACTTGTTTTATTTCTTTGTCTTTGATCTTGATGTTTAATGGGTGTCTCAATTTGCTTATTCTTATAGCCTCTGTTTTTGCTGTGTTAATTTTCATACTGTAGTTTGTGCAGCTTTATCTAGAGATGTTAAATGCTGTTGTAGCAGGTTTTCATCCTCATATATTAGGCATTGGTCATCTGCGAAGAGTAGCTCATTGATGTTGGAGTTTTCTACCTCTATGTTATTATTTGATTTGTCCAACAACAACAACAAGCAACCTTCACAGACTGTAAATGGCTGCGTCCCTGATGCGTTCAGCCGGTGTGAGGGTTTGTAGAAGATGTCCCGCAAATATGTGAGGAGAAATGTGTCCCCAGCAGATACAGCTGGTAAAGTAATGAAGGGAAAGTTGTGATGACCTCCCCTACTACAGAAACGTTTAGTGGATACAAGTCTCATCTCATGATCTTTCTAAGTAGAAGAGCTTGGAACACTTTAAAATGGAATGGCGTCACTGCAGACGGGGCATTCCCATATTTGTTCAGCCTCCCGTTCCAGAAACGAACAAAGTGTTCTTCCTGATCATTCAGACTTTTCTAGTGAACATGTTGTAATGTGAGAAAAGGCACGTAACTCATGGTGCACACTTTCAGGTCTATGTAAGCGCTGTCGCGGACAGTACAACCTCAGTGCGCTCACGATAAATCTATGTAGACTGCGTGATCAGTGAGCATGCTCCAAGAATCGTTGTCCTAACAAACGAAGTTATGTCTCTACTTTGGTGAAACTCTAGATCCGACCGCAGTCCAGCGGGTGAAGAATTTGCAATCGAAAACAGATCACACTTCCCGTCCCGGGGCAAAACCGCGGCCTGGTACGTTCCACGTCAATCAACGATCAGTCACACGCAGCATTATCTGTGCGCCGGAGCCACATGTTGACTTTGTGGTCAGATGAATGCGACCGACCCAACGCTGTCTCCGCACACGAAATCCCAGACAAAAACGAATTATTTGAAAACACACTCCTGCAAAAATACCACCAGTCCTGAGCATACCTGACCAAACAGCCATCTTGGCCTGCTGGACCAACCGAAAGTCCAGACGAGAAGAAACCTACTTGTATGTGGATATCATTTAGAGTCAGACTTTAGACAATAAAACATAGAAAAAATCTACTTGTGTGTGGATACCATTTAGAGTCTGACTTCAGACAATAAAACAAAGAAAAAATCTACTTGCATGCAAACACGATTTAGAGTCAGACAAGAAAGCAAAGAAAAAATCTACCTGTGTGCAGACACGATTTAGAGTCAGACAAGAAAGCAAAGAAAAAATCTACCTGTGTGCAGACACGATTTAGAGTCAGACAAGAAAGCAAAGAAAAAATCTACCTGTGTGCAGACACGATTTAGAGTCAGACAAGAAAACAAAGAAAAAATCTACCTGTGTGCAGACACGATTTAGAGTCAGATTTTAGACAAGAAAACAAAGAAAAAATATACTTGCGTGCAGACACGATTTAGAGACATACTTGAGACAAAAAAAAACAAAGAGGAAACCTTCTTGTATGCAAATACAAATTTGACTATTAACCCATGAAGACTCGGTGGCGGAGTCGTTAGTTTACTGGTTACTGATCAGAATGGTAGTGTTAACAAATCTAGATGAGATTATTTATTTTTCGAAACGACAAGGGTTCCGAGCTTACCCAGTCTCTAAAAATTGGTACATGACATTTTTCTTGTAGGTTAGAACGGTTTGACGTGATACCGATCACATCACCCAAACATTTAATGTTAGTCATTGAAATATATAGACCACACCACAATTCAGCACATTCCCTATTTACTTCGAGTTGCTAAGGGAGTTCTTACTTTATCTAATTAACTAATTAGATTACCGGGAACCGCGATAGCTCAGTGGTTAGTGAACTGGATTACAAAAGATAAGAGGTAGGGTTCGATCCCAACCGACGGCTTCCGTTTCACCCAGCCTTTAATGGGTACCGGATTTTTTTCTGGGAAAGTAAAGCGACACGGGCGTAATATCGACCACATTACACCAAAAATTTATGTGTCGAGGGTCTGTAAAATTTATGGTCACTAACACCATATTCCCTCTACGCCACTTGACGTGACGGGGGTACTTTACATCTTTTTTTTTTTTTTATTAGCTTACCACAAGTTGCGGTTGGCTTACCACGGCAACAGCCGGGGTTCGTAATCCTGGCGAGGACACCTGGGTTTTACTAATTCCCTAAAAATTAGTAGGAGCCGTGATAGCTCAGTGGTTAGTGAACTGGACTACTACGGACAAGGGGTAGGGTTCGATCCCAACCGACGGCTCCGGGTTCACCCAGCCTTAAATGGGTACCGGATTTTTTCTGGGAAAGTAAAAGCAGCACGGGCGTAATACTGACCACATTACCCCAAAAAATCATGTGCTGAAGGTCTGTAAAATATAGGGTCACTAACACCATATTTCCCTATACGCCACTTGGCGTGACGGGGGGTACTTTACTTTTTTTTTACCACAAGTTGAGAACCCTCGTCATCTCTCACATGATTTACCTGTCCTTTGCAGAAGCCTACATGAACTTCTATGAAATTGCTATGCATTTTTAATTTTAAAATATTTGTGACAGCTTTCGAGGAGTCCTGAATCTAGTTTCTATGAAGAACGATTGCTCTGCCCCGTCGACACAAACAACTATCCCACCTCTTGCTCATCAGATATACAATGTCATATCAGCCCAAGAAAGTCTTGTCACAATGATTCCACATAAACGTTTCTATTTCTGGATTGTCATATTCCATTTCTACACAGCTCCGGTTTGTTGAAAGCATTTAACACTTCTATTCATCAGATTATATCTGCATGAAGTTGTTTAATGTATAACCACGATAATATGGTTATCAATATCGCTAAACGGCCCGTTCCTATGGTGTTTGTCCAGAACTGCTTGTGTTCTCTTGAACTATTCATTGGGCTTTAATTCTTCACTACTACAGTCTCGTTTTCATTCTTACTGCTATAAATAGAATGTTAAAGTAGCGAAAACAAGACTAGAAGTCGTAAAAGTAGACTGTAATAAAATAAATAATCTGAAAATGAAAAGATGATACACATTATGCACGTTTCACATAGCCGTCACCAACTAAATTGTCGCTTATATCCTTATAGCTTTCATCTCTGTGTAATTTATTCAAACCTGATTATCACTAACCAAAGTACATATTTACGTATCTATATTTATACATATTTATCGTGATTCAAACATACCTACATATTTGCGTATCTATATGTATAAATATTTTTTGTGCCTCAAACATACCTACATATGTACGTATCTATAATAAATATTTATTGTGATTCAAACATACCTACATATTTACGTTTCTATATTTATAAATATTTATTGTACCTCAAACATACCTACATATTCACGTATCTATATTTATAAATATTTATTATCAAACATACCTACGTATTATTAAACCGAGAAAGGTGACAACTTCGACAAATAACAAAGACAAATGTTGAAAAAACATATCTTTTTAATAGTTTTATTGGAAATAGTTTGTGTTCTCATCTTCCTACGGACGTATATAAAAAGGTAAGTTGGAGCCTTATAGGGTTTTTGCATGAGCACCTGCGTGGGAAAACATGCTGGCCAATGCTCTGTGATATTTCATGTTTATTGTAATGTCCACTATGGTATTAATGTATCGGCTTCTATGACGACCTTCTTCCCTTCTTCTTTGTTTTTCTAAATTTCTCTGGAGGGAGGATTAGTGGAGATCGTGTTATATGTCTATATTTTCTGGTCTGTATATTCTCAATATCATTCAATAATGATGTCCCAACTCGTTGTCTTGTACCACCACTTGAATAACATATTCAAGTTCATATACAAAAATTGTCATACGTATAATATATATATGTTACACACAATGATGATTGATATATTTTTTTCCTAGTTTTATTCTACTCAATTATGTATCTGTCGGAATGGAAACCTCCAGAAGCTCAAAGGAAAATGAACCAGGAAGATGGTATATCGATCTGGACCCTGCCATCGACTACAGGAGTATACCGTTACCGGAAGTGGTTGAAAACGAAGTTAAGTTGTACGTCAACATTGAACAATTTCGAGCTGTGAGTATTCTTTTCTTTATACAAAAAAATAGTCGGTTGTGTTAGTTTTCATATTTTTTTCAGTTATTATATCCATGTATCCACATGTACATCTATTCCTATATATATATATATATATATATATTATATCATATCCAGACTTTATCCAGACTTTACCCATGCCTATGTCCATCGCCTCGATTCTCCATGTTGGAAATGTGTAGCTAATCTCAAGTTTTCTATTTTTTGCCGCATAGTTTTGAAAAGGTGTGGCTCACGCAGAAACACATACCATTTAACAACATGTACCTGAAAGATAAATGGCTTATCGTTGTAAAGCAGACACAAAGGACAAAGATTTTTCATATAGATAAGTTAATACATGAGTATGGTCATAGATGTTTGAGACTACCACCTTACCATTCACACTTTAAATCAATAGAACTAGTTTGGGCAAAAGTCAAAGAACAAGTAGCATCTGAAAACAAAATCTTCAAATTATTCGATGTACAGACACTAACAAATTAGACCCTCTCAAAGATGGACAATGAATACTGGGCAAAATGTGAGGACCATGAGTTACATGGATGAAGAAGATTAATATTTGAAGCAGGAAGATTTTTGTTTTGTTCAAGAGAAAGCAGTAATGAATCAACTTGTTACACTCAACTTATTATGAATGAGAATCATGACTCTGAAGAAGTCTGCGGTGAAATAAATTTGCTTGTCAGCATGTTGGACATCAAATTGTAAAAATGGTCCTTTTCAGGACCAATCAACCAGAAGATTTGACGTCCAAACTGAACATAACTAATTATAATTTGTTCATCGTAAGAAACATTCACTATCATTTCTACTTTTACCATTTACTCACTTGATTTCTTCTAACATTGATAATTGTTTCATAGAAGCATGTAGCCTACGTGCGAAACCAACGCGTATAATTCAGTACTAAATATAACAATTTGTCCAAATTTTGAAGATATAACCTATGGGTTATAAAAAGTCAAGAGATTGTTAAACTTAATGTAAATTCTAGTTTTAGGGGCGTAATAATTCCTGCATTGACAAATATCAAAAGAACAAGTCACTTTAAGTAAACAGTATTACCCACATTATCTTAAATTGACCATTTGTAAGGTGATGGACAATGTACGACCACATGCAAAAAATCTTGGTAATCCGTCAGTAGTATAGCAGGAAGGATCTGATTATTATTTGGCCCGTAAATTAACAAAGATATATAGTAGGCGCGCGGCGCGCCTAATGTACTGTGGCGCAGGGGGAGTTAACCGTGACAGCTGGTCCCAGTGACCCCGGAAGTGACCTGTTTATGTCTGGTGTATGCTGACTTTGGAGTTCTTTATGTACTTGATCGTTAGTGATAGGTTAGTAGATTATACAACATCAATGAAAAACAATCAATATAAAACAGAAGACAAAGATATATTTTATTCTTTTATTATCTCAATAGGTGTATAACATACATTGATATTATATAACATTACAAAAATATTCAGTACACGAAGTAAATATATCTTCTTCTACCTTTTTAGCTCCCAGTGGAGCATAGGTCTTCAACAAACACTTTCCAAGTCGTTCTGTTTTTTGCAATTCTTTTAAGATCATTCCATGTCTTCCCCATCATCTTCATCTCTGCTTCAATCTGTCTTCTCCAAGAATTCCTTGGTCTTCCTCTTTGTCTTTTCCCCTGGGGATTCCAAAAAAGGGCCTGTTGTGTAATACTCTCAGTTGGTTTCCGTAGTGTGTGTCCTATCCATCGCCATCGTCTTCGCTGTATTTCTTTATCCACTGGTATTTGACCAGTACATTTCCATAATTCCACGTTAGTGACTTTGTCCTGCCATTTCCATCCCTTTATTCTGCGCAAGCATCCATTAATGAAAGTCTGTACCTTCGTGATTGTCAATTTTGTTATTCTCCATGTTTCACAGCCAAATAATAGAACCGACTTAACATTGGAGTTGAAAATTTGTATTTTTGTATTTAGCCTAATTTCTTTGGATTTCCATATGTTTCCCAGTGCAATGAAAGCTCCTCTTGCTTTTGATATCCTTATTTTGGTATCGTTTTCTGTTCCTCCCTCTTTATCTATATTACTGCCCAGATATATATAAGATTGTACGTCTAGTAGAGGTATTTCTCCTAGTTTTATTTGGTTATTGCCAACTGCATTAATTCTCATAATGTTGGTCTTATCTCTATTAATCTTTAGTCCTAGCTGTTGTGATCTCTCATCTAATATACTCATTTTATCTTGCATCTGTTGGTGGCTGTGTGATAGGAGAGCTATGTCATCAGCAAAGTCTAAATCATCAAGTTGTTTGGTCAGTGACCACTGGATCCCATTTCTGTTGTTTTGAGTTATTTTCATAATCCAATCTATGGCCAGTAGAAAGAGAAATGGAGACAGAAGGCATCCTTGCCTTACTCCTGTTCTTATTTCAAATGCTTCTGTAAGCTGTCCTTCATGCACCACACTACATTTTGTTCCTTCATACATTGTTTTTATCAGGTTAATAAACTTTATGGGGATTCCATAATGACTCAGCAACTTCCAAAGCATTCTTCTGTCTAAACTATCAAATGCCTTTTCGTAATCTATGAATCCAATATAAAGTGGGGATTTTAGTTCTAAACTTTGTTCAACTATTATACGTAGAGTAGTTATTTGATCAGCACATGATCTGTTCTTCCTAAAACCTGCTAGTTCATCTCTCAAGTGTTTCTCTATAGCCTCTTTTAGTCTCTCCAGAATGATTCTGCCTAATATTTTTCCTGGCACTGATAGTAGCATAATTCCCCTATAATTTGTGCACTCCTGTAAACTTCCTTTCTTTGGTAGTTTGATCATATAACCTTCTCTCCAGTCTTTAGGTATTTCTTCCCTCTCCCAAATTTTATCCAATAGATTATGTAACATCTTGGTAGAGGTGATAATATCTGCTTTGATGGCTTCCGAAGGAATTTCATCTGGTCCTGTGGCTTTACCATCTTTTAATAGTTTGATGGCTTTCATTATTTCTTCTTTGCTTGGTTTTCCGCAGTTAACGTGTAATTCTTCTTCTGCTGGTAGTATATCTGGAGGATTATTTGAGCCGGGTCTGTTCAAAAGTTCTTCAAAGTGCTCCTTCCATCTCTCCATTTGTTCCCTTATATTACTAAGCAGATTTCCTTTCTTATCTTTGATAAAGGTGTTGATCTGTTTGTATTTTCCACCTAATTTCTTTGTGCTGTTGTACAGTTCTTTCATATTCCCTTTATTTGCTGCTTCTTCTGCCTCTTTAGCTAATTCATCTATATATTTCCTCTTATCCCTTTTAATGCATCTTCTCACTTCTTTGTTCACCTCTGTGTAAGCTTCCTGTGTCTTGGCTTTATTACTTCTTGTTTTGCTTTTATTTATGTCTGCTTTCTTGTTCTTTCTTTCTTTAATTTTATCCAGGGTCTCTGCTGTCATCCATGCCTTATTCTGGCGTTCTCTTTTCCCCAGTGTTTCTTCGCATGTCTCTTTCCATATATTTTTTACCTGTTTCCAATGATCTTCTATATTTATTGTATTTTCTAGTTGTTGGAGGACTTGGTATTTGTTTGATATTGTGACTGCGAATTTATCTTTAATTCCTTGTTCTTTAAGAAACCCTACATTGAAATACTTTCTGCCCTTATTCGTTGTAGTATACCTTTTTAATTTAATTTTAAGTTTGGCTAACAGAAGATGATGATCAGAAGCTATATCTGCCCCTCTATATACTTTTACATCCTGTAAGGATGACTTAAACTTATTATTAATACAGTGGGACCAAGACTGGTGAGAGCAACATTTAGAACAACCAAAAACAAAATAAAATTACACATTATACAATGCTATGCACCAACCAACGATAAAGATGACTCAGTTAAAGATGATTTTTATAAACAGCTACAATGCCAGATGGATGCAAGACGAGCCAAGGATATTATAATCTTGATGGGAGACCTAAATGCTAAGGTAGGATCAGACAACAGAGGCTTCGAAGAGATTATGGGAAAACATGGACTTGGAGATATAAACGAGAATGGAGAGATATTTGTGAATTTCTGCGCCCTTAATCAAATGAGCCTAGGAGGAACAATATTCCAACATAAAAGAATACACAAAGCTACATGGATGTCACCAGATCATAGAACGGAAAACCAAATTGATCACATATGTATTAATAATAAGTTTAAGTAAATATATAGTACAAGGATAACATTTAGTTATACCTATGTAGTTGGGTGTCTGCTTAGCTAGGGTGAAACTGTTAGAGATTGCTGGGTAGTCTAAACTGGTAGTGTAAAGAGTTAAATATCTAGAGGTGTAGTCGAGACATTATCATCAGCTACCTTTCTTTTTATATAGAAATAGGAAAGAGCATTTCTTGTTTGACTATAGGAAAATATGGAATTATTTAAGACTTTGAAACCTACATTTTTCCCACCCTTGACCTTTTGCGTGGCGAGAACCTCTAAAAACATATCTTTATCTAATTTGTTGTGTTGCTTGCTTAGCCCTTTACAACTGATTTTATCGTAATCCCCACTACAATGGTACGTCTTACTACATAAGCTAACAAGAGCTGTCCCTTCGTACTCTAGTTTAAAAAGCCCGGGCGTTCGTTTGGTGTATGCTTTAACACCCTTACAGTTTATACAGTCTGTTTTACTAGTATGTTCATCGCAGCAATGGGTGTATGGAGGTCGCCTAGTGTGTAATAAGGGCTGTATAGGGGTCGGCTAGTATGTCGTGATGGGTGTACGGAGGTCGTCTAGTGTGTCATATTGGGTGTATAGAGGGCGTTTAGTGTGTCATGATGGTTGTATAGGGATCGTCTAGTGTGTCATGATGGTTGTATAGGGGTCGTCTTGTGTGTCATGATGGTTGTATAGGGGTCGTCTAGTGTGCCGTGATGGGTGTACGGAGGTCGTCTAGTGTGTCATATTGGGTGTATAGAGGGCGTTTAGTGTGTCATGATGGTTGTATAGGGATCGTCTAGTGTGTCATGATGGTTGTATAGGGGTCGTCTAGTGTGCCGTGATGGGTCAATGGAGGTCGGCTAGTATGTCGTGATGGGTGTACGGAGGTCGTCTAGTGTGTCATATTGGGTGTATAGAGGGCGTTTAGTGTGTCATGATGGTTGTATAGGGATCGTCTAGTGTGTCATGATGGTTGTATAGGGGTCGTCTAGTGTGCCGTGATGGGTCAATGGAGGTCGGCTAGTATGTCGTGATGGGTGTACGGAGGTCGTCTAGTGTGTCATATTGGGTGTATAGAGGGCGTTTAGTGTGTCATGTTGGTTGTATAGGGGTCGTCTAGTGTGTCATGATGGTTGTATAGGGGTCGTCTAGTGTGCCATGATGGGTACATGGAGGTCGGCTAGTATGTCGTGATGGGTGTACGGAGGTCGTCTAGTGGGGTATGATGGTTGTATGGAGGTCGTCTAGTGTGTCATATTGGGTGTATAGAGGGCGTTTAGTGTGTCATGATGGTTGTATAGGGGTCGTTTAGTGTATCGTGAGGGGTGTATGGAGGTCGTCTACTGTGTCGTGAGGGGTGTATGGAGGTCATCTGGTGTGGTATGTAGGGTGTATGGAGGTCATCTAGTGTGATATAAGGCTGTATGCCGGGCGTCTAGTGTGACATGAGGGCTGTATACCGGGCGCCTAGTGTGGTATGTGTGGTGTATGGCGGTTGTCTGGTATATCATACTTTAATCAACCAATAAGAAAAATGAAGGAACATTACATTCAACATTACTTATCTTAACTACTTTACATCAATACAGTTGAATAACGTGTTATCGTTAAGTCTTACCATACTTTAAGAGAAAACATTCAAACTTACAGCGTAAAATATAGTCTCAATCATCTACACCGAATATAACCTGTTATCGATAAGCCTTAACATACTTTAAGAGAAAACAAGCCAACTTACGGTGCAAAACTCCGCTAGTGTGAACAGTAACTTTCCTTGAATCAATCAAACTTATAACGCCGTCTAGTTTAAATATATCCTGGTAAGAAATGAATAAATTAGCCAATCAGCGAGTGAGTACGTCAACATCGCTTGATAGCGGGATTAACCAATCAGAAAAGAGTATTAACATAGGAGGCGGGGCGAAGAAATGGCTGACAGGTGGATTAACCAATCAGAAAAGCGCGTTAGCCCAAGCGTAGGTAGTGGCTGTCGGGTCAGCAGTGGGGGAAACATGCGGGGTGGTGGGTTACTTGAACTCGTTTTGACCCCTGAGGCAATTCCAGAAGAGTTCTATGACCTCATTTTGACCGCTGAAGGCTTTAATACCAATGTTTCCCACTTCAACGAACGACATACATCATTAAAGGTGATTACTTCAGCTCTTAGACTTTGGAGTTCCATATCTTTATCACTTCAACGAATGACAGACAACAGTAAAGATGATCATTTCAGGTAAGAAAACTTAGTTCCAAACCCTAAAATTTCGTTTCATAACCAAAAAGTTGAACTCAAAACCCTAAAAATTTAGGCCCAAAGTTGTAATTGTTAGACACGAAAGTCGTAAATGTTATATGCAAAGTCCAAAAGTTTGTCAAAAAGACAACCCAAACTCAAAATAGTTAGACACAAAACCCAACAATTTATAGGCAAAGTCCAAAAAGTTACTCCAAAAGACAACTAATGTAACTCTTAATCCCAAAATTTCGGCTCATATGCACAAAGTTGAACACGAACTCTACAAATTTAGTCCCAAAGTGATACTAGTTCGACACAAAAGTCGTAAATGTTATATTCAAATCCAAAAGTTTGTTAAAAAGACAATCCAAACTCAGAATAGTTAGACACAAAACCCAACAATTTATAGGCAAAGTCCAAAAAGTTACTCCAAAAGACAACTAATGTAACTCTTAATCCCATAATTTCGTCGCATAACCAAACAGTTGAACTCAAAAGCCTAAAAATTTAGTCCCAAAGTGATACTAGTTCGACACAAAAGTCGTAAATGTTTATGCAAAGACCAAAAGTTTGTCAAAAAGACAATCCAAACTCAAAATAGTTAGACACAAAGCCCAACAATTTATATGCAAAGGTCAAAAAGTTACTCCAAAAGACAACTAATGTAACACTTAACCCCAAAATTTTGTCGCATAACCAAACAGTTGAACTCAAAAGCCTAAAAATTTAGTCCCAAAGTGATACTAGTTCGACACGAAAGTCGTAAATGTTATATTCAAAATCCAAAAGTTTGTCAAAAAGACAACCCAAACTCAAAAGTTTGTCAAAAAGACAACCCAAACTCAAAATAGTTAGACATGAAAGGGCAAAAAGGTATACTCAAAGTCCAAAATGTTACTTCAAAAGACAACTAATATAACAACAAGCCCCAAAACTTCGTCTCATAACCAAAAAGTTGAACTCAAAACCCTAAAAAGTGTCCACTTATCAACCAAAGTCTTTAATACAGCTGAGAAAACCCTAATAAATAATTACAATTTACTAAAAATGTTGCCCTTGATGATAGTTGCGACTGTGTCTAAATCATTATTGAAAATATTCATAGAACTCTAGTAAAAACCAAACACACTAAAACACCACATTGAAAGAATGAACTTAAAGTTCACGCCCCTGTCACAACTCTGCTAAGAAAAGTACTGCGAAGCATGAAAGTTATGTCCCCTGCTATAACTCTACTAAACGAAAGTATTACCAAACACGTAGGTTACACTCCTACCATAACCCACTAAGAAAAACAAGATTTTGCTTAAAATACCACATTTATGATTGTTACGCCCCTTGTCCCTTTATGAGGGGACACCCATGAAACTGTTAGAAATAGTAAATTTAACCTAGTGGCATACCCCAGATGTTATATTAGACATCCCCGTATCAAAAATTTAATTAAAACTCACTTTTAGGGTTGTTACGCCCCTTGACCCTTTATGAGGGGACGCCCATGAAACTGTTAGAAATAGTAAATTTACACTCTAGGGTTACTCAAAACTTTATTTTAGTCATCCACATAGCAAAAATTTACTTAAAACTCACTTTTATGGTTGTTACCCCCTGACCCATTTTTGAGGGCTACGCCCATGAAATCGATAAAAATTGAAATTTAACACCTAGACATACCCCAAACTTTATAATAAACATCCCCGTATCAAGAATTTACTTAAAAACCACTTTTGAAATTACTATCCCTGTACCCATTTTTGGCGGTTACGCCCATGAAACTGTTAAAAATAGTAAATTTAACCTCTAGACATACCCCAAACTTTATATTAAGCATCCCCATATCAAGAATTTACATAAAAACACCTTTTGAAATTACTACCCCTGTACCCATTTTTGGCGGTTACGCCCATGAAACTGTTAAAAAATAGTCAATTTAACATCTAGACATACTCCAAACTTTATATTAAACATCCCCGTATCAAGAATTTACATAAAAACAACTTTTGAAATTACTACCCCTGTACCCATTTTTGGCGGTTACGCCCATGAAATCAATAAAAAAAATTGAAATTTAACATATAGACATACCCCAAACTTTATAATAAACATCCCCGTATCAAGAATTTCCATAAAAACAACTTTTGAAATTACTACCCCTGTACCCATTTTTGGCGGTTACGCCCATGAAACTGTTAAAAATAGTCAATTTAACATCTAGACATACCCCAAACTTTATATTAAGCATCCCTGTATCAAGAATTTACATAAAAACAACTTTTGAAATTACTACCCCTGTACCCATTTTTGGCGGTAACGCCCATGAAACTGTTAAAAATAGTCAATTTAACATCTAGACATATCCCAAACTTCATTTTAGTCATCCACATAGCAAGAATTTACATAAAAACAACTTTTGAAATTACTACCCCTGTACCCATTTTTGGCGGTTACGCCCATGAAACTGTTAAAAATAGTCAATTTAACATCTAGACATACCCCAAACTTCATTTTAGTCATCCTCATATCAAGAATTTACATAAAAATCACTTTTGAAATTAATACTCCGGTACCCATTTTTGATGGTTACATCCATGAAACTGTTAAAAAATAGTCAATTTAACATCTAGACATACTCCAAACTTTATATTAAGCATCCCCGTATCAAGAATTTACATAAAAACAACTTTTGAAATTACTACCCCTGTACCCATTTTTGGCGGTTACGCCCATGAAATCAATAAAAATTGAAATTTAACATATAGACATACCCCAAACTTTATATTAACCATCCCCATATCAAGAATTTACATAAAAACAAAGTTTGAAATTACTACCCCTGTACCCATTTTTGGCGGTTACGCCTATGAAACTGTTAAAAATAGTCAATTTAACATCTAGACATATCCCAAACTTTATATTAAGCATCCCCATATCAAGAATTTACATAAAAACAACTTTTGAAATTACTACCCCTGTACCCATTTTTGGCGGTTACGCCCATGAATTCGATAAAAAATTGAAATTTAACCTATTGGTATACCTCAAACATAATATTTGACACGCCCATGTATCAAATTTACCTGAAAAAATCAACCAAAAATTAGTAGTATATATCCAGTGATAGGACCGTGGAAAGTGCGGCCAGCCGCGCATAAATCCTTATATAAATAGTCTACCAGTACATGGCCGCACATTTTTTGGTGCGGTTTTTCCTTATATGAGAGTCTTCATTTTTTTTTTCTTATATCAGAGTCACCCGGCCAATCACTGGCTATATACTACTAATTTTTGGTTGATTTTTTCAGGTAAATTTGATACATGGGCGTGTCAAATATTATGTTTGAGGTATACCAATAGGTTAAATTTCAATTTTTTATCGAATTCATGGGCGTAACCGCCAAAAATGGGTACAGGGGTAGTAATTTCAAAAGTTGTTTTTATGTAAATTCTTGATATGGGGATGCTTAATATAAAGTTTGGGATATGTCTAGATGTTAAATTGACTATTTTTAACAGTTTCATAGGCGTAACCGCCAAAAATGGGTACAGGGGTAGTAATTTCAAACTTTGTTTTTATGTAAATTCTTGATATGGGGATGGTTAATATAAAGTTTGGGGTATGTCTATATGTTAAATTTCAATTTTTTATTGATTTCATGGGCGTAACCGCCAAAAATGGGTACAGGGGTAGTAATTTCAAAAGTTGTTTTTATGTAAATTCTTGATACGGGGATGCTTAATATAAAGTTTGGAGTATGTCTAGATGTTAAATTGACTATTTTTAACAGTTTCATGGATGTAACCATCAAAAATGGGTACCGGAGTATTAATTTCAAAAGTGATTTTTATGTAAATTCTTGATATGAGGATGACTAAAATGAAGTTTGGGGTATGTCTAGATGTTAAATTGACTATTTTTAACAGTTTCATGGGCGTAACCGCCAAAAATGGGTACAGGGGTAGTAATTTCAAAAGTTGTTTTTATGTAAATTCTTGCTATGTGGATGACTAAAATGAAGTTTGGGATATGTCTAGATGTTAAATTGACTATTTTTAACAGTTTCATGGGCGTTACCGCCAAAAATGGGTACAGGGGTAGTAATTTCAAAAGTTGTTTTTATGTAAATTCTTGATACAGGGATGCTTAATATAAAGTTTGGGGTATGTCTAGATGTTAAATTGACTATTTTTAACAGTTTCATGGGCGTAACCGCCAAAAATGGGTACAGGGGTAGTAATTTCAAAAGTTGTTTTTATGGAAATTCTTGATACGGGGATGTTTATTATAAAGTTTGGGGTATGTCTATATGTTAAATTTCAATTTTTTTTATTGATTTCATGGGCGTAACCGCCAAAAATGGGTACAGGGGTAGTAATTTCAAAAGTTGTTTTTATGTAAATTCTTGATACGGGGATGTTTAATATAAAGTTTGGAGTATGTCTAGATGTTAAATTGACTATTTTTTAACAGTTTCATGGGCGTAACCGCCAAAAATGGGTACAGGGGTAGTAATTTCAAAAGGTGTTTTTATGTAAATTCTTGATATGGGGATGCTTAATATAAAGTTTGGGGTATGTCTAGAGGTTAAATTTACTATTTTTAACAGTTTCATGGGCGTAACCGCCAAAAATGGGTACAGGGATAGTAATTTCAAAAGTGGTTTTTAAGTAAATTCTTGATACGGGGATGTTTATTATAAAGTTTGGGGTATGTCTAGGTGTTAAATTTCAATTTTTATCGATTTCATGGGCGTAGCCCTCAAAAATGGGTCAGGGGGTAACAACCATAAAAGTGAGTTTTAAGTAAATTTTTGCTATGTGGATGACTAAAATAAAGTTTTGAGTAACCCTAGAGTGTAAATTTACTATTTCTAACAGTTTCATGGGCGTCCCCTCATAAAGGGTCAAGGGGCGTAACAACCCTAAAAGTGAGTTTTAATTAAATTTTTGATACGGGGATGTCTAATATAACATCTGGGGTATGCCACTAGGTTAAATTTACTATTTCTAACAGTTTCATGGGTGTCCCCTCATAAAGGGACAAGGGGCGTAACAATCATAAATGTGGTATTTTAAGCAAAATCTTGTTTTTCTTAGTGGGTTATGGTAGGAGTGTAACCTACGTGTTTGGTAATACTTTCGTTTAGTAGAGTTATAGCAGGGGACATAACTTTCATGCTTCGCAGTACTTTTCTTAGCAGAGTTGTGACAGGGGCGTGAACTTTAAGTTCATTCTTTCAATGTGGTGTTTTAGTGTGTTTGGTTTTTACTAGAGTTCTATGAATATTTTCAATAATGATTTAGACACAGTCGCAACTATCATCAAGGGCAACATTTTTAGTAAATTGTAATTATTTATTAGGGTTTTCTCAGCTGTATTAAAGACTTTGGTTGATAAGTGGACACTTTTTAGGGTTTTGAGTTCAACTTTTTGGTTATGAGACGAAGTTTTGGGGCTTGTTGTTATATTAGTTGTCTTTTGAAGTAACATTTTGGACTTTGAGTATACCTTTTTGCCCTTTCATGTCTAACTATTTTGAGTTTGGGTTGTCTTTTTGACAAACTTTTGAGTTTGGGTTGTCTTTTTGACAAACTTTTGGATTTTGAATATAACATTTACGACTTTCGTGTCGAACTAGTATCACTTTGGGACTAAATTTTTAGGCTTTTGAGTTCAACTGTTTGGTTATGCGACAAAATTTTGGGGTTAAGTGTTACATTAGTTGTCTTTTGGAGTAACTTTTTGACCTTTGCATATAAATTGTTGGGCTTTGTGTCTAACTATTTTGAGTTTGGATTGTCTTTTTGACAAACTTTTGGTCTTTGCATAAACATTTACGACTTTTGTGTCGAACTAGTATCACTTTGGGACTAAATTTTTAGGCTTTTGAGTTCAACTGTTTGGTTATGCGACGAAATTATGGGATTAAGAGTTACATTAGTTGTCTTTTGGAGTAACTTTTTGGACTTTGCCTATAAATTGTTGGGTTTTGTGTCTAACTATTCTGAGTTTGGATTGTCTTTTTAACAAACTTTTGGATTTGAATATAACATTTACGACTTTTGTGTCGAACTAGTATCACTTTGGGACTAAATTTGTAGAGTTCGTGTTCAACTTTGTGCATATGAGCCGAAATTTTGGGATTAAGAGTTACATTAGTTGTCTTTTGGAGTAACTTTTTGGACTTTGCCTATAAATTGTTGGGTTTTGTGTCTAACTATTTTGAGTTTGGGTTGTCTTTTTGACAAACTTTTGGACTTTGCATATAACATTTACGACTTTCGTGTCTAACAATTACAACTTTGGGCCTAAATTTTTAGGGTTTTGAGTTCAACTTTTTGGTTATGAAACGAAATTTTAGGGTTTGGAACTAAGTTTTCTTACCTGAAATGATCATCTTTACTGTTGTCTGTCATTCGTTGAAGTGATAAAGATATGGAACTCCAAAGTCTAAGAGCTGAAGTAATCACCTTTAATGATGTATGTCGTTCGTTGAAGTGGGAAACATTGGTATTAAAGCCTTCAGCGGTCAAAATGAGGTCATAGAACTCTTCTGGAATTGCCTCAGGGGTCAAAACGAGTTCAAGTAACCCACCACCCCGCATGTTTCCCCACTGCTGACCCGACAGCCACTACCTACGCTTGGGCTAACGCGCTTTTCTGATTGGTTAATCCACCTGTCAGCCATTTCTTCGCCCCGCCTCCTATGTTAATACTCTTTTCTGATTGGTTAATCCCGCTATCAAGCGATGTTGACGTACTCACTCGCTGATTGGCTAATTTATTCATTTCTTACCAGGATATATTTAAACTAGACGGCGTTATAAGTTTGATTGATTCAAGGAAAGTTACTGTTCACACTAGCGGAGTTTTGCACCGTAAGTTGGCTTGTTTTCTCTTAAAGTATGTTAAGGCTTATCGATAACAGGTTATATTCGGTGTAGATGATTGAGACTATATTTTACGCTGTAAGTTTGAATGTTTTCTCTTAAAGTATGGTAAGACTTAACGATAACACGTTATTCAACTGTATTGATGTAAAGTAGTTAAGATAAGTAATGTTGAATGTAATGTTCCTTCATTTTTTTTATTGGTTGATTAAAGTATGATATACCAGACAACCGCCATACACCACACATACCACACTAGGCGCCCGGTATACAGCCCTCATGTCACACTAGACGCCCGGCATACAGCCTTATATCACACTAGATGACCTCCATACACCCTACATACCACACCAGATGACCTCCATACACCCCTCACGACACAGTAGACGACCTCCATACACCCCTCACGATACACTAAACGACCCCTATACAACCATCATGACACACTAAACGCCCTCTATACACCCAATATGACACACTAGACGACCTCCATACAACCATCATACCCCACTAGACGACCTCCGTACACCCATCACGACATACTAGCCGACCTCCATGTACCCATCATGGCACACTAGACGACCCCTATACAACCATCATGACACACTAGACGACCCCTATACAACCAACATGACACACTAAACGCCCTCTATACACCCAATATGACACACTAGACGACCTCCGTACACCCATCACGACATACTAGCCGACCTCCATTGACCCATCACGGCACACTAGACGACCCCTATACAACCATCATGACACACTAGACGATCCCTATACAACCATCATGACACACTAAACGCCCTCTATACACCCAATATGACACACTAGACGACCTCCGTACACCCATCACGACATACTAGCCGACCTCCATTGACCCATCACGGCACACTAGACGACCCCTATACAACCATCATGACACACTAGACGATCCCTATACAACCATCATGACACACTAAACGCCCTCTATACACCCAATATGACACACTAGACGACCTCCGTACACCCATCACGGCACACTAGACGACCCCTATACAACCATCATGACACACAAGACGACCCCTATACAACCATCATGACACACTAGACGATCCCTATACAACCATCATGACACACTAAACGCCCTCTATACACCCAATATGACACACTAGACGACCTCCGTACACCCATCACGACATACTAGCCGACCCCTATACAGCCCTTATTACACACTAGGCGACCTCCATACACCCATTGCTGCGATGAACATACTAGTAAAACAGACTGTATAAACTGTAAGGGTGTTAAAGCATACACCAAACGAACGCCCGGGCTTTTTAAACTAGAGTACGAAGGGACAGCTCTTGTTAGCTTATGTAGTAAGACGTACCATTGTAGTGGGGATTACGATAAAATCAGTTGTAAAGGGCTAAGCAAGCAACACAACAAATTAGATAAAGATATGTTTTTAGAGGTTCTCGCCACGCAAAAGGTCAAGGGTGGGAAAAATGTAGGTTTCAAAGTCTTAAATAATTCCATATTTTCCTATAGTCAAACAAGAAATGCTCTTTCCTATTTCTATATAAAAAGAAAGGTAGCTGATGATAATGTCTCGACTACACCTCTAGATATTTAACTCTTTACACTACCAGTTTAGACTACCCAGCAATCTCTAACAGTTTCACCCTAGCTAAGCAGACACCCAACTACATAGGTATAACTAAATATTATCCTTGTACTATATATTTACTTCGTGTACTGAATATTTTTGTAATGTTATATAATATCAATGTATGTTATACACCTATTGAGATAATAAAAGAATAAAATATATCTTTGTCTTCTGTTTTATATTGATTGTTTTTCATTGATGTTGTATAATCTACTAACCTATCACTAACGATCAAGTACATAAAGAACTCCAAAGTCAGCATACACCAGACATAAACAGGTCACTTCCGGGGTCACTGGGACCAGCTGTCACGGTTAACTCCCCCTGCGCCACAGTACATTAGGCGCGCCGCGCGCCTACTATATATCTTTGTTAATTTACGGGCCAAATAATAATCAGATCCTTCCTGCTATACTACTTCCGTCCAGGGGTTTCCGAGAAATTTGATGAAGTTTGAGGGCATGTGTTTTGGAACGGACTATAGTACAACACATTTATTAAATTGTTTTAAAATATTTGTTATATTCATAACAAATTGAAAACATGAACAATAAAACGACAGGTTGTAAGAATGAAAAGAAGAGAAGAAAACTGAGGACTACGAATGTAGATTGACACATAAATGTTGCCAAATATCTGGGCTATTTCTCATTTGTCATAGTGAAGTTATAACAAATTACTGTGTTGACCATTCAAAACGGAAACACTTTGTTGTCGGCTTGTTGCTATCATTTCCAAGAAAAAGGTGTTAATCTACGTTATATCAGATTTATTTTTGTGTGATTTTTTGTAACCTCAATTTTAGGATTTTGTTAAATCGATTAATGGATGCCTGAAAATCAAGAATGTGATAGAATTATGGAAGAGTCAGCCATTGGCAAGTACCAACTTTACAGCAGAGAATGACTTTCAGCGGATTAAGATCGCCATTAGGTAGGTTGTAGGTCATTTGTTGTGAAGGCTATCTTTCCCTGCAGAAGCTATTTTTATCATCATCATGTGCCATACCGGTTGGCGTAGGCGATCATGTCCCTCCACAATCTTCTATCTGCAGTGCATCGTATCAGTTCTGTTGTTGACTGTTTTCCATGCTGTTTGCCATGACACCAAGCTATCCAGTATTTTCTCTCTTTGTCGTCCGCGATCTCTCTTTCCTTTTATTTTGCCAGTTGTAACCAAGTATTCCAACTTTCCTCTTCTCATGATGTGCCCGAAAAATGTTGATTGCTTCTTTCTGATGTTTTTTAAGAGCCCCGTTTATTGTCATAGGGAATAGTTTTATGGCTGTCCTTGTGTCCATCGTAAGAGGTGAGATGCAGAATGGCCCAGGCAAAAGCAGCTTTCCAAAAAATGAGGAAGATACTATACAATCCATTTTTGACAATAGAAACAAAAAAAAAGAGTTTTTAAATGTTATGTAGAGCCAGTCTTAACATATGGATGCGAATCATAGACAATAGGACAACAGACAAGAAAATCACTGGAGGCTGTAGAAATGTGGTTTTACAGAAGAATGTTGAGAATACCACGGACAGCTAAGAAGAGTAATGAAAACGTTCTGAAAGAGGCCAAAACAAAAAGAGAGCTAATTTCCAATATTAGGAAGAAACAATCATCATTTTTTGGCCATGTAATGAGAAGAGAACAACTGGAATATATTGTAACAACTGGGAAAATTGAAGGACGAAGAGATAGAGGGAAACAAAGGGAAAAAATACCAGACAGCTTAAGAGAATGGCTTGGCAGAAGATCAGGAACAGAAATGATAAATAAAAATAAAAGGCCCGGTACTTGATGACGATAATGTGTCCATCGCTGATACATCTTTCTTTTTTATATAGACTGTCATTTGTCAAGGTCGTTCTTTCCAGTCAATTGCTCTATTTGTGCAAATAGTTTCAGTCATCCTTTCTTCTTTTTTTTTGGCATATACTATCAGTCGTAATTTATAAAGTACATATAATCAATCATCCTTTATTTCTTCTTTATGCATAGTCATAACATAGCACACATTAATAGCACACGCATTAATGATGTTTTGTAACTTTGTGTATAAACTCAATCATCCTCTTCTTTTAATACACACTGATTCAATCATATTTCTTTCTTATGTTCATATACTCAGTTAACATATATTTTTACACACATAAACTCAATCGCCTTGTTTTCCTATATGTATACATCGGATCCAGTTATTTTCTCTGTTTGTGTGCATATTTTCGCAGTTACTAATATATTTTTGCACCAATTGTCGCGGAAACCATACCTGAAATGTAGCAACTAATTTCTCTCAATGTTTACTAATAAATCAAAAATAAAACGTGATTTCGCAAGACTAAAGTACCTCGTCTTTAGACACATGGTATTTTGTGACGACCATCATCATCATCATCGAGTGCCATCTCCGCAACGAAGGTTGGCTACCATGGAGCTCCATTCTGCTCTGTCTCTTGCTTTGATGGTGCAGGTTGTAGCGACCATTTACTGAATAAACGACGACTATTCGTCTCCGAGGCAATTTGATAAGTCATTCTTATAAATGTTCGTTCATGACATTCCTCTATTTCCTTGTTAAATTTAAACACTTAAAACGCTGGATTTCCGGTCAATATTTGTGGATAGGCGACAGGAACCGTTGAGGCTCTGTCTGAAAAGTGTTCCTTGTTGCGGTTTCCTCATATTCCAAGTCCGGCTTGCTGCCGCAGCTCCTGAGTTTAGTCCTAGTTGTACAGCGTGGACTATGTTATTCATCCAGATCGCGTTTCGATATTCCGATTGATTGCGATGATATCGAATGACGACGGACAGTTCTGCTGTGTTCACTTTCGGTGCGGCTACACCTTATGTCTTTTGGCACGTGCTGTGTTTGCTATGATGGGGGCTGCAGCTGCATTTCTTTGTTTTGATCCTTCAATGAGATGAGATGTTAATTTTGATGATTCCACTGGCACGGGCCATTAATGAGGAATTATGGATTTTAATTCGTTTGCAGTGATACCGGAGCCTTCAAAACCAACTACATGTATATGTATAACTTAAAAGGATTATGTGCATGCAAACAAAGTAATGTAATCAAAATGCATTCATTTGCGAGGCGATGTTGATAATTAATATTATTACCTCTATTTCTGGCAGATGTGGTGGAATATTGTATAAAGAATTTTTATCCACACCCCCTAAAGAAAAGCTCTACCCATTCGAGGTTTCGTACTTATCTGAGCCACCAATGACAGACGAGACAAGGGCATCAAGTCATGTCTATTCAACCCTTAGTCTTGCCAACACAAGGTGACTGGTTTCAGTATTATAAATATGTAATAGGGAGTAATAGAAGGAAAAGGTATGTGTTAGCACTCGGAAAAAATGACAAATAAACAACAACAGAAAAAAACAAAGAATATGGTCCGAAGCAGGATCGAACCCGTACACCATGGCACTGCGCCTTGCCACGAGAAGCCGAACGCTTGGAGTACGGGTTCGATCCTGCTTCGGACTATTGTTCTTTGTTTTTTTCTGTTGTTGTTTATTTGTCATTTTTTCCGAGTGCTAACACATACCTTTTCCTTCTATTATTCCCTATTATCGCCTCGGAAGTTTCCCTATTTAATAATATTATTTTATTTATTATTATTTGTCTCCATTATAAATATGTAACAGCTGGATTGTATCAAATCATTGAAGATTATAATAACGATCGATTTTTATGTGTGGACAACTCATGAGCATTGTTATGTTTAATTTGTATTTGATCGCATTTAGCCATTCTGTGTTTTAAACAAATCACGTGTTGATCTAATTTGAGAATGCCATCAGAGAACATCATGAGATACAGTCGTATAGCAGAGCAGTATCAAAGGAGCACATCCAGGAATATGAAAAGCTGTGGTGAAACCAAATTAAAGATCAAGGCAGAACATGAATATCTTGACAGACACTATGTAATTAAAGCAATGAAAACTTGGCACACACTATGTAATTAAAGCAATGAAAACTTGACACACACTGTGTAATTAAAGCAATGAAAACTTGACACACACTGTGTAATTAAAGCAATGAAAACTTGACACACACTATGTAGTTAAAGCAATGAAAATTTGACACACACTATGTAATTAAAGCAATGAAAACTTGACACACACTATGTAATTAAAGCAATGAAAACTTGGCACACACTGTGTAATTAAAGCAATGAAAACTTGACACACACTGTGTAATTAAAGCAATGAAAACTTGACACACACTATGTAATTAAAGCAATGAAAACTTGACACACACTATGTAATTAAAGCAATGAAAACTTGACACACTGTGTAATTAAAGCAATGAAAACTTGACACACACTATGTAATTAAAGCAATGAAAACTTGGCACACACTATGTAATTAAAGCAATGAAAACTTGACACACACTATGTAGTTAAAGCAATGAAAATTTGACACACACTATGTAATTAAAGCAATGAAAACTTGACACACACTATGTAATTAAAGCAATGAAAACTTGGCACACACTATGTAATTAAAGCAATGAAAACTTGACATACACTATGTAATTAAAGCAACGAAAACTTGGCACACACTATGTAATTAAAGCAATGAAAACTTGACACACACTATGTAATTAAAGCAATGAAAACTTGACACACACTATGTAATTAAAGCAATGAAAACTTGACACACACTATGTAATTAAAGCAACGAAAACTTGACACACTATGTAATTAAAGCAATGAAAACTTGACACACACTGTGTAATTAAAGCAATGAAAACTTGACACACACTATGTAATTAAAGCAACGAAAACTTGACACACACTATGTAATTAAAGCAATGAAAACTTGACACACACTATGTAATTAAAGCAATGAAAACTTGACACACACTATGTAATTAAAGCAATGAAAACTTGACACACACTATGTAATTAAAGCAATGAAAACTTGACACACACTCTGGAAGGAAAGTTTCGTTATGCTTCTCATCTAGAGGAAACTACACTGATTACAAATAGCTGCTGCCTTTTCGATGTCTCAATCAAATAACTTTATCGTGGCAGGGCGCTGTGTTGAGGAGTACGGGTTCAATCCTGCTTTGGGCTGTCTATTGTTTTTAGTGTTTTTTAGTTGTTGATTATTTGTGAATTGTTTTCCTATGTTGTTTATATACCTCGTCCTCCGAAATGATTCCTTAATCTATCGCCTCGTAAGTTTCTTTCCATGATTATATTTATTTACTATTATGTGTCACGTGTCTGTAGATGTGCCTATAGACTTCCAGTCACCTGTCTGTAGATGTGCCTTAGACTTCCAGTCACCTGTCTGTAGATGTGCCTATAGACTTCCAGTCACCTGTCTGTAGATGTGCCTATAGACTTCCAGTCACCTGTCTGTAGATGTGCCTATAGACTTCCAGTCACCTGTCTGTAGATGTGCCTTAGACTTCCAGTCACCTGTCTGCAGATGTGCCTATAGACTTCCAGTCACCTGTCTGCAGATGTGCCTATAGACTTCCAGTCACCTGTCTGTAGATGTGCCTATAGACCTCCAGTCACCTGTCTGTAGATGTGCCTATAGACTTCCAGTCACCTGTCTGCAGATGTGCCTATAGACTTCCAGTCACCTGTCTGTAGATGTGCCTATAGACTTCCAGTCACCTGTCTGTAGATGTGCCTATAGACTTCCAGTCACCTGTCTGTAGATGTGCCTATAGACTTCCAGTCACCTGTCTGTAGATGTGCCTATAGACTTCCAGTCACCTGTCTGCAGATGTGCCTATAGACTTCCAGTCACCTGTCTGTAGATGTGCATTTTGAAATAAGTACCGTCACATGTCTAAAGATGTGCCTTTTGACTTCCAGTTTCTAGCCTTATATGTCCCTTAACTTCAAGTATAAACAGAACAGTCTATCAGGTTTTGAACCCGGGACAACGCAAAACAAGCAGACAAGCTCCTGTAACAGGTCAATTTTCTTATAAGTTACAGACTGATGAAACAAGCATTTGAATTGACAGTATTTTTCTGTAATTTTTCTTGCCACAGTTCAATTTTCAAAATTGGTGACATTGTCACATTTGTCATCAAAATGGCAGACAGAATGGGTCGGCCTAAATCCAGAGGGGGTGACAGGATTAAAGTTTGGCTTAAAGATGAGAAGTTTAACAACAGCATTAGTGCCAAGATTACCGACTTTGACAATGGAACCTACCTAGCTACCACGATTCTACCATGGGCGGGGACAGTAAGGTACAGCAAAAGAAAGTGTTTCTTTATTTTTTAAAAAATGTTTTGTAAGTGTGTGTGTGCAATAATGTTCTATATATGACCTTTTTTGTCTTGTCAGATAGTTTAGTGAAGGCTATTGTGTATATTTTTGTGTGGAGATTTTGTTTTTATCGAGCAGCTTCTCTCATGACTGATTCTACCAATGTTTGACAAACATACTCGGCCATAGAATGGACAAGTGAGATTCACTGATCCACAGTGTCTTCCTTCTTTTTTCATGAATCTGTCATGTTTTACCATAATACAGCTTCAAATCATGTTATGGCATTTTTTATACATGCTCTCCATGTTGTGTGATCTCTTGCCAGATGTTTCCAGTCGTTTTCACAAATGGAAAAATCATTCAGAGAAGATTTACAGATATCTCTATATTGTAGTTTAGGTTTGCCGATTTCTCTTTTTCCATATATTAGTTCACCATATAGTATTTGCTTAGGAATGCGGTGTTCTTCCATTCGTGGGACGTGCCCCAGCCATCTTAACCTTCGACTTCTGAGCCGTTAACATTGACCATTGGTTTCTAATCATTGATTTGATTGTTAAGGTATTGACACGTTGCAGGACAGTTAAGTTGGTTATTTTGTCCTGCTATATGATGTGCATTATTCTGCGGAGACATCGCACGTGGAAGATATTTAGTCGATTTAGATTTTGTTCGTGATTTGAGTTGTTGTCCAGGTTTCCATATAATAATAGTGCGTTAAGCACGCACGTTTGATATATTTAGGAGTTTGGTCTTTAGTATTAATTTCGTGTTGTTCCATGCCCTTTCTGTGAGTTTGGCGCAAATCGTAGCTGCCTTGCCAATTCTGCTGTTTATTTAATCATCTAGAGAAATGGTTGACGTGATTATGGATCTAAGATACGTGAATTTCTGAACTAATTCAAGTGGACAATCTTTTAACGTGATTAATAAAGGTTTGATGTCGCCTTGACTTAGAAGTACTGTTTTCTGAACACCAATTGACAGTGAAAAAAGGTCGCATGCTTTGTCCAGGTTGTTGATAAGCGATTGTAGGGTAGCTTCACTATAAGCAACTAGGGTTGTGTCGTCAGCAAATAAAAGGTCTTTAAGTAGGGCCACATTTGTTTTTGTTTTTGCTCTCAGTCGTGCAAAGTTGAACACTGAGCCATCTGATCTTGTGCGAATATAAATGTCTCTCAGCTGTTTTCGAAGGCGTAATTTAGAAGGGCAGCAAAAAAATGACAAAAAGTGTGGGGGCTAGGACGCATAGTTGCAGTTTTACTCCGCCTGTCGACTTTAAAATGATAAATTGGTGAAATCCCATCAATGTGGATTTTAGTATTTATGTTTTCATGAAAGGACATAATCAGTTTAAGTAATTTAGGTGGGTAGCCTATGCTTTCTAACACCATGTAGAGCCCATCTCGATTTATTGAGTCGAAGGTCTTTGTGAGATCCACAAAGGCAATATAGAGGATCATATTTGTTCCCGGCAATTTTCTTGTAATTGTCTAAGTGTGAAAATCATGTCTTTGGTTGATCTCCCGACTTTGGAGCCGCATTGAGACTCGGGAAGAATACCTTCTGCAAGTCTTTGCAGGCGTTTTAGCATTACTCTTGCAAAAGTCTTGCCAGCTGTGCTAAGGAGAGAGATGCCTGTGTAGATATTGCAGTGTACCTATCGCCTTTGTTTTTGCATAGTGTTATGATCTTAGCATTTCTCATATCATGGACTATTTCTCCAGCATTAACAGTTTGTATAGATGTGGAAGTAGTAGGTTTGATTTTTCCTTTAGTATTTCTGTGGGAACGTTGTCGTTACCTGCTTGCTTTACCACTTGAGAGGACATTTATGGTGTCAGCAAGTTCGCTCATTGTAGGTAATAATAACAATGCTTTGACGCTATGTTATATTTTTAATTATATTATATTTAATATATATTTTTATTATATTTTAAACATTTCATTCAACTCTTTGTGCGTGTTTTTAAACGTATTCATTCAACTCTTTGTATATATTTTACACATGTTCATTCAAATCTTTGTATATATTTTACACATGTTCATTCAAATCTTTGTATATATTTTACATATGTTCATTCAAATCTTTGTATATATTTTACACATGTTCATTCAAATCTTTGTATATATTTTACACGTGTTCATTCAAATCTTTGTATATATTTTACACGTGTTCATTCAAATCTTTGTATATATTTTACACGTGTTCATTCAAATATTTGTATATATTTTACACGTGTTCATTCAAATCTTTGTATATATTTTACTTTTCAAATGACGTGTTGGTGAACCTGTCTCATCATTGCGGCCATGATTAAAATCACTTTGAGTAGTCTATTTATTATAGGGTAAAGGCAATCATGACCTTTCCTAGGGAGTATCTCAGAGCAGTGGTTTACTCTCATCGGACACTCAAATGCTTCATCATTCAAGTGGGCGCTTACATCAACTCTCTAGTAAGTTCACATCAGTTTAGCTGCACACTTACATCAATTTTCCTGTAAATGCGCATCAATTTAATTGTACAATTATATAGATTTTCCTGCAAGTTCACATCAATTTAGCTGTACACTTACATCAATTTTCCTGTAAATGCGCATCAATTTAATTGTGCAATTATATAGATTTTCCTGCAAGTTCACATCAATTAACAGTCACAGTTGTTTGTTAGTGATACTTAAGTTGATTTGCTCATTTACGTCTTTCCAGGAAGTAACACACACACACTTCGTCTATTATGTATTCAAATTGATAAGAAGAAGCTGAATCTCAACATTAGAAAATATTTGTGGCTAAAAGTTCAATATAGCTGGGGGCCTCAGTAGGAAAACCAACCGACTGGGTGATCGACGTTCGGACAACCCGTGTTCGATTCCCACTGGAAGTAGTGTGAGTTGTACTCGTGGTTGGAGCAAAAAAAAAATACCCCCACGGTCGCCCCAGTCGCTGGCAGAAATGGGTACCAGAGTATTACTATGGGAAGGTGAGAAATGTCGCTTCGCATCGTGAGTTTCGATGCTTGAAGTCCAGAAGTCTCTGTCAGAAGTCCACTGTCCAGAAGTCTCTGTCAGAAGTCCACTGTCCAGAAGTCTCTGTCAGAAGTCCACTGTCCAGAAGTCTCTGTCAGAAGTCCACTGTCCAGAAGTCTCTGTCAGAAGTCCACTGTCCAGAAGTCTCTGTCAGAAGTCCACTGTCCAGAAGTCTCTGTCAGAAGTCCACTGTCCAGAAGTCTCTGTCAGAAGTCCACTGTCCAGAAGTCTCTGTCAGAAGTCCACTGTCCAGAAGTCTCTGTCAGAAGTCCACTGTCCAGAAGTCTCTGTCAGAAGTCCACTGTCCAGAAGTCTCTGTCAGAAGTCCACTGTCCAGAAGTCTCTGTCAGAAGTCCACTGTCCAGAAGTCTCTGTCAGAAGTCCACTGTCCAGAAGTCTCTGTCAGAAGTCCACTGACCAGAAGTCTCCGAACACCTCAGGATAGGCGTCCGAGCACATATGAGTGAACACTCGCGTGCTAAGACGCCGATTCGAGTCTCGTACTTTACCTTTAACTGTAAATATAGCTTTCCCAAAGTTCTCAGTAATGTAGATCAAGAAGAGAGGAAACAAAGAAAGAGATCAGAAACGGGACAGCAAAAGCAGCAGCAAATTTAAAAAAACATAGATAAAATGTGGAAATAAAAAAAACACTAAGCAAGAACAGTAAATTATTAATATTCAACTCAAACGTATTATCAACTACGTGAAAGCTGGAAAACAAAAAGGAAATTGAGAAAAAAAAAACTAAACGTTTTTGAAGACAAATCTCTAAGAAGAATACTCTGTGTTTCACGGAATGACTTCGCGATTAATATAAAGCTAAGAAAAATGGATATGCAACCAAGGATCTCATCTACAAATTGGAAGAAAAGATGGGCATATATCGGACATGTGTTGATGATAGACAACAAAATAACCTCCAACTAAGCTGTTCCTTTGAAAAAATCAGGATACAGAAAAAGGAAGACATAAAGAGACAGTAAAAAGAACACATACAAGAGAAACAAAGTTGGCAGGCATAGAGTCATTGGATGAGATAGAACATCTCGCCCAGAATAGACACGGATGGCGAAAAACACTACAAACTCTAACTTCTAGCGACGCTGAATCAACAATCTAGAAAGTTCTCAGACTTGTCAATCTATGATCTTTGCTTTTAAAGAACAATAACGACTAAAATATCCTTGATACATAAAACATACTTCAGCTAGATAAATTAACGTTGTATGTGTTTGGTTTCAAAGAATATCGGTATTAAGAATAAGTGGACATTACTAGGCACAGGAAATCTTCTCCAATAAGTAATGTAAAATATCCAAGATTAGAACTAAAATACCACTTTAGGATGAAAACAAGCAACTGTGCTGTACACCTAATCTGCCCGCAGGTTCACATACGTTTTACTGTAATGTATATTAATCGTCCTATAAATTAACATCAATTTTACTGTACACTTACATTAATTTTCCTGCAAGTTCACATCAAATTAACTCTATCGATTCCTTAGTGAATGAACCAACAAAGTGTACAGTTGTACAAATTACTAAGTACATTCCTATAATTCTAGTAAATTCATCGTCACAGAAATGTACAGTTTAATCAATTATCTAGTACTTTCGCGGTCATAAAATTGCACCGTTGCATCAATATTCTAGGAAATTCACACTCATAAAAATATTAGAGTTACATCAGTTATATATAGTACTTTCACGGCACACAAAATGTCATGGTTGTATCAATATATCTATACAGACGGATCTGTAAGACGACACCAAAGAAGCGCATGGGCATTTACAGCATGCTCGGCAGGCAGAACAGTCAAAGAAGACAGTGGTGCATACGTCATGACTGCGAGTAGCATGACGATAGAGACGATGGCAGTGACCAAGGCATTCAAATGGTTAGAGTCACAAGACTACACCCACGCATGTATACTGAGTGATTCGATGAGCATGATAAAAAAAGTGGAGGCGGGCTCTGTACGCATGCAATGGGTAGAGTCGTTGCAGAAATCCAAAATACGTAAGGCCACCTTTGTCTATGTCCCTGGACATGCGGGAGTAAGGGGAAATGAAAGAGCGGACAGGTTGGCTAGCTGCGCTGTTGTTGAGGACGGGCAACCAATGGATCGGGTGGACATCATCCATGCCCTCGGAGATGTGGGAAGAGCACAGGACTTCGACAAACACAGATCCACGTCACTTCTTCGAATGATGGAAATGGGAGTTAAGATGGGCACAGCCAGAAATGAGAAACTTAGTGGCAGTGTAAGAAGACTTATCAACCAACATAGAACTGGAGTCGTCAGTCGCTGGACACTGCGGGACTTGCTGAGGAGGGTATCTGAGCACCTATGGACATGTTCGGAGTGCAATGATGATGACCAGCAAATAACTCAATAACTCAATTACTCAATAACTCAATGATGATGAAAAGAGGATCATACACATATTAATAGACAGCTTGGAGCAGTAATTGAGCGGGTCTAGCTCAACGCTATCAGGTTTGAATACAACAGAGTACAAATAATAATACATAAATATTATTATATGGGGAACTTCCGAGGCGATAATAGGGAATAATAGAACAAAGAAGTATGTGTTAGCACTCGGAAAAATTGACAGACAAACAACAATAGAAAAAAACGAAGAACAATATATGGTCCGAAGTGGGATCGAACCCGTACTCAGTGTACACTGAGTACGGGTTCGATCCCACTTCGGACCATATATTGTTCTTCGTTTTTTTCTATTGTTGTTTGTCTGTCAATTTTTCCGAGTGCTAACACATACTTCTTTGTTCTATTATTCCCTTGAATACAACAGAACCGACCGGCAAATTTAGTAAGAAAATCACCACCTTTATTTTCGATATGGAATATGATGGCTGAGTGGTTAGTGTGCTCGCTACTGGCAGGATGGGTTCCCGTCCAGTTCCCATGTTTGATAACTTGAACACTACAAAATTAACAAACCTGTAAACGAAGAGAAATACCACATATTTTTTTCGTGTGGAAGACGCGGAGAAGGGTCCAGGTTCCATTCTAGATAGTTAGGGTAGACCTTATTTCTAAAGTCCGTGTTGCTACCAAGGAAGAAAAGATAAGAACCACTGTGACCTGCCATGTATATCGTTAAGAGGCGGCTAAGGAGGTTTGAAATCGTTGCCTGTGCAGTCTAGTAAGACGTGCACGGATGGACAATGTCAGCATAATTTACCAATCCACTATAGGAAATGCTGTGACAAGCTGTAGAGCGGATATGGGGAATCCACGACAGCAGTGAAACTAGTTTCATTTATATAATAAAAAAGAATAGAATATTATTTCTAAAAGTGGGTGCTTGTTTTTTTTTCTCTTTCTTTCACGGGAAAGTAGGGCGACCTGGCATGATACCGACCACATGACCCATAAAATATGCAATTGGTGAGTGAGCATTGACACGTAATCATTATACGTCCTAAAGTAGGGTGGCTACTTACATTTATCTATTCACTTAATTACTAGAGGTAAAACTAGCATTCTACAACACAGTCTTCATTCCAATACTGTGTGTTTCCAATTCCAATTCTGTACGTTGTACTAAAAAAACAATAAGAAAAATAAGCACTAAAGAAATTAAATGCATTAGACGAATGACAAGACACAGCCTGAGAGATAAGATCAGAAATGATGAAAAAAGAAAGCAAGTAATAATTCCCGCCATTGAATAAGTACAGAACAAGAGATAAAATAGTTTGGCCATGTGATGTAACAGAAAGATCAAAACATAACACAATGTGACTTCAATAAGGTATAATGTAAAATATATTTAAATAGTTCAAAGAAGCGAATTAAAAACAAACGAGAACAAATATTGCAACATCTTTTAGAAATACACAACAGACACAGTTTTTGACACGAATACATTGATAAAGAACCGGAGCCCAGATGAACTTACATGTCAACTTATTTCTGTGAGGTTTTTTATTTTTGCAATGTTCTTTCTGCTTTGTAAGGCGAGTGAAGGTGTTCCTTGCAGTGCATTTCCATCTATCCCTGGATATCGAAAGTCGGAGCTTTGTAATCTAACCCTCGAGAACGGCTCGCCGTGGTACTGTGGACGACCTAGCAAGTCTCTGCTGGCCTGTTCTGACTTCAGTCTGACTCGTTACCACCAGCGGTGGCTGGAACCCGTAGTCACGTCACAGGAGAACCAGCTTCTGAAGGAACATAAAAACCTTGGGTAAGATTATCACGCTGTGATGACATTGCTTTGTGCTATATGCAGCGGCGGATATTCTAATGAGACAACGGAGGCCACGACTCCTCAAATTATAGTTATAGTTATTAGAAGGCCCCGGTATCACTGCAAAGGAATGAAAATCCATAATTTCTCAGCCGTCCTTGTCAGTGGAAACATCCGAATTAACATAACCTCGAATATCTAACCAAAGAAAGGAAGCCGAATTCCTGTTTACAGCCAATACATCCCTAATTGCTCAACCACCAGTGCCAGTGGAATCATCCGAATTAAAACTCATCTCATTGAAGGTTCTAAACAAAGAAAGGGAACGACAGTCCCCATCATAGCAGCTACAGCACACGCCAAAAGACATGAGGCCAAGCGGCACCGAAAGTGAACCCAGCTGAACTGTCCTTCGTCATACGGTATCATCATTCAGCTTAAGCAATCTGAATATGATTCCTCTAATATTTTGTCAGAATGCATAATGCAATCACTTTCAAGTGCAATGAATTAGATGTCGGTGCACAGCCAAATACCGTCCCTAGTTTAGTCGTGGCAGAGTTCAAATGATTCAAGCCGTTACAAATAGATAGGCTTCGATGTCTATAGAGATCAAACCTACTACAACCGTACAACGGCGTCTATCAACCTTGCAATGTGTATGAGAACTAGGTAAGCCATTTCTGTAATCAGTTCTCCGTTGCCATGGCAACAGAAGAACGACTAATTATGTGGCGTTCTGTCCCTTTATCGAAACATACAGAAGTTGAGCCAATGAACAAAAGTCCTATCTGGCCCTCCTGTAAAAACCACTGCAACGCGTCTTTATTTAGAAAAAAAACTTGAACAAAACTGTAAGAGCTGTTAATTAAAAGCAAAACCATGTTATTCTCATAACTTATAATGTAAATAACTAAGATATTATGATATAATTATAATTACGTTAATTTATGCCAATAATTTCAGGAACTATTTTACATTTTTACATAGCCCAAATTGTGGCAATAATTGTGTCCCAAATAACTAGGTCTACGGTTAATGTAAAGTTTCGTCTTACGTCCTAGCCTCCTCAAGTTTCGAACCCACCGTTCGTCGCTGCTTGTATCTTGCAGGCTGATTTGATATTATTATGGTACCATGTGTGCATCTTTTGAGACTATTTTCTTATGGTGTCATATGAAGGTCCGTTGAGATAATCTTATTATGGATAAATGTTTAGATTTGCTGAACTTATGTTAGTATAACCTAAAAGTGTATGTTATTTAAGTTAACACCTTGTTGCGGTGTTGTGTGTAGACGTCTTGTTGTGTGGACATTTTTTTAGACGATTTTCTTATGGCTTCGTTGTTAATATAATCTTGTTGTGGCGTTGTGTGTAGATATGTTGTTATAATTGTGTGAGTAGCTCTGTTTAGATTATATTGTTATAGAGTTGTGAGTAGGTAGATCTGTTAAAATTATGTTGCTATAGTGTTGTGTGCAAATCTGTTTAAATTATGTTGCTGTAGTGTTGTGTGTAGATCTGTTAAGATTATGTTGCTATAGTGGTGTGTGTAGATCTGTTTAAATTATATTGCTTTAGTGTTGTGGGAATATCTATTTAAATGATATTGCTATAGTGTTGTTGGCACATCTATTTATATTATTTTGCTATAGTGTTGTGTGTAGATCTATCTAAATTATGTTGCTATAGTGTTGTGTGTAGATCTATTTAAATTATGTTGTTATAGTGTTGTGTGTAAAAAAAAAAAAAAGTAAATTACCCCCGTCACGCCAAGGGCGTATAAGGAATATGGTGTTAGTATTGTGTGTAGATCTATCTAATTTATGTTGCTATAGTGTTGTGTGTAGATCTATCTAATTTATGTTGCTATAGTGTTGTGAGTAGATCCTTTAAGATTGTCCTGCTATAGATGTAGTGCTAACTGTTCGGGGGAAAATGGTGTGGAGGGCAGATAACTAGTTAAAACAAGAACGTGTTATACTCTGCATAAAAAGGAATGAGAGATGAACGGAGATCATATGTTTGAAATACATATGTTAAATACAATATGTTCAAATATAAGTACTTTCAGTGTGTCTGTGTGCTGAAGAAAGTGAGTGACCAATCTCTGTGATATGTAATGTTTGCATTGTGAATTTTATACAGATATGAGGATATATTTAATTTCTGCTTTCTATGACACTTTGGGACTCACAATACGATGTAACCGGATATCAAAATTGAAGGAATAGACCTGGAGACAGTTCAGAACTACATCTACCTTGGACATACTATAACCAGTGATGGAAAATATAAAACTGAAATAAACAAAAGAATATGAATGGCAAAAAGTAATTTTAATGTAATAAAGAACATACTAACATCAAAACAAATAACACCAGGGCTAAAACTAAGAATAGCAAAATGTTATGTCTTCTCAACATTCCTATATGGTGCAGAAACATGGACATTAGACAAGAAAACAGAACAGAGAATTGAAGCCTTTGAAATGTGGAGATATAAAAGAATAGGTAGAATTGGATGGAAAGAAAAGAAAACAAACGGTGAAGTCTTAAAACAGCTAAAAATGAAGAGAAAACTACTAAACACAATTCAAAAAAGAGAGATGCGATTTTTGGGCCATGTTAAAAGACACAAAAGCCTACTAAAAGTAATCTTGGATGGGAAAATACAAGGTAAAAGAGACAGTGGCAGACCAAGACTAACATGGATGAGTAACATAAAAAGATGGACAAATCAGCCTATGACAACTTGCACCATCAAATCAAGAGACAGAGCAGAATAGCGCTCTATGGTAGCCAACCTTCATTGCGAAGATAACACTCGATGATGATGATACTTTGTGTGTATGTGTGTGTGCGTGTGTGTGAAATACGTTATAATGGTGTAGTCATCTGTTCAAAAAAGAAGTCGTGTAGATGTGATGATGATCTAACTGTGACCGTCCTTCACATTCTTAAAATCTGTGATGACAATACAGATGTCACGATTATATTATTTCCTCCAGATTCAAATATCTTCAAGGAATCAACGATATCTCCCTTACAGTTCTTCCAAGTAGGTGATGATTACAAGTAGTTGTTATCAATTCCATGTAGTTGAACACTACACACAATTAGTGTTCATCAATTCCATTTAGGAGATCACGCCAATTAGTGTTCATCAATTCCACTTAGGAGATCACGTCAATTATAGCTCGTTTCAAATCACGTGCCCAACTTCAAACACTATTTATCAGTAACCGTTTGTTAAAAACTGTTGAAATTTTCCAAATGTTGTTACAATGCAAAAGACCCTTTAAATGTATATTTAACAAATATCTTACAGCTGCAGTTTTCTTAAAGCGGCGAATTTCTTTGATGTTTGTCAAAATTGTAAACTGTGAACCCCTAAATAATAGAAATTACCGTAGTTGCTGGTCTATGATTAATTTTCACTAGGTAAAGGCGTGGCCGTAATGGGGAAATAACTCAATAATAAAAAACACCAGGAGAATTATTGTCTTCTCAGTTCGAGGACGGACTATAATATCAATTTATACCTGTATGTCCAATTTTCATAGTTGTGTGGTCCTGAAAAGGACCGTTTGTTGAACTAATTTAAGGTAATAAAGGGCCCAACATTGTGGGGGCTATATACTTTCATTCTGAATCAGACGAGTTTAAAAGATTAATAACTGTTTGGGGTTGAACATTCCACAAACCATCATTTTTCCAAAATTCCTCTTCTTGTTTTAAGACGTGGTCTTCACATTTAGCCCAATAATCTTTGTCTATATTTAATAAAGCGAGATTAGCAAGAGTCTTTACATTGCATATTTTGAATGTTGTATTTTCATCTGCCACTTGTCCTATTAATTTTGCCCAGATTAGTTCTATTGGATTTAAATGAGCATGGTAAGGTGGCAGCCTCAAACTTATATGACCGTGCTCTTGGATAATCTTATCTATTTGAAAAATCTTTGTCCTTTGTTTTTGCTTTACTAGAGATAGTAATTCAGATTTTAAGTACATGTTATTAAATTGTATGTGCTCCTTTGTGAGCCATATCTTAATAGCATCTTTTGTACTGGATGACGTCGGGACTTTATCTTCAAGTGCAACAATGTTGTGGTACGCTGCATTGTCCATTATTAGGCAAGATGGTCGATCTAGTGATGCGAGAACATAATTTTCAATCCAATGTCTAAATATGTGACCATTCATCTCAGAGTGATAATCCCGATTGTCTATGGATTTTGAAAGAAAAATGAGCTCTGCATTCTGTATTAGTCCATGTTGTCGACTACCTGCATGAGCAATTATCAAGCGCTGTCCTTTGCTGCTAGGTATTAATCTCTTAATCTTTCCATCTGATGACTGCCATTCCCTTTGGTTAGTGTGGTGAGCATTGATCCATGTTTCAACCAAGTACACAATATCATAACCTTGCTTGCGCACCTCTTTTACTTCACGTAAGTACTTGCTTCTCATGTAAATGTTATCGTTCCACGTCTCCACCTATGAATGAACGGAAATGGAACACACAATTTCTCGTGTTTTTTTTAAGTGTCTAATTGTGTAATTACCGGGTTTCCGGTTGTTTCCAAAATGGAGGAATTATTTTTCTCCGGCTTGGTATAGAACCGTTGATCAGAGGTTTAACAAGCCGCTATCGTAAAAACGATGTTGTTAATGAAACGTAGACCTGATACAGAATGTGTAAATTAGCAGTAGATAGTAGTGATAGTTTTTTCGGCCCTAAAACAACAACAAAAATAGGATTCTGGAATGTGCGAACAATGGCCGCTCCGACGAAACATGCACAGGTCGCGAGCGAGATGGACAGATACGATCTAGATATTTTAGGATTAAGCGAAATGCGCTGGCCTGGAACAGGTAGGAGATCTATTGATAATAAAATAGTAGTTTTTTTCTGGAAGGGAAGATGGAAAACACCGTGAAGGAGTAGGCATAATGATGACAGACAAAGCTGCAAGAAGTTTATTAGAATGGGAACCGGTAAATAGCCGTCTGATACGAACACGATACAAAACAAAACATGGAAGACTTTCAATTATTCAATGTTATGCGCCTACTAACGAAGCTGATGATGAAGTTAAGGATGATTTTTATAACCAACTGCAACAACTTATAAACAAAATACCAAAACACGATCTTTTAATTGTAATGGGAGACTTCAACGCCAAAGTAGGACAAGATAACGAAGGAGTGGAACATGTGATGGGGAGAGAAGGCTGTAATACAACAAGTCAGAATGGAGAAAGATTAATAGAATTATGTTTAATAGAAAATTTAGTTATAGGTGGGACATTATTTCCACATAAAAATATCCACAAAACAACATGGATATCTCCTGATGATAGAACATCAAATCAAATTGACCACCTATGTATTAAACAACAATTCAGATCATCATTAATAGATGTAAGAGCATACAGAGGTGCTGATGTTAATAGTGACCACAACCTGTGCATTGGGAAAATAAGATTAAAATTTAGAAACCAACAGAAGAGGTCAATTACACATAAAATTGATAGTCATAAACTGAAAGATGAAGCAATAAAGGAAAAGTTTAACATAGAGCTAAGTAATTGTTATTCAGCACTTGGTGAAATAGACTTAGATATCAATGAAATGTGGGACTCACAGAGCAAAATACTAATGACAGCAGCAGAAGCAAGTGCTGGACTGAAGAAAATGGAAAAACGAGCTTGGATCTCAGACACCACATGGAAATACATCAAAGAAAGAAGAGAAGCGAAGAGAGCCATGACTAATGTAAAGACAGATCTTGGAAAGGTTCTGGCAAAAGCAACATACAAAGAATTAGACAACAAAGTGAAAAGTTCGGCAAGAAGAGATACAAGAGCTTATATAGACAACTTGGCAGAGAAAGCAGAGACAGCTGCAATTACAGGAGACAGCAGAACTCTTTATACTGTACAAAAGATGCTGACAAACACCTATACATCCAGTGGAACACCAATTCTAGACAAATCTGGATTAATGCTAACAACAAGCGCAGACATAAAAGCCCGTTGGGCGGAACACTTCAAAGAAATTCTTAACCGTCCACTACCTCACAGTTTAATAGATTTTGAAGCTGAAACACCAGCAGCAGAATTAGATGTAAATTTAGATGACTTCACCTTGAGTGAAATAGAAACCACCTTAAAGCTAATGACCAATAACAAGGCTGCTGGAGAGGATAAGTTAACAGCTGAGATCCTCAAGGCAATTGATAGCCATAATTTAATACATCTCCAAAAAATGTTCAACATCATTTGGAAAACAGAGAAGACGCCTCATAAATGGAAAAAAGGAATCATTGTTAAGATCCCAAAAAGGGCAATCTTAGAGATTGTAACAATTGGAGAGGCGTGACACTTTTGTCAGTTGCCTCAAAATTATTCTGTAAAATCATCCTAAATAGAATAAAGGATTCAATAGATACAGTAATGCGTGAAGAACAGGCTGGGTTTAGAAAAGGGAGAAGCTGTCTTGACCACATTTTCACTCTACGACTTATATTGGAGGAACACATTGAAAAGCAAAAACCTTTTGTACTTAACTTCATCGACTTCAAAAAAGCATTTGATAGTATTCATAGAGATTCTTTGTGGAAAATTCTGAAGCAATATGGCTTACCATCAAAAATCATAAATATTATCAAAGACATGTATGATGGTTACACATGTGCAGTTCGAACAGAGGAAGGACTGAGCGAATGTTTCCAGGATGTATTTTATCGCCCTTGTTATTTGGAATTGTTATGGACTTCATAATGAAGAAATGCTGCACTGGTAATAAAGGCATCGAATGGATACAAGGAGACCATTTGGAGGACCTGGACTTTGCTGATGACATAGTTCTCATCAGCAATCAGATAAAAACGATGCAGGAAAACACAAATGAACTATCATCAATAGCCAGCAAAATTGGGCTTGAGGTCAATCATGAAAAGACTAAAGTCATGAAAAGTTTAATTCCAACAAGTGACAAAATATACATGGAAAACAAACCAGTAGAAGAGATCGATCACTTCATCTATCTTGGAAGTCACATTGATCGAGAAGGGAATACGAGCAAAGAAATTAGAATCAGACTGGCTAAAGCAGCAATGTCTTTCAGAAGCCTTGAAAAGTTGTGGAAATCAAAACTCATTAGCACAAACACAAAACTTAGGCTATTCAAATCAAATGTACTATCAACCCTTACGTATGCGTGTGAAAGCTGGAAAACAACAAGAGATATAGAAACAAAGTTGAACGCATTCGAAAATAAATGTCTAAGGAAAATACTTGGTATAGAATGGAACGAATTCAAAACAAACGAGGAAATTAGAGAAATCGCCAATCAACCACTAATATCTTCAGTAATAAAGAAAAGACGATGGTCATACGTTGGACATGTGATGAGAAGAGATAATAATCGAATAGCAAAGCAAGCCCTCATATGGGAAACAACAGGTAAAAGAAAAAGAGGAAGACCCAGGGAGACACTGAGAAGAACATTGATGAGAGAGGCAAGAGCAGCAGGAATCGGCTCCCTCAATGAGATAGAACTGCTTGCACAGAACAGAGACAGATGGCGAGATTTGATAAAATATCTTTAAAAGAAAACTGCTAGAACAAAAATTCATATAGGAGAAGGTGTATCTTGGTCTACGCCCTATGGGCCGGTTACGGCTCGAAAGGTCAATAGATAGATAGAATTGTGTAATACTTGGTTACAACTGGCAAAATAAACGGAAAGAGAGATCGCGGACGACAAAGAGAGAAAATACTGGATAGCTTGGTGTCATGGCATGGAAAACAGTCAACAACAGAACTGATACGATGCACTGTAGATAGAAGATTGTGGAGGGACATGATCGCCTACGCCAACCGGCAGGGTACATGATGATGATGATGAATTGTGTAAAAAAAAACCACGGCGAAAGCGTGCAAACACGTAAATTTTACCGTGTATGGATTTTTACTCGCTATTTTTAACTTAAAATACTGTAAACATTAAGTTTTGACTACATCAATGGGTCGTTATAAATTTATATAAATCAAATAAGCAACAATAATAACCAAATGTTTTTTTTAATGAAATTAATTCCCTGTTGGGTTCTAATCATTATAACTTTACATGCAAATTTTGAACAACTTACAACAAGCGGTTAAAAAGCTTTCGATTTTAAAAGTTGGGCACGAGTTATGAAACAAGCTATAGTGTTCATCAATTCCACTTAGGAGATCACTTCAATTAGTGTTCATCAATTCCAAGCAAGTGATTATTTCTGTTAAATGCAAATATGTAAATGCTAAAGTAAAATGTACTAGTCACACTCAGTGGTGCCCTAAAATATGACGTTTGTGAATACATCCCATGTCCGTGGAAACACGGTGTTTGTGCTGAAATCACGTTTCTCTTGTGTGGACGACTGTAAGTGATTTGAGAATATGATGAGAGGTGAGAGTAAGGGGATAGGGGGAGTTAGAAAAGACGAGGAGTCTGAGGGGAGTGGGAATGTTGTGTGAATGGCTGTTTAAAATTAAACGAGTTCCTGCTGAGATATAGAATTGTATACTAGGGCGTAAAAACATTAGCAAACAAAGCCAGACGTATCTTGGGGAATAAGGGAAGAAATAGGGTGTAAACACGGGGTGCGATCTACGAGGAGGGATGGGATGGTAATGTGTGTGTGAAATATATTGTATAAAAGCAGATAGGTGGAAATGGGAAAACAACAGAAAAGAAAAATAGTGTAAGATAGTACTGGAATGTACAGTGAAAGATAAGAATGTGGCAAAATATGTATGGAGAAGGATTATAAATGTAAGTTGGTAAAGAGGGTTTCTACTGTGTAGATGGGTGTCAATGTATTTACATATATAGAGAGTGTAGACCCGGAGCATCGCCTGGAGAAATCACGTCAGGGTGTAAGAGGCCAAAGCAGGAGAAGGGGAGGAGAGTGGGAATTGGATGGAGCAGATAATTAAAGAAGAAAAGGAGAGGGAGGAAGAGAATATGAGGGAGGGGTATATTTGATTACCCGCAAGAAAGGGATACATTGATCCCCCGTGGGGTGAGACCACACCAATTGCTCCTTGCTACCAGCTTTACCGCAACACTGACATTACTTGCCTGTTCCCGACATCAGCATAGTATTTTTTGAATACTGGGTTTACCTTACCTCTTAGATACCTACTCGCTTGGCTAAATTGACTGTGCCTGTTTACAAAGGCATCATAGGTGTGTGGATTGGGGTCTTGGTCAACTGCTGTCACTTCTGATCCTCTATCAATAGGTCAGCCATGAGTCGTATGCCACATGAAGCTCAGGTGTAGAGCTGTCATGACCTCCACAACATTAAATGACACAATTTAAGGTCTAGAAGAAAAAAAAAACTACATCTCCCAAAGAGAAGAGATGGATAATACGAAACGAAAAAGTATACGAAAAAATAAAGTAAAAAACAAGATTCTGATGACGATGAAGAAGAAGACAGAGAAGAAGAAGACACATTCTAACTTTCTTAGTCTCACCACAGAAATTCTTAAACTAAGATCAAAACGAAGAAAACGAAGAGGAATAAAAGCAATGAGACGAAAAAGAAAATCAGGAGAAAAAATGTAGGAGAAGAAAAATAAACAAGAAGAAGAAACGAGCAGACAAATATTTTACCTTTTTGAGTCTCCCCTCAGAAACTCCCAATGTTTCAAGACAAGATCCCACGACCCAGTGCCATCTTGTGCCTCCGATAACTACATGGATTCAATCCACACCTCCTGGATATGTTTACAATGGAGGTTGGAAGCCATTTCTGTGCGCGGCTCCAGATAAGCTAAACCCAAGTTGTTTTACAAATACTCAGGTAATATTTGAACCACGTGATACAAAGTGCATGCATGCTCATTCTCCATTCTTTATCGCCGATCGACACAAGATTTAATTTCACCCAGCCGTAAATGTGTTTTGAAGACTTTTTTTAAAGAGAAAAACAGTATTGGCGTGGTTCTGACCACATTACTCATAACAACTGTTTCCGCGTTCGAAAAATCAAGACACCTGCACTAACTATACTTTCTATGCGCAACACCATAACTGTGATAAAAGTAAAGTAAAGTACCCCCTTCACGTCAAAGTTGCGTATAGGGAATATGGTGTTAGTGACCATAAATTTTACAGACCTTCGGCACATGATTTTTGGGGTAATGTGGTCGGTATTACGCCCGTGCCGCTTTACTTTCCCAGAAAAAAATATGGTAACCATTAAAGGCTGGGTGAACCGGTTGCCGTCGGTTGGGATCAAACCCTACGTCTTGTCCTTTGTAGTCCAGTTCACTAACCACTGAGCTATCGCGGCTCCTTCTTTGCCTTGACCCCTCTTTCATTCTTCTTGTTTGTTTAGAGACGTACAAGTGAGTTCGCTGACAAATTATGTGGTTTTGTTTATCTCCCACACTAAAAAAACGTTTTTATTGTAGTATTTCTGTTTTTTTAGTGTGGGAGAAAAAAATGTTTTTATTGTATTATTTCTTTTTTTTTAGTGTGGGAGAAAAAAAACGTTTTATTGTAGTATTTCTTTTTTTTAGTGTGGGAGAAAAAAAACGTTTTTATTGTAGTATTTCTTTTTTTTTAGTGTGGGAGAAAAAAACGTTTTTATTGTAGTATTTCTTTTTTTTAGTGTGGGAGAAAAAAAACGTTTTTATTGTAGTATTTCTTTTTTTTAGTGTGGGAGAAAAAACACGTTTTTATTGTAGTATTTCTTTTTTTTTAGTGTGGGAGAAAAAAAAACGTTTTTATTGTAGTATTTCACAAACAAAAGCAGACTCATGGAAAGCATTTGGTGAAGAATTAGCAAAAACATGTAGAGAAGTACCCAGAGAATTTTTCAAAAGTGTGAAAGCAATGAGAGTAAGAAATAATGATTATAACCCAACCACTATAATAAACGACAAGAACGGTAGACCAATCAGCAGCAGGAAAAACATAATAATCAGATGGAGAGAATACTTTAAGGAACTATTAAACCAGGGAAATACAAACGGAAATACAGAGTTTAAACATAGGCAGTATGATGAACAGGAACCGAATATACTTAAAGCAGAAGTAGAATCGGCATTGAAACAGAATAAAAAGAACAAAGCAGCTGGTATAGATGGAATAACAACAGAAATGCTACTAGCCTGTAAGGAAACAGCTATAGATTGGCTTACTATCATATTCAATATGGCTTGGGAAGAAATAAAAGTCCCAGACGATTGGCAAAAAGCTATCATTGTCCCATTTTGGAAGAAAAGGGAAGTAAAAGGGAGTGTGAAATGTACAGAGGAATATCCCTATTGAGTCAAGTTGGTAAAATGTTTGCTAAAACATTGGAGAGGAGAGTAAGATACATAATAGAACCTCAATTAAGTAATAATCAATTCGGATTCAGAAAAGGCAAAAGCTGTACTGATGCTATATTTACATTGAGACAACTGTGTGAAAAAACAATAGAATATGACAGAAACATAAATATAGTGTTTATAGATCAGGAAAAAGCGTTTGATCGTGTGGACAGGAACTAAATTTGGCAAACTTTAGAAAAATACGGGGTAGCAGGACAACTACTAGAAAATATAATAACACTATATAAAAACAGTCAAAGTGCCGTCAGAACATCGGAAGGTCTGTCAGAATGGTTTCAGGTTACAACAGGAGTAAGACAAGGATGTGTCCTCTCACCACTCCTCTTCATCATATATATGGACAAAATAAATAAGGAAATAACCAACAACAAGGACAAATCAAATAATAACATAGAGGTAGAAAACTACAACATCAATGAGCTACTCTTCGCAGATGACCAATGCCTAATATATGAGGATGAAAACCTGCTACAACAGCATTTAACATCTCTAGATAAAAGCTGCACAAACTATCTATCTATTGACCTTTCGAGCCGTAACCGGCCCATAGGGCGTAGACCAAGATACACCTTCTCCTATATGAATTTTTGTTCTAGCAGTTTTCTTTTAAAGATATTTTATCAAATCTCGCCATCTGTCTCTGTTCTGTGCAAGCAGTTCTATCTCATTGAGGGAGCCGATTCCTGCTGCTCTTGCCTCTCTCATCAATGTTCTTCTCAGTGTCTCCCTGGGTCTTCCTCTTTTTCTTTTACCTGTTGTTTCCCATATGAGGGCTTGCTTTGCTATTCGATTATTATCTCTTCTCATCACATGTCCAACGTATGACCATCGTCTTTTCTTTATTACTGAAGATATTAGTGCACAAACTACAGTATGAAAATTAACACAGCAAAAACAGAGGCTATAAGAACAAGCAAATTAAGACACCCATTAAACATCAAGATCAAAGATAAAGAAATAAAACAAGTAGAGGAATTCAAGTATTTGGGCACAATGTTCACAGAAGATGGAAAACTAGACAGAGAAATTGACATGAGAATACAAAAAACAAATGCTGTCACATACCAGCTTTCACCTTTGTTAAGACATCCAAACATTTCTGTGCCAGCTAAACAACAAATGATAAATAGCATCTTCATACCAACTTTGTGCTGTGAAAGTCAAACATGGGCCCTTTCTAAATCACATTTAAGAAAGATCAATACATGTGAGATGCGATGCTTGAGAAAAGTAACGAACAACACAGTAGAGATAGAATACCAAATGAAACCATAAGAAAAATGGTAGGAACAAAACCCTACCAAGAATATATAGAACAACAACAACTTAAATGGTTCGGCCACATGGTCAGAATGAATCCTCACCAATCACCATCAAGAGCGATCTTCTCGAGAATGCATGAAAAAAGACCAAGAGGAAGACCCAGAAGAAGATGGATAGATGCAGTGACAGAGACATGTAACAACAAAGGAAAATCACTAATTCAGACAGTTCGAGCAGCACAAGAACGACAAATGATATAAACCACGACACCTTTTAGGTATCAGTGAAAAGAGAAAAGAGGAAGAAGATTGTAGTATTTCTATTTTGTCATCTTTGTCTGCGTTCTTGTAACCTGCGGATTCTGTTTACAGATGAAAGGTTCTTAGCCTATCCCCACATTTCCTTAGTCGGCTCCAACCACATATGTTGCAGGGGCCGCCAGGACATCAGATGGTATGACAAGATCTGAAATGAAAATATCTGGGGAAAGAAATAAAAAACACAAATAAGAGTTAATTGAGCTGCAGATTATGAATTTAAAATGGAGATGTATTGGACAAAGGCTAAGAAAACCTGATGCCAGCATAGGAAGGCAGACACAGTCATGGAACCCACAAGGGAAGAGAAAATTAAGAAGACCCATGAATACATGGAGAAACGAAGTCACAGAAACCGTTAAGAAAATAAATTGGCCATGACTTGAAAGAAGTAGAGTTAATGTGCAATAATAGGGATAGAGAGATCTTATCTGTGGCCCAGACTAGAGAGAAGTAAAGAAAATGTGTAAGAATAGAGATGCATAGAGAGATCTTATCTGTGGCCTAGACTAGAGAGAAGTAGAAAAAATGTGCAAAAATAGGGATGGATAGAGAGATCTTATCGGGAGCCTACGCTCCATTAAGGGATCTATATGGGTTCTGGTTGATTTATGTTTTGTGTATATTCGAAAGCTTTAATTATTGTGTGTTTGTCCAAGTGCTTTTCTAGTTTATTACTGTTAATAATATAACATATTCCAATATGTCTGTATCTCGCTGATGAAGAACCAAGAAATGACCCTAAAAACCACATACATTTAAACGCTTCTTAACTTGGGTAAACTACCTGACAGATGTCAACACCAAATATTGTTACTACCTGCGTAGATGATCATGTCACTCCACAACTATCTCTACAACCGTTTATCAATTATATTGTTGACTTCCTACCAAACTATTCTCTTAAACTGTCTGGTATCTTTTTCCCACTGTTACCCTCTATCTCATTTTACCTCAGTTTGTTTTCCATGTGCAGCAGTATATTCCAACTGTTGCCCTACCATTGTAAGGTCAAACAATAATTACTGCTTTCTGCTGACTTTAGTAATACATTCTCTTTTTTACTTTGACCTTATAAAGAAGAGAGTACTCAATTCCTTTATTATCTAGACGCATGTTAAATGTTAAACACAATATTCATATATACAATATTTCACATCGTATGATTCGGAACTACTGAGCAACACAACAATCCAACAACATCGATGAGAAACAGCTGTGGAGTACGGAAGACTTTATTCGATAACCGTGGGCATCGTTGGGACATTACTGACATTTATTTTAGCATCTGGTCAATATGGTGGATAGGCGGTAAGAACCATTGAGGCTCAGTCTGAAAAGTGTTCCTTGTTGCAGTTTCCTCATATTCCAAGTCCGGCTTGCTGCCGGAGCTACTGAGTTTAGTGCTCTATGCACACTGTGAGCTGTGTTTTTCATCCGGATCGTGTTTCGATATTCCGATTGTTTATACCGACTGATGAATGATGATATCGTATGACGAAGGACAATTCAGCTGAGTACATTTTCGGTGCCGCTTGGCCTTATGTCTTTTGGCGTGTGCTGTAGCTGCTATGATTGTGACTGCGGCCCCCTTTCTTTGTTTGGAACCTTTAATGAGATGTGTTTTAATTCGAATGATTCCACTGGCACTGGCGGTTGAGCAATTAGGGAATTTAATTCGTTTGCAGTGATACCGGGGCCTTCGACTATCCATAACTATTACTGACAGATTTAATCTACCTGCTCCTGGAATAAACCTTTCAAATTCTGTCAACAGATTATTGTTATAGGAGATTCTAATGGCAGAGCCTTTTACAACAGCGTCAGGATGCGGTCGGGCTGTAGAGAGACCATCACAGCAAAGTGGAAAAAGCGGCACAGCGAGATGGCCTGCAGAAAACCAGATTCTAACTTCTCACTTTCCTTTAGGCCTCATTCATGTCCTTACTACACGAGCAAGGTGAGTAATCGTATTACACTCACAAGATAACTATATCCTTGGACTTGAATCTTCCCTAGGTTCTTCTTCCATCTGTGTAGTAGATTGTGTGTGCTATCTCTGTTTATTATCATAGTTTTAGTCTTCTTAATTTGTATAAGTAAGTAAAGAACCCCGTCACGTCAAGTGGCGTATAGGGAATGTGGCGTTAGTGACCATAAATGTTACAGACCTTCTGTACATGATTTTTTGGGGATTTTGTGGTCGGTATTACGCCCGTGCCGCTTTAATTTCCCAGAAAAAATCCGGTACCCATTTAAGGCTGGGTGAACCCGGAAGCCGTCGTTTGGGATCGAACCCTACCTCTTATCCTTTGTAGTCCAGTTCAGTAACCACTGAGCTTTCGCGGCTCTCCTCTGTATTAACTTGTATATTCAATCCATATTCACCGCTTGTCTAAATTTTCCTTAACTTGTTGGTGTTGTCTTTTTGTTTTGGACTTTCGGTCAGAATCCATACATTGTCTGTTCTAAATATTCAAGGAAAGGAAAATAAGAGGCAGACCAATTACAACTTGTGATGAACATTACAGGCAGAAAGACACAATTTCAGACAGACTATGCGAACTCTGTCGTTCTAGAGTAGACAACGGTAAAACAGACGAGACAAGAGTAGTAAACTATCAAACTATGGCAGTTATATTTGTTCATTCACTTATCTTGTTGAATTGTGTTCTTTTATTTGATTCAGCTGTTATGTGTTCTTTAATTATATCAATTTGAAGTGCGTCCATTTTTCATTTGATCAATTTAAATTGTATTTTCTTTCTTCGCCCATGTTGCTGGGGTCGTAACCACAGTAAGGGGAGAAAGGAATAGTGCCGTTTTCACCTGCCAGGTATATCAAGGAGATTGGGGAGAAGGTCATCGCTTGTGCGCGCACCTGAGATAAAGCTATCGCCAGTACTTTCACAAGGGTGTGGCGGGGGTGCTTCATACTGGTGAATTTCTGAGGGTGTGGCGGGGGTGCTTCATACTGGTGAATTTCTGAGGGTGTGGCGGGGGTGCTTCATACTGGTGAATTTCTGAGGGTGTGGCGGGGGTGCTTCATACTGGTGAATTTCTGAGGGTGTGGCGGGGGTGCTTCATACTTTTGAACTTGCTGAGGGTGTGGCGGGGGTGCTTCATACTGGTGAACTTGCTGAAGGTGTGGCGGGCGTACTTCATACTGGTGAACTTGCTGAGGGTGTGGCGGGCGTACTTCATACTGGTGAACTTGCTGAGGGTGTGGTGGGCGTACTTCATACTGGTGAACTTGCTGAGGGTGTGGCGGGCGTACTTCATACTGGTGAACTTGCTGAAGGTGTGGCGGGGGGGGGCTTCATACTGGTGAACTTGCTGAGGGTGTGGCGGGCGTACTTCATACTGGTGAACTTGCTGAGGGTGTGGCGGGCGTACTTCATACTGGTGAACTTGCTGAAGGTGTGGCGGGGGGGGGGGGGCTTCATACTGGTGAACTTGCTGAAGGTGTGGCGGGGGGGGGGGGCTTCATACTGGTGAACTTGCTGAGGATGATATCTCAGCATTATGGAGTGGAATTGTCCGTTGTGCAATGAAGTTACATTTGTGGACTAAACTAAACAAAATTTTAATCTTTCAGTTTATCACTCTGAAATATAAAATAATGTACGTTTTATTTATATTACTTCTTTCGAAAGGAAAGGTATGTACCCTACACAGACACCAGGCCAACAGTTCATATTCTGGACGAGATTCCCTCTACAGGCCGGTTCCTGATTGTTCTCAGTTTGTACCTTCATTTAGTGTCATACCACATCAGCGCCTACGAGAAAACGCTTTGGCCAATCAAAGACGCGCTCGTGCGGTTGTTTAATCGCAATCCAAACGCTGACGTCATTTTGAGGGTACGCTTCGTGACCTGTTGCTCACTGTCTTTCTATTGTTGATGTTGTTATATGTGCACAACGTTATTATAGACTAGGTCTCCCGAATTGTGAAATTAGGGCTTGTGAAGTAGGAATTAATTCTAGGTAGTCAGTGAAATGACAGCCGCGATAGCTCAGTGGTTAGTGAATTGGACTACAAAGGACAAGAGGTCGAGTTCGATCCTGATCAACGGCTTCCAGGTTCACCCAGCCTTTAATGGGTGCCAGATTTTTTTTCCGGGAAAGTAAAGCGGCATGGGTGACAGACCACATTACCCCAAAAATCATATACTGTAGGTCTTTAAAATTGATGGTCACTAACATTAAATTCCCTATAGGCAACTTAGCGTGACGGGGCTCTTTGCTTTTGTTTAGTCAGTGAAATGAATAATGAAGGAATCAAGAGTTGGGGAGATGTGGTAGAGGACAGTGGGGTAAATGGAAATAAGAGTTGTGGAGTTAAAGTAGATTGTGTAGGTGGGTGGGTAGGTGTGATAGCCTAGTTAGTGGATGGTGGGTAGATAAATTATTGTGCAAGTATTTATAGGTTGATAGGAATTAAGAGTTGTAGAGTTCTAGTGAGATAGTGGAGAAATGGGAAATAAGATTTGAAGAGTTCTAGTGAGATAGTGGAGTAATAGGAGTTAAGAGTTGTAGAGTTCTAGTGAGGTAGTGGAGAAAGGGGAAATAAGATTTGAAGAGTTGTAGTGAGATAGTGGAGTAATAGGAATTAAGAGTTGTAGAGTTCTAGTGAGATAGTGGAGAAAGGGGAAATAAGATTTGAAGAGTTGTAGTGAGATAGTGGAGTAATAGGAATTAAGAGTTGTAGAGTTCCAAGGGTTAGCGTGATAGAGTTAACCCCTACTAATGGAGGAGTAAGACGTCTCCTTTCCTTCGCTAGTCTTCGGGACACCCTTGGGCAAGGTGGAGCTCCCGTTTAGCCCCCCCCTCTCAGGGTTACGTGAAGCCATTGGAGCAGGTGGTGGATGGTGTTGTGGTAGCAGCGGACAAGTAGTGCCGGTTGTGGTCCCCACACCGCGATGGTAGGCAGAAGATCTCATGTACAGAGACAATGGCCGCGATCTCCGACTAGTACAGTCACTGCCAAAAAGGAAAGGACTGGCAAACTACATTTTTTATATTGCCTAGTATAATTATGTCAAAACACAACTTAATATCTACAGTTAACGACGTTAATGGGGACACCACAGCCACCTCGTCCGGTAGGGAGCGTCATGTGCTACAAGTGACACCCGATCGTCATCATGCTACTGTATGCAAGATCAAAAATAAAGAGACACTAGCAATAGGAACTTGGGACATTAAATCAGCATTCCAGGTTGGAAAACTAGAAAACATCAGCCTAGGAATGAACAGAATGAAACTGAACAACTTGGGACTATGTGAAATGAAATGGAAAGGAGCAGGATTATTACAACGCGACAGTGGAAATGTAATTTACTCTAGAGGAAATCAAACTGATTATATACTGGAACAAAGAAGAATCAGGAATGGTCTAACATCTGTTAAAACAAGGCCAGGAGCAGATTGTAATAGTGACCATGTACCAGTAGATGGAAAAATGAGAATACAACTGTCGAAGACACAGAAATCCCCAAGAAATATTAAATTAGAACTATATATATGCTTAGAGTAGACAGATAGATGAGTGATAAGTACAGTATGATAGTACACAATAGATATAATGCTACTGAGAGAATACAGGACAACGAGGAGCAGTGGGAAATGCTCAAACAATCGATTCAACAAACATCAAAAGAAGTACCAGCAGAGACTAAAAAAATCAGCAAAAGAAATGGATGACAAAAGAAATACTAGAACTAATGGACGAAAAACGAAAACATAAGAAAGAAGAATAGGCATACAAAATATTGCACAAAGATATCCAAAACAAATACAGAGACACAAAGGAAGGATTAGGATGGTTAAAGCAGAAATGTGAAGAAATGGAAAAACAACAAAAGAACGACACAAAATATGTGCACAATCAGTAATATGAATTAACATGAAAAAAGAAGTCAAAATTTCAGGATGTGTGAAATCAAAGGAAGAATATATAATAATGGGACAGGAGAAGATAATTGAAATATGGACAGAATATATCAGTCAACTCTATCATGATGAAAGACCAGAGCTGAACAATTACAACAAAGACACAGGACCACCAATAATGCAGAGTGAAGTGAGGGAAGCAATTCAAAACATGAAAAGAGGCAAAGCTCCCGGTCCCGACAAAATAACAATCGAAGAGATAAATGCATTAGGAGAGCTGGGAGTACAAGTCATAACAAAGCTATTCAATGACATATATAACTGTTGGTTACATACCCGAAGATCTACTAAAATCTATCTTTGTAGCTATACCGAAGAAGTCAGACGCCACTGATTTGCGAAGATCATAGCACTAATAGTCTCATGAGCCATATGACCAAATATTACTAAGATCATCATGAGACACACAACTATTTAATTCATAAACCAATGTTTAATTTCTCCAGCGTATTGATTAATTCCACATGCTTTACTTTGTCAAATGCTTTTGTTTAGTCTATAAAGCACATATATAGATCTTTCTTTACCTCTATAGATCTTTCTATCAATGTTCTCAGGATGTATAAAAACAATAGAAACAATAGGAATATGTTGGCTTATAGGCCAAAGAAGCAGAACGGCGCGTCGACTGCAGAAGGTCAGAGACTCATAACTGACTGTTTGTGTTAGATTTAGTCAGCTAGAGCTGATAAAGATTATACTCCACATCCACGAGGTTACCCTGGAAATATATAAATCAATTTGTCGAGCGAGTAGGGGGAAGCAAGGAGAGAAGCAGGTTAAATTAGCGAGATAAATTCGAATGTGTTTACATAAAATTCGTAACTTGCTGTAAACCACGTCACAACGCCATTACGTCAACATAAGGGAGGACGACGAAGATAACTGGCTAACTTCGAGCTAAAGCAAAACCTTCTGTCTAGCCATTCTCTTAAACTGTCTGGTATCTTTTCTCTGTGCTTCCCTCTATCTCTTCGTCCCTCAATTTTCTCAGTTGTTACAATATATTCCAGCTGTTCTCTTTTCATTACATGGTCAAAAAGATGATGATTGTTTCTTCCTAATATTGGAAATTAGCTCTCTTTTTACAGAACGGTTTCATTACTTTTCTTAGTTGTCCATGGTATTCTCAAAATTCTTCTGTAAAAACCACATTTCTACAACCTCTAGTGATTTTCTTGTTTCTTGTCCTGTCCATGATTCACATTCATATGTTAAGACTGGCTCAACATAACATTTAAGAACTCTTTTTCTTGTTTCTGAAGAGTGATTAATGTAGGTGTAAATAAATGCTTTCATTTATGTGGTAAAAATATGATTTGCGTTTTATTGACATTGTTTGTACTTCCTTCTATTCCTGTACACGAAGGGTCCTCACGTTGCTCAGTTTGTTGTACCCTACCCTAAAGGAGATAACTTGGCACCCTTCATTGAGGCCATGCAGAAGAAAGTCTTCCGTGATGTATGGACCAGACTGGTGTTCTTCCCTACCTGGGACATGACTGTGGCGTTTGAGGAAACCGATCCACATCCAAAATGCAATGACCACATTGCTCACATAATGCTGGCGTTTATGTGTAACAGAACTTCACTGAACGCTATGAAGTAACATATTTCTTATGTAAAGGTATATTCAGTGACACATACTGTACTGTTATATTTAAGATAACATAAGAACCGAACATAACAGAAGAAATAATGAGAAGAAATGATAGTAATGAAAAAGAAATTAAAGAGAAGAAAATAATCAGAAGAAAATTAAGAGAAGAGAAGCAAAGAAAGTATAAGGAAGAACTCTCGCCACGCTTTGAACGCAACCTTTGGAACTTGGTGTTATTATATCACGTCTCGAACACAACTTTTGGAACTTGGTGTTATTATATCACGTCTCGAACACAACTTTGGAACTTGGTGTTATTATATCACGTCTCGAACACAACTTTTGGAACTTGGTGTTATTATATCACGTCTCGAACACAACTTTTGAAACTTGGTGTTATTATATCACGTCTCGAACACAACTTTTGGAATTTGGTGTTATTATATCACGTCTCGAACACAACTTTTGAAACTTGGTGTTATTATATCACGTCTCGAACACAACTTTTGAAACTTGGTGTTATTATATCACGTCTCGAACACAACTTTTGGAACTTGGTGTTATTATATCACGTCTCGAACACAACCTTTGGAACTTGGTGTTATTATATCACGTCTCGAACACAACTTTTGAAACTTGGTGTTATTATATCACGTCTCGAACACAACTTTTGAAACTTAGTGTTATTATATCACGTCTCGAACACAACTTTTGGAACTTGGTGTTATTATATCACGTCTCGAACACAACCTTTGGAACTTGGTGTTATTATATCACGTCTCGAACACAACTTTTGAAACTTGGAGTTATTATATCACGTCTCGAACACAACTTTTGAAACTTGGTGTTATTATATCACGTCTCGAACACAACTTTTGAAACTTGGTGTTATTATATCACGTCTCGAACACAACTTTTGAAACTTGGTGTTATTATATCACGTCTCGAACACAACTTTTGGAACTTGGTGTTATTATATCACGTCTCGAACACAACTTTTGAAACTTGGTGTTATTATATCACGTCTCGAACACAACTTTTGAAACTTGGTGTTATTATATCACGTCTCGAACACAACTTTTGGAACTTGGTGTTATTATATCACGTCTCGAACACAACCTTTGGAACTTGGTGTTATTATATCACGTCTCGAACACAACTTTTGAAACTTGGTGTTGTTATATCACGTCTCGAACACAACTTTTGAAACTTGGTGTTATTATATCACGTCTCGAACACAACTTTTGAAACTTGGTGTTATTATATCACGTCTCGAACACAACTTTTGAAACTTGGTGTTATTATATCACGTCTCGAACACAACTTTTGAAACTTGGTGTTATTATATCACGTCTCGAACACAACTTTTGAAACTTGGTGTTATTATATCACGTCTCGAACACAACTTTTGAAACTTGGTGTTATTATATCACGTCTCGAACACAACTTTTGAAACTTGGTGTTATTACATCACGCCTCGAACACAACTTTTGAAACTTGGTGTTATTATATCACGTCTCGAACACAACTTTTGAAACTTGGTGTTATTATATCACGTCTCGAACACAACTTTTGGAACTTGGTGTTATTATATCACGTCTCGAACACAACTTTTGAAACTTGGTGTTATTATATCACGTCTCGAACACAACTTTTGAAACTTGGTGTTATTATATCACGTCTCGAACACAACTTTTGAAACTTGGTGTTATTATATCACGTCTCGAACACAACTTTTGAAACTTGGTGTTATTATATCACGTCTCGAACACAACTTTTGGAACTTGGTGTTATTATATCACGTCTCGAACACAACTTTTGAAACTTGGTGTTATTATATCACGTCTCGAACACAACTTTTGGAACTTGGTGTTATTATATCACGTCTCGAACACAACTTTTGAAACTTGGTGTTATTATATCACGTCTCGAACACAACATTTGAAACTTGGTGTTATTATATCACGTCTCGAACACAACTTTTGAAACTTGGTGTTATTATATCACGTCTCGAACACAACTTTTGAAACTTGGTGTTATTATATCACGTCTCGAACACAACTTTTGAAACTTGGTGTTATTATATCACGTCTCGAACACAACTTTTGAAACTTGGTGTTATTACATCACGCCTCGAATACAACATTTGAAACTTGGTGTATGTGTTCATATTATTCGTGCCCACAGGCATGTACTATTGATGCTACGTCAGTTAGCCAATCCTTTCAATTAGAAAATATCCTGTTCCAATTTAAAATTGTGCAATCAAGAGTCGGACGTGTGGGAGCATGAACCGGACCTCTTGTTTTCATCAGACTCGTTAGATGGATAATGCCTGACCATGAACGTGAACATGAGATGGATAATGCCTGACCATGAACGTGAACATGAGATGGATAATGCCTGACCATGAACGTGAACATGAGATGGATAGTGACTCACCATGATCGTGAAGATGAGATGGATAGTGACTCACCATGATCGTGAAGATTAGATGGATAATGCCTGACCATGATCGTGAAGATTAGATGGATAATGCCTGACCATGATCGTGAAGATTAGATGGATAATGACTCACCATGAACGTGAACATGAGATGGATAATGCCTGACCATGAACGTGAACATGAGATGGATAATGACTCACCATGATCGTGAAGATGAGATGGATAATGGTTGAACATGAACGTGAACATGAGATGGATAATGACTCACCATGATCGTGAAGATTAGATGGATAATGCCTGACCATGATCGTGAAGATTAGATGGATAATGCCTGACCATGAACGTGAACATGAGATGGATAATGCCTGACCATGAACATTAAGATTAGATGGATAATGCCTGACCATGAACGTGAACATGAGATGGATAGTGACTCACCATGATCGTGAAGATTAGATGGATAATGCCTGACCATGAACGTGAACATGAGATGGATAGTGACTCACCATGATCGTGAAGATTAGATGGATAATGCCTGACCATGAACGTGAACATGAGATGGATAGTGACTCACCATGATCGTGAAGATTAGATGGATAATGCCTGACCATGAACGTGAACATGAGATGGATAGTGACTCACCATGATCGTGAAGATTAGATGGATAATGCCTGACCATGAACGTGAACATGAGATGGATAGTGACTCACCATGATCGTGAAGATTAGATGGATAATGGTTGAACATGATCGTGAAGATTAGATGGATAATGACTCACCATGATCTTTAAGATTAGATGGATAATGGTTGAACATGATCGTGAAGATTAGATGGATAATGGTTGAACATGAACGTGAAGATTAGATGGATAATGACTCACCATGATCGTGAAGATTAGATGGATAATGGTTGAACATGAACGTGAAGATTATTTAAACTCTATTTTAATAGAGATAAGCCAAACTGGCGTACGCAAACAACAAAACAACAAATAAAAAAAACACCAATTGGACTCATCTAAACTGACTTTAAACTATCTAAATCATTGATATTTTTATTTATTAAAGTTACTTTTTTTTCAAATTCTGTTTTATCTACTTTATATTATTCTAGCTCTTCACTATTCCATTACTATTTGCTTACTGTTTTATTACTATTTGTTTACTATTTCATGTTTCATTTCAAAGTGGAGGTATTGTTTATCAACTCTTTGCAATGGACGGTTGATCGGCGACATAGCAAGTCACCGTTGTAAAACATTGATTGTTACTGACACTCACCGTTGTAAAACATTGATTGTTACTGACACTCACCGTTGTAAAACATTGATTGTTACTGACACTCACCGTTGTAAAACATTGATTGTTACAGAGACTCACCGTTGTAAAACATTGATTGTTACCGACACTCACCGTTGTAAAATATTGATTGTTATCGACACTCATCGTTGTAAAACATTGATTGTTACTGACACTCACCGTTGTAAAACATTAATTGTTACCAACACTCACCTTTGTAAAACACTGATTGTTACCAACACTCACCGTTGTAAAACATTGACTGTTACCGACACTCACCTTTGTAAAACATTGACTGTTACCAACACTCACCGTTGTATAACATTGATTTTTACCGACATTCACAGTTTTAAAACATTGATTGTTACTGACACTGACCGTTGTAAAACATTGATTTTTACCGACATTCACAGTTTTAAAACATTGATTGTTACCAACACTCACCTTTGTAAAACATTGATTGTTACCAACACTCACCGTTGTAAAACATTGATTGTTACCAACACTCACCGTTGTAAAACATTGATTTTTACCGACATTCACAGTTTTAAAACATTGATTGTTACCGACACTCACCTCTGTAAAACATTGATTGTTACCAACACTCACCGTTGTAAAACATTGATTGTTACCAACACTCACCGTTGTAAAACATTGATTGTTACCGACACTCACCGTTGTAAAACATTGACTGTTACCGACACTCACCGTTGTAAAACATTGATTTTTATCGACATTCACAGTTTTAAAACATTGATTGTTACTGACACTGACCGTTGTAAAACATTGATTGTTACCGACACTCACCGTTGTAAAACATTGATTGTTACCGACACTCACCGTTGTAAAACATTGATTGTTACCGACACTCACCGTTGTAAAACATTGATTGTTACCGGCACTCACCGTTGTAAAACATTGATTGTTACCGACACTCACCGTTGTAAAACATTGATTTTTACCGACATTCACAGTTTTAAAACATTGATTGTTACCGACACTCACCTCTGTAAAACATTGATTGTTACCAACACTCACCGTTGTAAAACATTGATTGTTACCAACACTCACCGTTGTAAAACTTTGATTGTTACCGACACTCACCGTTGTAAAACATTGACTGTTACCGACACTCACCGTTGTAAAACATTGATTTTTATCGACATTCACAGTTTTAAAACATTGATTGTTACTGACACTGACCGTTGTAAAACATTGATTGTTACCGACACTCACCGTTGTAAAACATTGATTGTTACCGACACTCACCGTTGTAAAACATTGATTGTTACCGACACTCACCGTTGTAAAACATTGATTGTTACCGGCACTCACCGTTGTAAAACATTGATTGTTACCGACACTCACCGTTGTAAATCATTGATTGTTACCGACACTCACCGTTGTAAAACATTGATTGTTACCGACACTCACCGTTGTAAAACATTGATTGTTACCGATACTCACCGTTGTAAAACATTGATTGTTACCAACACTCACCGTTGTAAAACATTGATTGTTACTGACATTCACCGTTGTAAAACATTAATTGTTACCGACACTCACCATTGTAAAACATTGATTGTTACTGACACTCACCGTTGTAAAACATTGATTGTTACTGACACTCACCGTTGTAAAACATTGATTGTTACTGACACTCACCGTTGTAAAACATTGATTGTTACCGACACTCACCGTTGTAAAACATTGATTGTCACTGACACTCACCGTTGTAAAACATTGATTATTACCGACACTCACCGTTGTAAAACATTGATTGTTACTGACACTCACCGTTGTAAAACATTGATTGTTACCGACACTCACAGTTGTAAAACTTTGATTGTTACCAACACTCACCGTTGTAAAACATTGATTGTTACTGACACTCACCGTTGTAAAACTTTGATTGTTACCAACACTCACCGTTGTAAAACATGGATTGTTACTGACATTCACCGTTGTAAAACAATGATTGTTACCGACACTCACCTTGTAAAACATTGATTGTTACTGACACTCACCGTTGTAAAACATTGATTGTTACTGACACTCACCGTTGTAAAACATTGATTGTTACTGACACTCACCGTTGTAAAACATTGATTGTTACTGACACTCACCGTTGTAAAACATTGATTGTTACCGACACTCACCGTTGTAAAACATTGTTTGTTACCGACACTCACCGTTGTAAAACATTGTTTGTTACCGACACTCAACATTGTAAAACATTGTTTGTTACCGACACTCAACGTTTTAAAACATTGTTTGTTACCGACACTCACCGTTGTAAAACATTGTTTGTTACCGACACTCAACGTTGTAAAACATTGATTGTTACCGATACTCACCGTTGTAAAACATTGTTTGTTACCGACACTCACCGTTGTAAAACATTGTTTGTTACCGACACGGAAAGTCTACATGTCTACGTAGGATCTCAAACATACGCTGGGAAGTATACATTTAAGACAAACGGATGAAAGAAGAATAGAATAAAGAATACCTGTTCAGCTTTATAAGGGTAAGGTATTAGAAATACATCGGTCATGTGCTGAGAATGAATAAAGAAAGATTCACCCATCAGGCATTCATGTGGAAACCATCTGGTTACAGAAAACAAGGCAGCCCAAGAGAAGTGCAATGCAGAACAATGATTAGGGATGACTCAACCATGGGACTAAGAAACAACCAAGAGCTACAAGAATTAACAGCAAATCGTCAATCGTGGAGAACTATGACTTCCACCACTTGGACAGACCCGAGAGGAAAATCAATGTATGAATAAATTACATTTCATTAAGGAAATGTTGTTTTATTTTTATGTTAATTGCGGGTTAAATGAACCAGATTTTTTATTTTTATTTTATTGTATTTTTTCGAGAAGAAGATTGTAACTGTGGAAGATTGTGATATTGTGACAGTCAAAGATAGGGGTAATCCGTTGAGGAAAGATAGATAATTATTGACAAGAGATAGGTTGAAATAAATAAAGACGAGAATAACATGTGTTAATGAAGCGAGAGGAGACGTGAATCTATAAGGTTTCTCACTAAGGGCAGAGACGGTTATAAACGATGCTTCTATGAAGCACCTGACATATTATTATACACAAACTCAACTTCTCTCTCTCTCTCTCTCTCTCTCTCTCTCTCTGCCTCTCTCCGTCTCACTCTCTTCATCCGCCAACTCCTGGGGCAGATGAGACACCACAGGCAGACTTCAATAAATTTCTCATCGATCTCTAGCTACAGTCATACTTTGAGACTCTGCCTAGTGTAGGCATGTACATTCTTAGATGATATCTTTTCATCAATTTCTTTGCCTCCCTCCCTCTGACTCCTTTCACATTTCCTTGCAGAATAGTTTTTGCCAGGCCAGATGTTCGAGAAACGTGGCCGAACCATTTCATTTTGTGCTTCTTCACAATAGTCAAAAGATCATCATGTACTCCCATTGTTAGTTCTATCCTCTGGTTAAATTATTTCTTTGTTCAACAATCAAAGTTAGAGATGCCTAAAATCTTACGATAACATTTCCTCTCCATAATTTGTATCTTCTTCTCTAGCTGAGATGTAAGGTTCCATGTTTTGTAAACGAGGAGAAAAATTGGAATAGAATATATAAAGAAACAACAGATAAAATGGTTTGGTCACGTGACAAGGAAGAAAGATCAAAGCACAACACAATGAGCCTTCAATAAACATTGCGAGAACACCAGACCCAATAGCCGATCACGAAAAAGATGGATCGACAGAATACTAGAAACGCTAGGAGACATAACAGCAGCAGATGCGAACAGAAAAGCAAAAGACCGCAAATTGTATCTCACCTCGACGCTGAAAGGCAGATGAGGAAGGAAAGAAGAAGAAGAAGAAGATAGACAAATTGATATAACAATGTTGGACATCATTCTGATTCTAGAGTGACGAGTGATGTTCTTATCTCTCCACAAAGACTGTTTCCTCATCTTCGCATCACACTACCGCAGTATAATTATTGATTCAGGGGGCTAAAGACGGTGGTTCTCCTCAGTTGTTTGTGTTGATCATTTCAGTTGTAGCAGAAACTGACTCACATATAACGTTTTGGGTATTCTTGATTCTTTCTGCGCCCGTTAGACGTCGCATAGGGCTTCTAGTGTTTCTCGCTACCATTCTCTATTCTGGGCGATATGTTCGATCTTGTCTATTGAGTCTATACCTGCTAACTTTGCTTCTCTTATAAGTGTCTCCTTAGATATTCATCTCTTTCTATATCCTGATGTTTCCCATAGAAGAGCCTCTTTTGGAATTATCTTGTTATCTCTTCTCAGCACATATCCGACATATGTCCATCTTCTGTCCTTAATTGTAGATGAGATCTTTGGTTGTATGACCATTTCTCATATTTCAGTATAACCTTGAATTCATGCCATTATACACAGAGTATTTTTCTTAGGCATTTGTCTTCAAAAGCGTTTAGTTTTATCGCAATCTCTTTTGATGTTTTCCAGCTTTCACATGCATAGGTAAGATTTGATAATACGTTTGAGTTGAATAAGTATTTGGTATAAGTAGAGTTAATTCATTAAATGACTATCCACTTAAAGGCCAAACATCTTTGTTAAATAAGGACCAGCTTCGAGCGTGAGCTGCGTGGCACAGTCACCGAGGAAAAGTTGAGCAAGACCTCACTCTACCTTCCATTTGGGCTCTCTGATAAGAAAGTTAATCACATTTCGTGTCCACTTAAACTGCCTTTGAAGAAGACTAGTAGTCGAGTGAACACCAGAAGGAAGAATATTATTTGCCGAATGTTATGGGACAACCTTTACCGTTGTTCATTGACAGATACTTTAATATTTTTTCCCACGTTTATTGTTTCCTTACCTGCTTTATACTAAAGGCATTGGCTGATAATAGCACCCAGATGTAGGGAATTAATTCACGTCATTTTTGTCCGCTTGTAACTTATGTAAGGGAGGTAATATAAGAAACAGTCACATTACCCTACATTGTCGTTCTTGTTATAATCTTTAACAACCACATAATGTGTAGCATCAAGGTCGGCAACATTTCTTGGGTCAAACTGGATCAAGGGAAGATAATTTCATGCATAACTGAACATAAGACTTGCACATCAAGTCTGTTGTTTCCCCTTCATTTGTTTAAATTCCGTATCAAACGGTATTTGTTTAATGAAATTTGTTAGGTCCTGATTACGGGGCAATGCTGCTGTGACAGGAGCTACCCAAACTGTGGTCAGTCAGCACGGGGCAATGCTGCTGTGGCAGGAGCTACCCAAACTGTGGTCAGTCAGCACGGGGCAATGCTGCTGTGACAGGAGCTACCCAAACTGTGGTCAGTCAGCACGGGGCAATGCTGCTGTGGCAGGAGCTACCCAAACTGTGGTCAGCCAGCACGGGGCAATGCTGCTGTGGCAGGAGCTACCCAAACTGTGGTCAGTCAGCACGGGGCAATGCTGCTGTGGCAGGAGCTACCCAAACTGTGGTCAGTCAGCACGGTACATTGCTGCTATGGAGAGCAGGAACTAGCCAAACTGTGGTCAGCCAGTACGGTACATTGCTGCTATGGAGAGCAGGAACTAGCCAAACTGTGGTCAGCCAGTACGGGACATTGCTGCTATGGAGAGCAGGAACTAGCCAAACTGTGGTCAGCCAGCACGGGACATTGCTGCTATGGAGAGCAGGAACTAGCCAAACTGTGGTCAGCCAGCACGGACATTGCTGCTATGGAGAGCAGGAAGTAGTCAAACTGTGGTCAGCCAGCACGGGACATTGCTGCTATGGAGAGCAGGAACTAGGAAAACTGTTGTCAGGCAGCACGGGACATTGCTGCTATGGAGAGCAGGAACTAGCCAAACTGTGGTCATCCAGTACGGGACATTGCTTCTATGGAGAGCAGGAAGTAGCCAAACTGTAGTCAGCCAGTACGGGACATTGCTGCTATGGAGAGCAGGAACTAGGCAAACTGTGGTCATCCAGTACAGGACATTGCTGCTATGGAGAGCAGGAACTAGCCAAACTGTGGTCAGCAAGTACAGGACATTGCTGCTATGGAGAGCAGGAACTAGCCAAACTGTGGTCAGCAAGTACAGGACATTGCTGCTATGGAGAGCAGGAACTAGGCAAACTGTGGTCATCCAGTACAGAACATTGCTGCTATGGAGAGCAGGAACTAGCCAAACTGTGGTTAGCCAGTACGGGACATTGCTGCAATAGAGAGCAGGAACTAGGCAAACTGTGGTCATCCAGTACAGGACATTGCTGCTATGGAGAGCAGGAACTAGCCAAACTGTGGTCAGCAAGTACAGGACATTGCTGCTATGGAGAACAGGAACTAGCCAAACTGTGGTCAGCAAGTACAGGACATTGCTGCTATGGAGAGCAGGAACTAGGCAAACTGTGGTCAACCAGTACGGGACATTGCTGCTATGGAGAGCAGGAACTATCCAATAATAGTCTGGCAAACGATCGCCATGCAGCTCACATTTGAGGAAAATGCTGATATAGATAACCTAGCACTGCTCTTCACGTTACGATGGACATAACCTAGCACTGCTCTTCACGTTACGATGGACAAGCTCCAAGTCTCCAGTATGAGCCGAGAACATCTAGATAGCCTATTCACACCACTTCTTCAACGGGAGCTAAAGCTCACAACTCAGAGGTATAAATTTTAACTCTTTTATTTTAATCATGAAGTCTGTGTGATTAGTGCACTCGCTTCTGACATGTAGGGGTCGAGGTTCAACTCTCAGTTTATGCGAAATTTTAAAAGAAACTGTTTCGACCAACACTGTCTTCTGCCCTCATTCAGCCTCTGAAAATGTGTAGCTAAGAAAAGTAGGGCGATCTGGCGTAATGTTGACATTCACTGCGGAAGCCAACTGGGGGCACAATATACCGTTTTAGAATATCCATGAGAGGATACAGCGGGGGAAAAAGGGGAATGGGGAGGCGAAAATATTAGAAGACAGGTGGCTGCATAGATGAAGAGGATGGGAAAAGACATGGAGTGATTTTTAAATAATAGCACCAAAATAATAGCACAAAAATAATAGCACAAAAACAATAGCACAAAAATAAAAACACAAAAACAATAACACAAAAATAATAGTACAAAAACAATAGCACAAAAATAATAGGACATAAATAATAGCACAAAATCAATAGCACAAAAATAATAGCACAAAAATAGCACATAAATAATAGCACAAAAACAATAGCACAAAAATAATAGCACAAAAATAATAGCACAAAGACAATAGCACAAAAATAATAGCACAAAAATAATAGCAAAACCATATTAGCATACAAATAATAGCACAAAGCAGGACAGTATGAAGAGTGTTAGTTGTCTTATGTAATGCTCCACAGGAAGTTCAAATAAGAAGTATAAAGAAAGAAGAATGCGTCGCTGGTGATTGGGAAAAATTGAAATTAAAACGATATTCTGCAAAGACCTCAAGACTTCAATCATAATCAACAATCAATCAATATATTGCAATATCCTGGTCTATGTGAACTGTCAGAACGTGCATCAAACTAGTGTGTCAGTGGTCTCCCTTCTAATACTAAACAAATTCACGAAATATCAGACTAACTTTATCTAATCGTTTACTTCCGCGGTTTATCTGGTGGGCCATTCAAACAATAAAGGAAAACATAACTGCCTCTTGTATCATGTTTCCCTTCTCTCTGGAGCCAGAGTGTTTGGTCAGACAAGGCTGTCTATAATCATTCCAGGGACGTGATAACTTTATCTTTTATTCTTCACTGGTCCTAACACCAACAGTTTATTGTTGTGAGTTGTCTTCCCTTGGCACTAGAAAATAGATAAAAGAAAAAGCATTTTAAAAAACAGGATTGAACTACACACAGAGGTAATAATGTATTAAAGTGTTTGCTGGAGAGAATGACTTGTGCGTCTACACTACGTACGTGTCGTACATGTGTGTATGTAAATAAGTCTGAATACATTTAAATACATGCGAGAGGAACTGACTACGCGGGGCAGACTAATAGTAAGAGACAATGACAATCGGGGAAACTACAAAACAGCTTTATATGGCATTGGTGCAGATAGCCAGGAGGGCGAGAATTTGAATTTAATCTTTCTCGACATCCGAAGGAATTTGAAGGACATTGGTGAAGAAAATGAACTGATTGTGAGAAGACAGATGTGTTCGTATAAAGCAAAAAATATAATATTTCATGCTTGGGGTATTGACTGTTTTTTTTGTTGTTGTAATAACTGATGAATTCTATAGTTCCACACTTTCAAAATTAAACTCCTCTAAGGGAAATAACTCTTCAGCTCTCAAAGCATTAAATTCGGTTGTTTCTCCTAAACCATAAGTGTCCAAGCCGCGACATAGGCCGCGATAAACCCACTTTGCATTTCAATGTGACTTAACAAATAATTGTAAACTTAACATAAATAAATAAATGACTTGTGTAGCAAAAGTCCGATACCACCGGTACACTTGTATTTTCTGTAGTTCTATAGACAATCAACATTTTTTGGGCACATCATGAGAAGAGGAAAGTTGGAATACTTGGTTACAACTGGCAAAATAAAAGGAAAGAGAGATCGCGGACGACAAAGAGTGAAAATACTGGATAGCTTGGTGTCATGGCATGGAAAACAGTCAACAACAGAACTGATACGATGCACTGTAGATAGAAGATTGTGGAGGGCCATGATCGCCTACGCCAACCGGCAGGGTACATGATGATGATAGACAATATTTTATGGAATTTATATTCATCATCGAGAGCCGTCTCCGCATCGAAGGTTGGCTACCATGGAGCGCCATTCCACTCTGCCCTTGCTTTGGTGCAGGTTGTCATAAGCTGACTTGTCCATCTTTTGATGTTACCCGTCCATGTTAGTCTTGGCCGCCTCTGCCTCTATTACCCTGTATTTTTCCTTCCAATATTACTTTTAGTAGGCTGTTTTATCTTTTAACATGCCCCAAAAATGACATTTTTCATAGAAATTTAAGATGGTTATGTTTACTCGAAGGCCCATGTATCACTGCAAACAAATTAAAACCCATAATTGCTCAACTATAAGATACGATACCAAATGCGTATTTCTAAGAAAGAGAGTGTCTTCCTTCGTATATAAATAGACACTGAACATTCCACGCGGAATTTTTTCACGATTTTTTTCAAACGGAATTTTTTGCTTCATTAGAGAGTTTCCTTCACTTTGACAGTTTTAAAGGTAACAACATATTAAATGGTGTGACTATTTAGATTCATCGTCCATTTTCTTACATAAGTTTGGTAAGTAAGGTGATCTGTTCACTAAGTTAGCTGCTATTTTGGTTGGAAATTTGGTTATGGAAGGCCCCGGTATCACTGCAAACGAATTAAAATCCATAATTGCTCAACCGCCGTGCCAGCGTAATCATCCGAATCTCATCTCCCAAACAAAGAAAGGTAACTGTAGTCCCCGACATCAGTCTCAACACACGCCAAAAGACATAAGGCGAAACCGCGCAGAAAGTGAACACAGCCAACTGTTCCCTGTCATACGATATCATCATTCATCGAAAAAAAAGCAATTGGAATATCGAAACATGATTAAAATGAATGAGACACACAGCTCACGGTGTGCACAGTTAGCTGCTAATAGTATTTTAATGATCGTGCCCTCTTTCGAAAATGATTGATAACATCTTGTTCCATCTGCTGTGGGACGACGTTGGGCTCTTAAGCACCGTCAAGATTTAGCTATAGCTCGTTTCAAATCACGTGCCCAACTTCAAACCGCTATTACTCAGTAACCGTTTGTTAAAAACTGTTGAAATTTTCCAAAAGTTATTAGAATACAAAAGACCCTTTAAATGTATATTTAACAAATATCTTGCAGCTGCAGTTTTCTTAAAGCGGCGAATTTCTTTGATGTTTGTCAAAATTGTAAATTGTGAACCCCTAAATAATAGAAACTACCGTAGTTGCTGGTCTATGATTAATTTTCACTAGGTAAAGGCGTGGCCGTAATGGGGAAATAACATAATAAGACAAAACACCAGGAGAATTATTGTCTTCTCAGTTCGAGGACGGACGATAATATCAAGGTATACCTGTATGTCCAATTTTCATAGTTGTGTGGTCCTGAAAAGGACCGTTTGTTGAACTAATTTAAGGTAATATAGGGGCCAACATTGTGGGGGCTATATACTTTCATTCTGAATCAGACGAGTTTAAAAGATTAATAACTGTTTGGGGTTGAACATTCCACAAACCATCATTTTTCCAATATTCCTCTTCCTGTTTTAAGACGTGGTCTTCACATTTAGCCCAATAATTTTTGTCTATATTTAATAAAGCGAGATTAGCAAGAGTCTTTACATCGCATATTTTGAATGTTGTATTTTCATCTGCCACTTGTCCTTTTAATTTTGCCCAGATTAGTTCTATTGGATTTAAATGATCATGGTAAGGTGGCAGCCTCAAACTTATATGACCGTGCTCTTGGATAATCTTATCTATTTGAAAAATCTTTGTCCTTTGTTTTTGCTTTACTAGAGATAGTAATTCAGGTTTTAAGTACATGTTATTAAATTGTATGTGCTCCTTTGTGAGCCATATCTTAATAGCATCTTTTGTACTGGATGACGTCGGGACTTTATCTTCAAGTGCAACAATGTTGTGGTAGGCTGCATTGTCCATTATTAGGCAAGATGGTCGATCTAGTGATGGGAGAACAGAATTTTCAATCCAATGTCTAAATATGTGACCATTCATCTCAGAGTGATAATCCCGATTGTCTATGGATTTTGAAAGAAAAATGAGCTCTGCATTCTGTATTAGTCCATATTGTCGACTACCTGCATGAGCAATTATCAAGCGCTGTCCTTTTGCTGCTAGGTATTAATCTCTTAATCTTTCCATCTGATGACTGCCATTCCCTTTGGTTAGTGTGGTGAGCATTGATCCATGTTTCATCCAAGTACACAATATCATAACCTTGCTTGCGCACCTCTTTTACTTCACGTAAGTACTTGCTTCTCATGACTACTATATGTGGCTTCTCACAGATGATGTTTCGTCCATTGGAATACTTTCTGAATGTAAAGCCTGCAGCTCTCACATTCCCCCATAATGTAGACTTTGATATTTCAATACTGTTGTTCTTTTTCAGCGATACTTTTAATTTTCTTATTTTAACAGTTTCATTCATACCCAACATTTTGTGAATTCCACTTCTAATAAGTTCGCTGTCGAAATTATCCAACATTTTTGCTCTTCCTTGTGATTTTGTATATTTGGAACATTGACGGTCACGTGCTTGAATCTAGCGATTAAATGACCGTTTAGATAAATCCAAAATGTGTCTTGTCCTATTCTCAGGGTTTTCTAAAGAATGAAATAATCTTCCTCGTTTAGCCTCTTTGCAAAAATAGTCATACATTTTTATTGCGATGTTTTGTAAACTGCAGAATTTCATTTTAAGACTCTTGATAAATGTTATCGTTCCACGTCTCCACCTATGAATGAACGGAAATGGAACACACAATTTCTCGTGTTTTTTACAAGTGTCTAATTGTGTCAAAAAACCACGGTAAAAGCGTTCAAACACGTCAATTTTACCGTGTATGGATTTTTACTCGCTATTTCTAACTTAAAATACTGTAAACATTAAGTTTTGACTACATCAATGGGTCGTTATAAATTTATATAAATCAAATAAGCAACAATAATAACCGAATGTTTTTTTTTTAATGAAATTAATTCCCTGTTGGGTTCTAATCATTATAACTTTACATGCAAATTTTGAACAACTTACAACAAGCGGTTAAAAAGCTATCGATTTTAAAAGTTGGGCACGAGTTATGAAACAAGATATAAGTGTTAAATAATGGTATGAATCACTTGGGGGCTTCGGTAGCCGAGTTGGGAAAACCACCCGATTAGGCTACCGACGTTCGGACAACCCGTGTTAGATTCCCGCTGGAAGCAGTGTGAGTTGTATTTGTTGTTGGGGGAAAAAATACAAAGTACTTGGGTCGACCCGGCCGCTGGCAGAGATGGGTACCAGGGTATTACTGTGGGAAGGTGAGGAATGTCGCCTAGCATCGTAAGTTTCAATGCTTGAAGCGACACTATTCAAATTATCCGAACATTCTGGATAGGCGGCCGAGCACATTATGAGTGAAAACTCGCGTGCTAAGACGCCGATTCAAGTCTCGTACTTTACCTGTATCTCATTGATGTCCTAGCATCGGTTTACTTCTTAGTTCACCAGAGACTCAATGGGCATGGATGTATTGTGGAACTTAAAGTGTCTCATAACATGGTTGTATATTGTTTTAGCCATGTCAAATCTGCTATGTATTTTTTACCTCATCCAACATTTGTAAAGATTGTACTTTAATTAAAACTAATAACATGGGAGCATTTATAGTCCGCTCAGAAATGGTCGCTCAAACTCAAAATCAATTTTCTCGGAAACTGTTACATTTCTATTTTGGTATGCAGTTTTATATTTCCCAGCACCTCAATAAAATGTGTTTTTTTTCTATTAATAAAGTGCTCTAGTATAACGTTTGCTTACATAGCTTATGTAAAAATAACACAAGAGGTATAGAAGAGGACAGACAATTAAAGGTTTTACAGAAAATAAAGTAGATCATATCACTGTACCACTGTAATGTGTGAGTGTAGTTCAGTAAAATCTAATCTAATTCAATTATTTTTGTGCACAATTTATATATGAAAAAATCATATTTGCAAAATCCACTTTGCCTTTGGATTTAGAATTTACTCATTCTTTATTTCCAGAAAAATCTAAGACTGCACGCCAAAAATTGATGACATTATGCCAAATAGTTTCTGAGAAAAAGATATTGAGTTTGAGCATAAATTTGTGAACGGACATAGTTGTGGGGCATAAATTTGTGAACGGACATAGTTGTGGGGGGCGCCTTGTCGTCTAACAATGTAAAATAGAGTTGTCAGTGAACATAATTAGACATTCCGTCTCAGTGATCCTAGCGTTGTTGTAATCACTGGCCGCCACAACCGCAGAGCCAATGACGGACATTTCTGGACAGATTTTGAGATGAGTCATGGCTCCATTTACCCAGCATTGCCAGTGACCCTTTAATCTGATATGGACCTCTAACCTCCAGATGACCGGTCCAAGGGATCAATAACAAATTTGTAGAGTGGACAGAACGATATTGTGCTAATTTATGACAACGAAGGCAGCGGTTCTGAAGTACAACGGAAAATAGAAACAAAGAAATGTGAAGAAATAAGTAAACCATCGGTGTCTGAGTTGTTACTGTGGGCACGTCCAGTTTAAAAAGACCCGTGTTCAAATCCCAGACATGATTAATCTTTCTTTTTTTTTTTTTTTACCAACAAGGCTCTGGAGTTCACCCAGTCGCTAAAAATGGGTACCAGAGATGTTTCTGAGAAGTAAAGACAGACCGGCATGATATAAACCACATCAACAAAAATACGTCATTGGTCATAGAAAAATATGGTCGCTAGCGCCGTATACTCCATACGACTAGTGAGGCGTGAAGGGTACCTTTACCCATCTTCTTCCTTACTTGAAAGTGAGTGTTAATTAAGATCAAATAGACGCAAGCTAGATTTGGAAAGAAATGGAAAGATTTGCCTTCCAACGCAAAAGAATACAAATGATTTGTACGATAAGTGACTTTTTGATACCAGTGGTTTCTGGATAAAGTTAAGATAACATAAATAAGCTTTCGCGGCTTGACAGAAGGTTGGTAGTAAGCAATCATGATGAGTCAGTGGTTTGGTAACATTTTAATGTCCTATTCTGGATGATGTCTTACTGAAGCTGAATCTGCCAATGTTGGATGGACAGATTCGACTGCAGTATAAACAACATGTATTCGTGGTGCCTGGTTTTATCACTTTTCTCCTGCGCTTTCTGTCTTCTCAATTTGACATCAACACTTCTTCTAATGTTGCTGTGCCGTTTTTTTAATTAATTTTTTTTTTTTGCTCTCCATGTACCTACGATCTCCAGCCAGATCTTCTCAATTTCTTTCATTGAAAGAGAATTCACTCAAGGAAGCCCTGCAAAGATGACAAGTCCACGTCTAAAACAGTTGAAAGATGTTTTGTAGTTTTATTGAAAGAAAGATAGAATGAGATAAGGAAAGAAATAGTCAAGGGGTCTGACAACAAATGGACTGAAAGTTGTCAGCAACTCCACGCTGATTGCTTACGTCTGGATCCGTGAACTAGAAATGATGAAGATGTTACTCCCATCGCATTTGGTTATGAGGGAAAGGAGAAATATGTGGCTAAGTGAAGAGATAGAAGAGGGAAGACAAACCCTATACAAGAAAAGACATCTACTGAAATATAATGTGTTGAGCTGAAAGACACAAATACTAGAGTTTGTTGTAAATTACAACTAATGAAACAAGCTTTTGAGGGTGAGCCGTGGGGAGATGTAATTGTAGAGTGAGATATGGAGGGTGGGAGGTGGAGGAAAATATGATGGCAAATTTGATGATGGTGGTGGGGGTGATAATGATGATGTTGGTGATGATGGTGGTGGTGGTATTGATGATGATGATGATGACGGTGATGATGATGGTGTTGATGATGTTGATGATGATGATGCTGATGGTGGTGGTATTGATGATGATGACGGTGATGATGGTGGTGTTGATGAAGTTGATGATGATGATGCTGATGGTGGTGGTGATGATGATGATGATGATGATGATTATAATAATGATAAAAGTGGTAGTCATGATGATGGTAATGGAGTTGATGATGATGATAATAGTGGTGTTAAAAGTAGTTATGATGATGATGATGATGGTCACTGGCGGTTATGATGATGATGGTAGTGATTATGATGGCGGTGGTGATGGCGGTGGTGATGATGATGATTATAATAATGATAAAAGTGGTGGTCATGATGATGGTAATGGAGATGATGATGATGATAATAGTGGTGTTAAAAGTAGTGATGATGATGATGATGATGGTCACTGGCGGTTATGATGATGACGGCGGTGATGATGATGACGATGATGATGTTGATGGTGATGGTGATGCATGATGACTGAGAAGATGAGAAAAAAAAAGAGGTTATGATGGTGGATGGCGATGGGGATGAAATTGTGTTGTCGCGAGCGTTAGTGGCATTCGTTGTGACGAAGATTTCAGTAGAAGAAGTACAATCGTCACTGTAAGTAAACTAAAATACCCCCGTCACGCCAAGTGGCGTATAGGGAAATATGGTGTTAGTGACCCTATATTTTACAGACCTTCAGCACATGATTTTTGGGATAATGTGGTCGGTATTACGCCCGTGCTGCTTTACTTTCCCAGAAAAAAATCCGGTAATCATTTAAGGCTGGGTGAATCCGGAAGCCGTCGGTTGGGATCGAACTCTACCTCTTGTCCTTTGTAGTCCAGTTCACTAACCACTGAGATATCGCGGCTCTTTAAATGTGTAGCAGAGATATTATCTTGGAGGGAAAAACAGCGATGTAGGCCATCCCATCTCGTGAAGCTGAATCTTAGTGCAATTTGATTTGATTGTCAGCAATAAGAGGGAAGTAAATTTTATTGGCTATTGAATTAATTCTGAACTACCTGCAGAGACAACAAATACAATGGTTTACTCAACGGGAAAGAATATCAAGATATTCTATGTCATACAAAACATATAATAAAAGAGGGGATGAAATAAGTTGTAGACCCAAAGTGACAGTGACAACATCCAAGAAACGCTACATAAACATCAGTAGACAATGGTTTATGCTGTATGAAGGGCAAGAACTAAATCTTCGGATCTCACTATAAGAGAAAGTGAAGAGAGAAGAGGCAGAGAGAAAGAGACCATAAATTTTACAGACCTTCAGCACGTGATTTTTGGGGTAATGTGGTCGGTATTACGCTCGTGCCGCTTTACTTCCCAGAAAAAATCCGGTACCCAATTTAAGGCTGGGTGAACCCGGAAGCCATTGTTTGGTATCGAACCCTACCTCTTGTCCTTTGTAGTCCAGTTCACTAACCACTGAGCTATCGCGGGTCCCAACCAGGTTGAAGGTTAACCTAAAAGTCCGGTCATGCGTCCTGGCTTCCTCAAGTTTAGGGCTCCCCTTCCGCCGATGGTTAATAGTGTGCCTGTTTGTCATATATTTTTTAGGTGTATTTTATTAGTCTGCAATTGTCATCGTCAGTGAGGTATGTATATATGACAGACCTTTATTTATATATGTATATATAAAAAATCTGTTGGACCTCTATGGACAAATATGAAAAATCTGTTATATATATAACAGAAAGAAGCAATCAACATTTTTCGGTTACATCATGAGAAGAGGAAAGTTATGATTTCGTCTACTTCAAGAAAAATCTAGAGAGCAGTAATATCATCTCTTCATCGACCTTATAAAGGCCTTTGACCTAAGTCAGCAGAGACGGTCTCTTCAAAATAGGCTGCACACACAATAGACGCTAGTCAAATCGTTTCATGAGGATATGAAAGGCAGCATTCAATACGACGGCAGCACATCACAACCCTTCAACATAAGCAGCGGTGTCAAGCAGGGATGCGTTCTTGCTCCGACCTTGTTCGGAACCTTCTTTACTGTTCTATTAAAACATACATTCTCAAATACGAACGTCGGAGTCTGTCTTCATCATAGATCTGATGGTTGGGTGTTCAATCTTGCAAAACTTAAGGCAAGGTCCAAAATTAGACATATCTCTATTAGAGATCTGTTATTTGCTACCGACGCTGCACTAGTCACGCAAAGTCAGGAAGAACTCCAGAGAATGGTACAACGCTTTTCGCGTGTCTGCAAGGACTTCGGTCTAACATTAAGTTTGCAGAAAACTAATATACTCGGTCAGGACGTCAAAGCAACACCTGCAATCTTTATCGACAACTACAAACTCGCTGTCGTGCAGCAGTATATCTACCTGAGGTCCATCATTAACAACAAACTATCGTTAGATACAGAAATTAACACCCACATTGGTAAAGCTGCTACCACATTCGTCCGTCTTTCTAGACGTGTTTGACAAAACAGCAAAATGACAATTAAAACAAAGGCCACGGTTTACAATGCCTGTATCTTTAGTATTCTCCTGTATGGCAGCGAATCTTGAACAACTTAATGCAAAACAGGAGAGAAGGCTAATGCATTCTATATGCGATGGCTGAACCGTATTCTTGGTATCACCTGGAAGGATAAAGTGACAAACGTGGAGGTCATGACTCGCACAAGCCTCCCGAACATCTACACTCTGCTCAAACAACGTAGGTAACGCTGGCTTTGCCACGTACACCGTTTGAAAGATGGCTGCATACCAAAAGATGGACAACTAGCAGATGACAAAAAGACTAAGGGGCGCCCACAACTTCGATGGTCTGCATCTGCCTCTTTCACCCTGTATTTTTCCTTCCAAGATTACTTTTAGTAGGCTGTTGTATCTTTTAACCCTGCCCCCCCCCCAAAAAAAAAAAAAAAATAAGTTTAGTTGTATCAATTAACATCGTTTCACTTTCCCAAAATAATCGCAAAATTGGAATAGTTTCAAATGAAGTTGACCAAATACTATTACTTTATTCGTTTTTCTTTCCAATTTGACTCTACTACTGCGACCTATACTGTTGCCTCTCGTGTTTGCCCATCTATGTTTAACTGGTTTACTATACATCGTTTTGCTTACAAGGCGGTAAATCTAAATAACTAAGTTCTAGAAACATCATGATAGACATCTACACTTCAGCAATCCCATATAGTGAGCTTTCCTTGTTGAAGCTATCACAACATTGTTACATTTGATCTAAATAGCACAACCGTAACCTTTCATTCCAGCACAACCTTCATTACTGTTTCTTTATCTCAAACCATGTATGAGTTCTAGGGCGTGACTTCCGCCTCGATAGGTCAGGTATACCCAGAGTGGGTTAGTCTCGGAATTTAAAATAATAATAATTTTGACGAAAAGTGAAAGAATGAAAACATGATTGGAAGACAGCTTCAAATATCGAACTACTAGTGCACTCCTAAAAGTCAGTAATTAGTTGTAAAGTGGTTCCACTGGTGCTCTTATCAGCAATTAGTTGTAAGGTGCGTCGACGGGTACTCATGTCAGTAAATTAGTTGTAAAGTGGTTCCACAAGTACTCATGTTAGTAAATTAGTTGTAAAGTGGTTCCACAAGTACTCATGTCAGAAATTAGTTGTAAAGTGGTTCCACAAGTACTCATGTCAGTAATCAGTTGTAAAGTGGTTCCACGGGTACTCATGTCAGAAATTAGCTGTAAAGTAGTTCCACTGGTAGTCATGTCAGTAATTAGTTGTAAAGTGGTTCCACGGGTACTCATGTCAGCAATTAGTTGTAAAGTGGTTCCACGGGCACTCATGTCAGAAATTAGTTGTAAAGTGGTTCCACTGGTAGTCATGTCAGTAATTAGTTATAAAGTGGTTTCACGAGTACTCATGTCAGTAATTAGTTGTAAAGTAGTTCCACGGGTACTCATGTCAGTAATTAGTTGTAAAGTGGTTCCACTGGCACTCATGTCAGTAATTAGTTGTAAAGTGGTTCCACTGGCACTCATGTCAGTAATTAGTTGTAAAGTGGTTCCACGGGCACTCATGTCAGCAATTAGTTGTAAAGTGGTTCCACTGGTAGTCATGTCAGTAATTAGTTATAAAGTGGTTCCACGAGTACTCATGTCAGTAATTAGTTGTAAAGTGGTTTCACTGGCACTCATGTCAGCAATTAGTTGTAGAGTGGTTGCACTGGTAGTCATGTCAGTAATTAGTTGTAAAGTGGTTCCACTGGCACTCATGTCAGCAATTAGTTGTAGAGTGGTTGCACTGGTACTCATGTCAGTAATTAGTTGTAAAGTGGTTTCACGGGCACTCATGTCAGAAATTAGTTGTAAAGTGGTTCCACGGGTACTCATGTCAGTAATTAGTTGTAAATCTAACTTAACCAGGTCTCAAACTATTGGTTGATTCCATCTGCTTCTGTCGTGGAAAAAATGTACCCAATGTTCGTGTTTTGCACTATTACGTCATACTTTCCTTTGTTGTGAAGAAAGAGGCGTTTCCTTTAGTTTGCAATTAAAATCTAAATTCTGCTCTCAACAAATGATTACTGAAATCGGATGTATTGGATCGTTATGTATAAAGCACAGCAACAAAGTGAACGAAGACAAAGCTATACTTATCAATCTAATCTACTTTTATGCTGTTACGGTCTATTTTAACTTCAATTTGTACAAGTATTTTCAGATTATATTTTCCCCCTGAAAAGTCGTAGTTGCGTTCTGATCAATTTATTTTTGTATGTGAGATTTTATTGGAACATTTAGATATTATCCGCTGCGCTATACTAAACGGATCAATATTGAAATTATAACAAATTGGGGACTGGTTGGTCTGATCATAAACAAAGAAAATTCTCAAGACCTACAAGTAAATATCACAGTTGTAGGAATACATCTGGAGACAGCACAGAGCTACAACTACCTGGGACATACTATAACCAATGATGGAAAATGCAAAACTGAAATAAACAAAAGAATAGGTATGGCAAAAAGTAAATTTAATGCCATGAAAAATATACTAACAACAAAACAAATAACAGTGGGGCTGAAACTAAGAATAGCAAAATGTTACATCGTCTCAATATTCCTGTATGGTGCAGAAACATGGACATTAGACAAAAAACAGAACAGGAAATTGAAGCCTTTGAAATGTGGATTTACAGAAGAATAGGTAGAATTGGATGGAAAGAAAAGAAAACAAAGGATGAAGTTTTAAAACAACTAAAAATAAAAAGAGAACTACTAAATACAATTAAGACAAGACAAATGACATTTTTGGGACACGTTAAAAGACACAACAGCCTATTAAAATTAATATTGGAAGGGAAAATACAAAGTACAAGAGGCAGAGGCAGACGAAGACTAAAATGAACGACTAACATCAAAAGATTGACAAGTCAATATATGATAACCTGCACCATCAAAGCAAGAAACAGAGTGGAATAGCGCTACATGGTAGCCAACCTTCATTGCAGAGACGGCGCTTGATGATGATGATGATGATGGTTGGTGTGGAGGCAAGACGCCGGCCTCGTGACAGAGAGATCGTGGGTTCACAGCTATTTCTCTCTGCGGCAACCACCCCTGGTCTCAGCAGCGAGGCCCGGCTTGAAACGTCTGTTACTCATGGACGGAAAAAAAATATGAGTACCGAAGACGGAGTTATCTGCCTGTGCGGCGAGGGAAACCTGTGCACACGGCTGCCAGGGAAAAACGGATTATCACGCAAATTGCAGTTCCTAGTCACTAGGGACTTCGTCACAGGTAAAAGCTGGTGAACGTCAAAAAAAAAAAAAAAAAAAAAAAAAAAAAATTATAACAAATATATCAATTGTGGTTATGGAAGGCCACGGTATCACTGCAAACGAATTAAAATCCATAATTGCTCAACCGCCTGTGCCAGTGGAATCATTTGAATTAATATCTCATCTCCCAAACAAAGAAAGATAACTGCTGTCCCCATCATAGCAGTCTCAGCACACGCCAAAAGATATAAGGCGAAACCACACAGAAAGTGAACACAGCCATCTGTTCTCCTTCATACGATATCATCATTCATCGTAAACAATCGGAATAACGAAATACGGTCAAAACAGATGAAACGCACAGCTCACTGTTTGTAGAGAGCACTAAACTCGGCAGCAAGCCAGACTCGGAATATGAGGAAACTGCAACAAGAAACACTTTTCAGACTGAGCCTTAATTTGTTCTTGCCGCCTATCCGCCATATTGACCGGTATTCCAATGATAATATTGAATCTGTAAACCAAAATTTCCTATTTCAAAGTTATACCTACGGTATCATTTTAGTTGTAGACATAATATATCAATATTATCAAGGTAATTCATTCGTTATATTTATACTTGTTCTTTTGTTCCTTTTATTGAATGTACCACAAGGTTTGTTTACCACACGTTCATAGAAACTTGATCAAACATTTGTCAATTCTTCCAACTTGTTTTGAACGTTGCCATGACAACAACTTCCTCAATTGATTTTCTACCTGTCCTTTGAGAACGTTCAAATCGTTGCCAGTGCAGCAATTCTGTTGATTTATTTAATTTGGTTTCATTTGTTTTCTTTGATAAAGTATGCTTCGTGAGAAGGGGACCAAGGGGACTCAATAAGGCATTAAATATCGCTTCCCCGAAAAGACAGCTCAGTACAACGATTTACAAATGGTAATTCTGATAATTTCTGTTGTTGATTAATTCAAGCCTGCCTAAGCTGCATTAACTCTTCAGTTCCGGATCAAAGCCAACAGCGGAACTTCAATTTAAATATTACACCCAAACACAAATACAATTGAAACTCGATTATCTGGACTAATTGTGACCAGGTATAGTCCGGATAATCAAATATATGATAATAATTGTAATAAAAAATAATCCAGTTGGTTAAACACAAAGAAATCTTATTGCAATCGCAAAGTATCACACCAAGTTGAACACTAAAATAACTTGAACGTAAGAATATAAATATTTCAAATAGCAAATAGCGATTATTATGAACGTGCGTGTTCGACATTAAGACTGCCTTTGAATGAGCATAAGGATTGCCCTAGGAGGTATTTGACCACGATCAATGGAGAAAGAAATAGAGGCACTGTTTCCTGCCACTTACATCCTAAGAGGCGACTAAGGAGTCTGGGGTCAAGGTCTTCGCCTGTGCCACTGAGTTCATGTATCTGAAGTGATGCAATCTTTAGTACTTTCACTAGTGTGTAGAGTGGAGGAGTGTTTTAAACTGGAGAAGGTACCGACGATGGAATGCGAGCACTATGGAATTATCTGTTGTGCAATGAGGATGATTTGAATCTAAACTAAACTTTAGGGGTACACGATTTACAAAGTACATTCATTTCCTGTTTTAAAAAATCAACGTATGAATTTTGTAATCATCAATTTCCTTTACACAAACAAATAAAAATTGTGGGCATTAAATAAGCGTCAAAATCTGTTTCTAAACACTTTAATTTACTTATCTTTTATTTATTGGATACCGTCTCCACATCGAAGGTTGGCTACCATGGAACGTCATTTTATTGTCTTATCTCTTTTGTCTTAATGGTGCACGTTGTCATAAGTTCACCTGTCCCTCTTTTGATGTTATCTGCCTACTTTAGTCATGGTCTGCCTCTGCCTCATCGACCTTGTACCTTGCCTTCCAAGATGACTTTTAGAAGTATATTATGTCTCATCACAGACTCAAAATATATTATAAATTACTTATATTTTGTAACAAAATGGCTGCAATATTGTTTGTTTGGTTCCACACATGTGAGCAATGTTCTGTCATACAATCTCGGTAACACTTCAAGGTATCCGCATTTAATTTAACACAGATATAGGTAACAACTGGAAAAATTGAGGGACGAAGAGATAGAGGGAAACAAAGAGAAAAAATAACAGACAGCTTAAGAGAGGTCTTGGCAGAAGGCCAACAACAGAAATGTTAAATAGCTGCCGAGATCGAAAGTTGTGGAGAGACATGATCACCTACGCCACTAGGCCCGGTACTTGATGATGATGATGATAGGTCTACCACATTTACAGTGAAGAATTTGAAATTGTAATAAACTATGACTACCTGAGATCTGTGATAACTAACAATGGAGACTGTCAGAAAGAGGTCTAAAGAAGATTAGCAATAGCAACACTTAAATTAAGCATCATGAGAACATGTGGGACAATGCCAGTAAGACAGTAACATTAAATTACTAGGGCGTGTATCTTCCCGACAGCAACATGTATCATGAACAAAAAAAGTTGGTTCTCTTCTTTCCTTCCTCATTTTCCTTTCAGTGTAGAGGGGAGATATAATTTGCAGTCTTTTGCTTTTCTGTTCGCCTCTGCTGCTGTCATGTTTCCTAGTGTTTCTAATATATCGTCAATCCATCTTCTGCTTAATGTTCTTGAAGCGTTTGTTTAAGTCTCGTTGTGTTGTGTTTTGATCTTTCTGTCTTATCAGGTAACCAAACCATTTTATCTGTTGTTTCTTTATAAATTCTATGGCGGGGTTATTCCTATCTTTTTTCTCAGTTCTTCATTTCTGATTTTATCTCTCAGACTGTTTCCTGTCATTCGTCTAACACATTTCATCTCGATAGAGGTTATTTTCCTTATTGTTCTTGCATCTAGGGTCCAGGTCTGGTATTGGTAGCATAAATAACATTGCGACGAAGATTGCATTGTAGAGTGCCCGTTTTGCCTCTAGTGTTATTTCCTTGTTGGACAATAGTGGTGATAGTTGTCCAATGATTCGACAAGCTTTGTTGCATCTTGAGTCTATCTCTGCTGTTTGAAAATTATTGTTTGTCACTAAACTGCCTAGGTATTTGATTCCCTCTATCTGTTTTAGTTGTCTGCCTTCTATAGTTATGTTAATGTTCTGTTTCTCTGTTGCGACATTCATGATTTCTGTTTCGTTGATGTTGATTTTCATGTTGTATTTTGTGCCAGTGCTGTTGAGTTTATTCTTTACTACTATCTATTACTATTATCTTTTATTATTATCTACTAATATCTATTTTATCCATTCTACCACCCAATTTAATATTTATACTGTTAATTAACTCTTTATGTCCCGTAGCGTGTGTTCACTAGCTGATATTTATGTGTTTATTATTTGCTCACAGTGAATCTTGAAAGATTAATTATTTCTTTAATTTAAATTAATTAAATCTATAAATAAATTAGATTAAATCTTTAATTATTATGATTGAAATCGACATTAATTCGGCTAATTTGTGATACATGTTTATATTCATTAATTTCAATTAATTAAATAATTTTAAATTTCAGCATTAAACATGCTTTTAAATTATTCAATTGAAATCAATTAACAAAATATTTTCTTCTATTCGATATAACAAAAGTTTCAATGTTGTACAGAGCTTAATAAAACTTGTGTTTTCCGTTGTGTAGCGCTCAGAGCAGTTCTTTCAACACATCGATAGAAATCATTGAACGTTAAATAGTTGATTGATTTTAAAACAAAATGCCGGAAAACATTTTCTTAGGGGCACAATCTTGGGAACTCTCTATGACCCGGAAACCACAAAGCAGCACACCTCTGAACATCATCAGATATTCCTCAATAATAACACGAGGAAAAATAATCAATAATTCAAAATCTGTGTTGTAGTCTCAATAAATCGAGTTATATCAGATCAATACATTATTGATGATTTTTTTTTAATATTAAAATTAAATTTAGAGATTTGTTTGCAAAATGCTTCGCTTAATTTAGAAAAAAAAAACTTTTTAAGGCTTTTGTCCACATGTTTGTGTATGCTGAGGCTTTTACTTTGAGATGAAGAACGAATGTTGCACGCCCTGTGCAGTCGTCACATGATATTCGTGTCAGAGTTTTAATTCAAATTCCCGCAGAAAAGAGAATACTTCTCTACCGTTAATTAAACCTGTGCTCATCTTGCTTGAGGAATGAACCACACACCAACTCAGTTAATCCATTCACCCACCCACTTTATTCATTCACTCATACACTTTGTCAATTAACTCACCCAATGTCCATTCAACCACCCCACTTTTTCCATATGCATTCTACCATCCACCTTATCCATATCCATTCTACCACCCACTTTATTCATATCAATTCTACCACGCCTTTTATCCATTCTACCACTCACTTTATCTTTCTACCACCCACTTTACCATGTTACCACCCACTTTATCCAAATCCATTCTACCACCCACTTTATATTTCTACCACCCACTTTATCATGTTACCACCCACTTTATCAATATCCATTCTACTACCCACTTTATCCATATCCATTCTACCGCCAACTTTATCCATTTTACCTCCCCCTGTCCATTCTACCACTTACTTGATCCATTCTACCACCCACTTTATACATGTCATTTCTACCACCCATTTTATCTATATTCATTCTAAATATGGACTAAATATGACCACTGCCCATTAACCCACCAACAATAAATTACACCACCCACTTTATCCATCCCCACCATCCACTTTATCCATATTCATTCTACCACCTACTTTATCCATTCTACCACCCTCTTTATACATGTCATTTCTACCACCCACTTTATCCATATTCATTCTACCTACCACTCTGTCCATTAACTCACCAACCGTGCATTCTATCACGCACTTTATTAATTTTACCAGCCATTTTATGCATTCTACAACCCACTTCGTCCATTAACTCGCTCACTTTTTCTATTAACCTACGCACTTTGTTCATTAACCTACCTCCTATGCCCATTTACATACCCACTTTGTCCATTGCTCAACCACTTTATCCATCCACAGACCCATTTTGTCCATTAACACGCACACTTTGTCTATTAACCCACCAACTGTGCCCATTAACCCATCTACATTGTCCATCCCCCACTCAATTTTTTCATTTCCCCTACCCACATTGTCCATTCCCCATACCCACTTTGTCCATTAAGTCACTCACTTTGTCCAAACTCAGCCACTTTGTCCATTAACCCATCCACTTTGTCTATTAACTCACCCACTTTGTCCAAAAACTCACCCACTATATCCTTTAACCAGAAAACTTTGTCGATAAACACACCCATTTTGTCCATTATCTCGCCCACTTTGTCAATTAACCCCAACAAATTTGACCATTAACACACCGACTTTGTCCATTAACCCATCCACTTTGTCTATTAACTCACCCTCTCTGTCCATTAACCCATCCACTTTGTCTATTAACTCACCCACTTTGTCCATTAACTCACCACTTTGTCCAATAACTCACCCACTATATCCATTAACCCGAAAACTTTGTTGATAAACACACCCATTTTGTCCATTATTTCGCCCACTTCGTCCATTACCCCAACAAATTTGACCATTAACACACCGACTTTGTCCATTAACCCATCCACTTTGTCTAATAACTCACCCTCTTTGTCCATTAACCCATCCGCTTTGTCTATTAACTCATCCACATTGTCCATTAACTCACCACTTTGTTCAATAACTCACCCACAATATCCATTAACCCGAAAACTTTGTCGATAAACACACCCATTTTGTCCATTATCTCACCCACATTGTCCATTAACCCATCCACTTTGTCTATTGCTCACCCACTTTGTCCATATACTCTCGCACTACCAATTTGACCATTAATCCACCCACTTTTTTCATTAACTCACCCACTTTATCCCTTAACTCACCAACTTTGTCCATTATCTCGTCCACTTTGCCCATTACCTCGCCTATTTTGTCCATTACCTCACCCACTTTATCCATTATCACGTCCACTTTGTCCATTACCTCGCCCACTTTGTCCATTACCTCGCCCACTTTTTTCATTAACTCATCCACTTTATCCATTATCTTGTCCACTTTGTCCATTACCTCGCCCACTTTGTCCATTACCTCGCCCACTTTTTTCATTAACTCATCCACTTTATCCATTATCTTGTCCACTTTGTCCAATACCTCGCCCACTTTGTCCATTACCTCGCCTACTTTGTCCATTACCTCGCCCACTTTGTCCATTACCTCGCCCACTTTGCCCATTACCTCGCCCACTTTATCCCTTAACTCACGAACTTTGTCCATTATCTCGTCCACTTTGTCCATTACCTCGCCCACTTTGTCCATTACCTCGCCCACTTTATCCCTTAACTCACCAATTTTGTCCATTATCTCGCCACTTTGTCCATTAACTCATCCACTTATCCATTAACTGCACCAAATGTGTTCATTAACTCCACCAAATGTGTCCATTAACTGCACCAAATGTGTCCATTAACTGCACCAAATGTGTCCATTAACTCCACCAAATGTGTCCATTAACTGCACCAAATGTGTCCATTAACTGCACCAAATGTGTCCATTAACTGCACCAAATGTGTTCATTAACTCCACCAAATGTGTCCATTAACTCCACCAAATGTGTCCATTAACTGCACCAAATGTGTCCATTAACTCCACCAAATGTGTCCATTAACTGCACCACATGTGTTCATTAACTCCACCAAATGTGTCCATTAACTTCACCAAATGTGTCCATTAACTCCACCAAATGTGTCCATTAACGCGCATTACATCATAAATGTCACAATTTGTTAACATCTATTAATGTTGCTAGTCCACGTTACTCCTTGTTTGCCTTAGTTTATAGCTTACCTTGTATCCTCCCCACCCCCACCCTCATCCTTTTCAAGATGACTTTCAATATTTATGTGTGAGTCATGAAGAATGCATATCTTGTTTTATTTGGGTTAAATAGTTCTCGCTTCATTTTTAACTGTTTCTTAACTTCATTATTTGTTTTCTTCTTTGCCAACCTAATTCTTCCCTTTCTTCTATAAATCCTCATTTCACATTATTCAAATGTCATATGTTTTTCTTATTTAATGTCTATTTCTACACTATTCAGGATAATGGGGTGGTTTCTGGAAAATGTCAAGTGGTGGACCGGATATGGGGAATTCCTGACTGCAATGCAACTTATTCCATAGAATAGAATAGAATAGAATAGAATAGAATAGAATATTGATGTTTATTTAACACTACTTTTCTCACTCTAAGTCATAATGTTATTTTCTCTTCATGTTATTACAAGTACATAAACTTGATTCTCAAGAGCATTAATGTACACATTTTTTATAAATTTATAAATTCTTTCTTTCTACCTTTCCGTCCTCATTTGTCTTTCGACGTCGAGGGGAGATGTAGTTCACGGTTTCTTGCTTTTCTACTGGCCTCTTCTGCTGTTGTACCTTCCAGTGTTTCTAATATTCCGTTTATTTACCTTTTTCTTGGTCGGTCTCTTGGTCGCGTGTTCTCGTAAATAGTTGTTGGTGACTCGAGTTAAGAATTAATTCTTTATGCTTGTTCACATGCCTGAACCACTTGATCATCGCTTTATGTGTTCAATATCTGGTTCCGTTCCTAGTCTTTCTTGAAGCTCTTCATTTCTGATCTTATCTTTCAGGCTGTTTCCTGTCATGCGTCTGACACTCTTCATTTCTGTGGTGGTTATTTGTCTAAAAGTTCTTCAGTCAAAGGACCATGTCTGGCACTAGTAGCACAACGTTGGGATAAAGGTAGTCCTATAAATGGCTCGCTTTGCTTCTAACGTTACTTCTTTGTTCGACAATAGTGGTGAGATCTGTCCGATAACTTAACAGGCTTTGTTACATTTTGAGTCTCTTTCTGTTGCTTGCATGTTGTTATATCTCAGGGTCCTGCCTAAGTATCTGCTGAATTCCTTTCAATGTTTAAGGACTTTAAACAAATTAATTGAGTTAGAAAATTTACATTTTAATGCGTGATGTCTCAAGTAATAAAAATATGCCAAAAATTAAGTTCTGAGAATATTTTGAATATAATAGATGTATTGTGCCTTCGTCCCTATATGTTGTTAAATGTGTATATATATAACTAAATGTTTATATTCAAACATGAAGCCGTGATTTACCGTCCAATTAAGGAAAAAGGAAAGTTATCGTAGGTTCTAAATCGGTGTGCATCGGTTAAACTCTTGAAGCAGACATGTTTATGTGTCTACACTCAAGAAAGTAGGACACAGGTGGCTAATTCTACAAGTTCTTCCTTCCTGGACGAGTAGAGCAATCGTGTTTCTTGTTAGCGATTCAGTTGATCTAACAACCTGGTCGCCACACAATGTCATGGCAACTGTATGTGAACGTGATATCGAACGTGCCATAACTGAATATATCACTGAAGAATTATGACCCTTGCAGAGTGATTAATAACTAAGATTCTCTTTGATTCATAATGAATATATATATATATATATATCATCCTCATCAAGTGCCATCTCCGCAACGAAGGTTGGCTACCACGGAGCGCCATTCTGCTGTCTCTTGCTTCGGTGGTGCAGGTTGTCATAGGCTGACTTGTCCATCTTTTGATGTTACTTGTCCATGTTAGTTTTGGTCTGTCTCTGCCTCTTTTACCTCGTATTTTCCCCTCCAGGATTACTTTTATTAGGCTGTTGTGTCTTTTAACATGGCCCAAAAATCGCATTTGTCTTGTTTGAATTGTGTTTGGTAGTTCTCTTTTCATTTTTAGTTGTTTTAAGACTTCATCGCTTGTTTTCTTTTCCTTCCATCAAATTCTACCTATTCTTCTATATATCCACATTTCAAAGGCTTCAATTCTCTGTTCTGTTTTCTTGTCTAATGTCCATGTTTCTGCACCATATTATATATATATATATATATATATATATATATATATATATATATATATATATACATGCATATATGTAAGGAGATGGTTTAGTCCCCTGTAATCAGTTTGTACATCTCCTTTGAATATCCTTTTGAATAGATTTGTTTCTGTCTTGTCTTGATAAATTATATGATGACTTTGCGTTGTGTTTACTTCCCCTATTCATACTGATAATTTTATTAGGTCGTTTATTTCTCTCTTTAACACACTCCTTACGTTTATTCTCATCTTTTCAACTTAGATAATCGACAAAGGCTAGAGATATGACTATCACACCAACACATGTTTATTTACAAAATATTTACAGTTGGGCGGTTCCACATTAGATACATATTTCATGAATATTCATATCACATCTTCACTTTAGGCTACTGTTATGTCAATATTACCTAGCGGCATGGATAACCGCTAACTCACACAATCCTAGACATTGTATAATATCTCACATATTATGTCTTGACTATCTCTGCTCAAGGGAGCCGCGATAGCTCAGTGGTTAGTGAACTGGACTACAAAGGACAAGGGGTAGGGTTCGATCCCAACCGACAGCTTCCGGGTTCACCCAGCCTTAAATGGGTACAGAATTTTTGTCTGTGAAAGTAAAGCAGCACGGGCGTAATACCGACCACATTACCCCAAAAATCATGTGCTGAAGGTCTGTAAAATATAGGGTCACAAACACCATATTTCCCTATACGCCACTTGGCGTGACGGGAGTACTTTACTACTTTTACTATCTGCTCAAGTCCCGTGGGGACCCTTCGATCAGTTAAGCTATTCACTTGTTCTAATCACGATCTTGCTCGACTGTCTTTATCTAACTAAACTAGTTATCCACCTTTCTCTCAGCGTGGTTGTGAGTGAGTGTCCCGTTCGGTGTATGCAGCCTGAGAAAAGAGATAGATGCAGCCTGAGAAGAGAGATAGATGCAGCCTGAGAAGAGAGATAGATGCAGCCTGAAAAGAGAGATAGATGCAGCCCGCAATCTTTGGAAGCATACTCTACTCTAGAGCCCCAAATCAAGCAAAACGTAGATCCATACAAAAAGAGAATAGGTGGCCACATAAAAGAATATAAGAACATTTCATAGAGGCGCTACAATATCGTCTACAACTGACGGAGGCTGATCGATGGTAATTTTGGGCTGCAGTGCGAACAGACGTGTTCTGATGGCTGTGACATCATAAGTGACCAGGAAAGTGCAGACTGTACGTGCAAGGAAGGAAACGTACTACGGGTCAGACTGCACTCTCAAATGTCCGGACAACTGTTTGAACGGAATCTGTGAACAGTTAACCGGGGCCTGCGTCTCGTATGTCAATGATTCCCACGTTAAGAAGAGTCTGCCGACTACAACAAACCCAAGCATATGGATACCTTTCGCGATCGCTGCTCTTCTACCTCCTCTTCTGCTTCTCGGATGCACTGGGCCACTGGCGCAGAACACAGTGCAACGTTTTAACGGGTGTTCAATCGGAGTGGATCTAGCAGACTCTAACTGTGATGTTCTGTCTGTAGGGGCGATCAACACACTTAACCTAACAGCTGACTTCGTGTGAGAGTCTAGAATCCTACTTTGAGTCCTTATCGCAGAGAGAGAGAGAGAAATTTGAACCAACCAACAAAAGATTAATTTTAAAAATGAGTAGAAAGAAATTTACCCAGGATATCTTCAATCATAAATATAGAAAGTTTTTTTTAATTAAAAATAAAATGTCATTTTGAAATTAAAACAAACAGTTATGAACAGTATGTTTTTATATATCATCAGTTCGCATGTCCTGAGCTGAATTCAGTACAACCCAGCTGAAATAATCTGTCTTTTGCCAGGTCTCCCATTTCTTTTGTCATGTTCAAGGTCTATTTGATGTCTGGAAACCATTTTATTCTTGGTTTGCTCCTGTCTCGTCTATCTAGAACCATAAAAAAAGTAAAGTGACCCGTCACTCCAGTGGGGTATAGGTAATGTGGTGTTAGTGTCCATAATTTTTTACAGCCTTCGGCACATGATTTTTGAGGTAATGTGGTCGGTACTACGCCCGAGTCGCTATACATTCCACCAAAAAAAAAAAAAAAAAAAAAAAAAAAAAAAAATCTGTTACCCATTTAAGGATGGATGAACCTGAAAACTGTTCATCAGGATCGAACCAGACCTCGTGTCCTTAGTAGCCCAGTTCACTAACCACTGAACTACCGCAGCTCTCTATCAGGTACCATGCCTTTCATTATTGTTCATTCGAGCCCCATGTTTTTTTTTCCTCTGACGCGGCCATGCTATTTTTAATGTAATTGTGTTTTAATAAATTAATAAATATATAAGTAATATATAAGTAGTGTGTGTGTGTGTGTGTGTGTGTGTGTTTGTGTGTGTGTGTGTGTGCGCGCGCGCGCGTGCGTGCGCGCGTTTTTTTCCAAAGCCAGTAATTTTAAAAATTCTAATCAGTTATAAATTTTGAGTTCCAAATTTTTGCTTTTGTAATTAGTAAATGTCACAAAATGAAAATATCAGAGACAAATATTATTTTGTTACAAATTGTGAAGCTCATATCGACACTGTTGTTCTAGCAGTGTGTGGCCTCGCATTGTGAAGCTCATATCGACACTGTTGTTCTAGCAATGTGTGGCCTCGCATTGTGAAGCTCATATCGACACTGTTGTTCTAGCAGTGTGTGGCCTCGCATTGTGAAGCTCATATCGACACTGTTGTTCTAGCAGTGTGTGGTCTTCAATTGTGAAGCTTATATCTACACTGTTGGTGTGGCCGTGCATTGTGAAGCTCATATCCATACTGTTGTTCTAGCAGTGTGTGGCCTCGCATTGTGAAGCTCAAATCGACACTGTTGTTCTAGCAGTGTTTGGCCTCGCATTGTGAAGCTCAAATCGACACTGTTGGTGTGGCCTCGCATTGTGAAGCTCAAATCGACACTGTTGTTCTAGCAGTGTGTGGCCTCGCATTGTGAAGCTCAAATCGACACTGTTGTTCTAGCAGTGTTTGGCCTCGCATTGTGAAGCTCAAATCGACACTGTTGGTGTGGCCTCGCGTTGTGAAGCTCATATCGACACTGTTGTTCTAGCAGTGTGTGGCCTCGCATTGTGAAGCTCAAATCGACACTGTTGTTCTAGCAGTGTGTGGCCTCGCATTGTGAAGCTCAAATCGACACTGTTGTTCTAGCAGTGTTTGGCCTCGCATTGTGAAGCTCAAATCGACACTGTTTTTCTAGCAGTGTGTGGCCTCGCATTGTGAAGCTCAAATCGACACTGTTGGTGTGGCCTCGCATTGTGAAGCTCAAATCGGCACTGTTGCTCTAGCAGTGTGTGGTCTTCAATTGTGAAGCTTATATCTACACTGTTGGTGTGGCCGTACATTGTGAAGCTCATATCCATACTGTTGTTCTAGCAGTGTGTGGCCTCGCATTGTGAAGCTCAAATCGACACTGTTGCTCTAGCAGTGTGTGGCCTCGCATTGTGAAGCTCAAATCGACACTGTTGCTCTAGCAGTGTGTGGCCTTGCATTGTGAAGCTCAAATCGACACTGTTGCTCTAGCAGTGTGTGGCCTCGCATTGTGAAGCTCATATCGACACTGTTGGTGTGGCCTCGCATTGTGAAGCTCAAATCTACACTGTTGTTCTAGCAGTGTGTGGTCTCGCATTGTGTGGCTTGAAAGTTTATGAAGAGCACACACACACATTCTTCGTGCTTTATTGAGAGTTTTTCAAGGACATACACACACACACCCACACATTCTTCGTCGTCTGCAGTTTCCATTACGTTATAAAGTCTCGTCAGTCAAATGACATCCTTTTAACAATAACAAATAATTCCTGATACAGTTCAATGCACAATAAAAGCTTTCAGATATGGCTAATATGTGTACACAGCTAGGAAAAAAAAAAGACAGGGCAAGGGAACACAACTTTGAAAGTTTCCCTTAAATGTATGTGTACAATAGAATTATTTTTGTTATCTCTTGTGAGCTCTGCTAAATTTATAAAAATCGCAATATTTGCTGATGTTCGAAAAACGTGTTGCCAGAAAAATCAATTTGAGCCATTAGCTCTGAACTTCGTTGTAAGGCAGAACAAACAAAATACATTTTACATTAATTCTTGAAATTAAATTATTGTTTTGGAGGGCTTATTTGCTTTGGTCTGTGTTTGTAAGAAACATGTGGCCAGAACAACATGAATTGTGCGAGACAGGCTAAATTTCGCCATTCACAGATTAACGGCTCCCTTCATGGTTTGTTTCGTTCTGGCGCAAGGACTTAAGAAGATTATGGTTTTAGGCGTCTTGGCTCTCACATTTCAACCTTCTGGCAAAAGAAAAGTGCAAAAAGAATTGGTGGTGTTCACCTCTCAACGTTCTGAACTTCGTGGATGGCGCAACCAAGCACGGTAAGAAGTGTTAAAGATCGCATTTCTCTAGAAGTGTAATAATTGGATAGAATAAAGAAGAAAGGGGATTTTCAGCGGGTCGTCATGATCAGCTGTTTGTTTCCTATCGATCCAACAACTTCGGGGTATGTGGTAACGTTTTCCTGTCACTTCTAGCCAAAGGCGCATTACTGAACAAAAGAAGGTTTTCAAATCGTGATGCGGCATTATTGGCTTTATGAATGCAGAAATAGAAGGCCGAATACGCTGCATTGAAGAGCTAGTTGGAAAATAGATGATAAAAAGTAAGTTGAGATGGACACGCCTATAAGAAACATGATTGCGACATAGTAAAATAGACTTTAGCATAAACCTGCAGGGAAAGTGATGTAGACAAAGTAAAATAGACTTTAGCATGAACCTGCAGGGAAAGTGATGTAGACAAAGTAAAATAGACTTTAGCATAAACCTGCAGGAAAGTGATGTAGACAAAGTAAAATAGGCTTTAGCATAAACCTGCAGGGAAAGTGATGTAGACAAAGTAAAATAGACTTTAGCATAAACCTGCAGGGAAAGTGATGTAGACATAGTAAAATAGACTTTAGCATAAAACTGCAGGGAAAGTGATGTAGACAAAGTAAAATAGACTTTAGCATGAACCTGCAGGGAAAGTGATGTAGACAAAGTAAAATAGACTTTAGCATAAACCTGCAGGGAAAGTAATGTAAACAAAGTAAAATAGACTTTAGCATAAACCTACAAGGAAAGTGATGTAGACAAAGTAAAATTGACTTTAGCATAAACCTGCAGAGAAAGTGATGTAGACAAAGTAAAACAGACTTTAGCATAAACCTGCAGAGAAAGTGATGTAGACAAAGTAAAATAGACTTTGTCATGAAACCTACAGGGAAAATTATGTCGACATAATAAAATAGACTTTATCATGAAATCTACAGGGAAAATTATGTCGACATAATAAAATAGACTTTATCATGAAATCTACAGGGAAAATGACAACAGAAAGACCTTTAAATATAAAAGAAATACAGAAAATCCTTAACGGCAATTGAATGAAGTAGAGAAAAAGTGTGACTAAAGAACTCAGGATTGATTCGAATCTGTTTTGTCTGTGTTCCTGAACACTCCGGTGTGAGACGAAACGAACGAGCCTGGTGGCCTAGCTGGAACAACCGTCATGGATGCTGGACGTGCAATGGATCGGGCTGACATTCTGAAAGCCCTCAAGGAGGCATGGCGCGCTGATGACTCAATCATTGATCATGAATCTACAACCATGTTCAGACTACACGAGAATCAGGTGAAACATGGGCATACCAGGCACGAACTCTCGTTGAGAAAAAAGTTGAATAACAAATCAAGAACTGGAGTTATCGGTCTCCACAAACTGATGACAGATATAGGAAGGAGATTTGAGCACTTATTGACGTGTTCGATATGCAATGAGGATCATCCTTCGACTAAACTAAACTAAACTAAACTGAACTGAACTAAACTAAACTAAACTAACCTAAGCTAAACTAAACTAAACTAAACTAAACTAAACTGAACTGAACTGAACTAAACTAAACTAACCTAAGCTAAATTAAACTAAACTAAACTAAACTAAACAAAACTACAGAAAAAGTAAATAAGTGATTTTGGCATTGAATGTAAATCTACAACCTTGAATAGACTGCGAAAGCATCACGTATAAAGAAATGACGCCAGACAAAATCACTATATAAGGAGACACACAATAATAGCAAATTAACAGAAAACTTGGGTCGTCAGTCTCCACACACTGACTGAGATACTGGGGATAAGATCTATGCATTTAGGGACGTATCTGATGTGCAATAAGGATGATCCGTCGCTCAAACTTAACCAGTCATGTTCCAATCACAGATAGTTGTAATGGCACTAGGATAACCATTGTTCAGACTTTATCTCAGTAGAATTATTTTCGGTTTAGTTATGCATGTAGTTATTAATTTGCTTGTGTATTTTTATATATTATATTGCCTTGTGTATTTGACACTTGTGTGTTTACTTTTATGTTAATAGCAGCGGCGGGTATTCAGAGGAGGAGATTGAGGTCACGACTCCTCTAATATTTAATAAGAATACATAACACAATCACATTCCAGCTCAACTAATTAAACGTGTAGAACCAGTCACCATATTCCTGAGTATAGACGTGATATTGTTCAAATAACTCAAGCAGTTACTAATTCTTCTTCTACTACCTTTCAGCTCCCTGTGGAGCATAGGTCTTCAACAATCACTTTCTAAGTCGTTCTGTTTCTTGCCATTCTTTTAAGGTCATATCATGTCTTCCCCATCATCTTCATCTCTGCTTCTTCTGTCTTCTCCAAGAATTCTTTGGTCTTTCTCTTTGTCTTTTCCCCTGGGGATTCCAAAAGGGCCTGTTGTGTAATACTCTCAGTTCGCTTCAGCAGAGTGTGTCCTATCCAGCGCCATCATCTTTGCTGTATCTCTTTATCTACTGGTATTTGACTGGTATATTTCGATAATTCTATGTTAGTGATTTTGTCCTGCCATTTCCATTCTTTTATTCTGCGTAAGCTTCCATTAATGAAAGTCTGTATCTTCATGATTGTCAATTTTGTTGTTCTCCATGTTTCACAGCCATTTTATATGACGGACTTAACATTGAAGTTAAAAATTTTTATTTTTATATTTAACCTAATTTCTTTGGACTTCCAATTGTTTCCCAGTGCAACAAAAGCTCCTCTTGCTTTTGATATCCTTATTTTGGTATCATTTTCTGTTCCTCCCTCTTTATCTATATTACTGCCCAGATATATGTAAGATTGTACGTCTAGTAAAGCGGTTACTAATAAATAGGTTTAAATGTCTATGGAGGTGAAACCTACTACAACCGTACATCTATCAACCTTACACTGTGTATGAGAACTAGACAGACCATTTCAGCAAACGACTCCTAGTTGCAATGAAAACATGCGAAGGGCTGATAAGATGGCGTTATATATTTGTATCCAAACATAAAGAAGTAGAGTCAATAGGTGGCTGTCCTATTTTGTGTTTACAGTAATAATCACTGACCTACATCTTTATATAAAAAAACTAGAACAAAAGTGTAAGGGATTGAAATTAACACCAAAATCACGTTGTTATCATAACTTATAATGTACATAACTAAGATCACATGATGTAATTATAATTATGATAATTTTGCGCAATAATTGAAGGAGTTATTTTGAATAGCGCACATTGTAGTAATGTTCATGTCGCAAATAATCAGATTAAAAGTAAAAAAAAAAAAATTGTAAAAAAAAAGTATTCCCTATACGCCATGAGGTGCGCGTGGCCGTGCGGCTAAAACCATTGTTCCGCTGGCTGAAAAGCTGACGTACGGTGTTCGAAGCCCGCGGTAGACAGAAAGGATTTTTTCTATCGGGGGTGAAATAAAAATCCTGAGTCTCACACGTCGTGGCGACTGCTTGACCAAGCGGCCTTTATCCCTCTGGTTCTATCGTTGCCCCCTGTCATACACCAGCAATGGTACTATGTGTCCTAAAGATAGTTAGACCATAAATTTTACAGACCTTCAGCACGTGATTTTTGGGGTAATGTGGTCGGTATTACACCCGTGCCGCTTTACTTTCCCAGAAAAAAATCCGGTACCAAATTTAAGGCTGGGTGAAACCGGAAGTCATCGGTTGGTATCGAACCCTACCTCTTGTCCTTTGTAGTCCAATTCACTAACCACTGAGCTATCGCGGCTCCCAACCAGGTTGAAGGTTAACCTAAAAGTCCGGTCATGCGTCCTGGCTTCCTCAAGTTTAGGGCTCCCCTTCCGCCGATGGTTAATAGTGTGCCTGTTTGTCATATATTTTTTTAGGTGTATCTTATTAGTCTGCAATTGGCATCGTCAGTGAGGTATGTATATATGACAGACCTTTATTTATATATGTATATGTATATATATATATATATATATGTATGTATTTATATATATATATATATATATATATATATAACAGAAAGAAGCAATCAACATTTTTCGGTCACATCATGAGAAGAGGAAAGTTGGAATACGTGGTTACAACTGGCAAAATAAAAGGAAAGAGAGATCGCGGACGACAAAGAGAGAACATACTGGATAGCTTGGTGTCATGGCATTGGAGGGACATGATCACCTACGCCAACCAGTATGGCACATGATGATGATGATATATATATATATATATATATATATATATATATTTATATATTTATATATATATATATATATATATTAGAATGTTGTCGCTGGTTAGTATAATGTGGTCGCAGGTTAGAATGTTGTCGCTGGATAGTATAATGTGGTCGCAGGTTAGAATGTTGTCGCTGGATAGTATAATGTGGTCGCAGGTTAGAATGTTGTCGCTGCTTAGAGTAATGTTGTCGCTGGATAGCATAATGTGGTCGCAGGTTAGAATGTTGTAGCTGGATTGTATAATGTGGTTGCAGGTTAGAATGTTGTCGCTGCTTAGAGTAATGTTGTTGCTGGTTAGTATAATGTGGTCGCAGGTTATAATAACGTGGTAGAAGGTTAGAATAATGTGGTCGCAGGCTAGAATGTTGTCGCTGCTTAGAGTAATGTTGTTGCTGGTTAGTATAATGTGGTCGCAGGTTATAATAACGTGGTGGAAGGTTAGAATAATGTGGTCGCAGGTTAGAAGGTTGTCGCTGGTTAGTATAATGTGGTCGCAGGTTAGAATGTTGTCGCTGGATAGTTTACTGTGGTCGCAGGTTATAATAACGTGGTGGAAGGTTAGAATAATGTGGTCGCAGGTTAGAATGTTGTCGCTGCTTAGAGTAATGTTGTCGCTGGATAGTTTACTGTGGTCGCAGGTTATAATAACGTGGTGGAAGGTTAGAATAATGTGGTCGCAGGTTAGAAGGTTGTCGCTGGTTAGTATAATGTGGTCGCAGGTTAGAATGTTGTCGCTGGATAGTTTACTGTGGTCGCAGGTTATAATAACGTGGTGGAAGGTTAGAATAATGTGATTGCAGGTTAGAATAACATGGTCGCAGATTAGTTAGAATAACGATAGGGCTCAACAGTTTTTTCCCCTTCTTTTGGCAACGAAATAAAAACACTGGCATAAACCCTTTATGTCGACTGCGCTTTTCATTTTGCCTTTATTCCTAGCCTTACAGACCGCTTCCCCAAAGACAAATTACATAATAACGATAACAGGAGTCTCGAATATCAGACTAAGTACAATGATTCAATTTCGTGTCCTCCAATCGACCAGTTAAAAAATGGTACCTGACCACTATCAGGGAAGGAAATCCATCCGAGAAGACAGCACTGAAACGAGCTGACCCAGCGGTAAATACTAATTAGAAGGGGAGACTCAACCGTAAATACCATTGAGAAGAGGACACCCAACTGTAAATACTATTGAGAAGAGAAGACTCAACCGTAAATACCATTGAGAAGAGGAGACTCAACCGTAAATACCATTGTGAAGAGGAGACTAGACCGTAAATACCATTGAGAAGAGAAGACTCAACCGTAAATACCATTGTGAAGAGGAGACTCAACAGTAAATACCATTGTGAAGAGAAGAGTCAACCGTAAATACCATTGTGAAGAGGAGACTCAACCGTAAATACCATTGTGAGGAGGAGACTCAACCGTAAATACCATTGTGAAGAGGAGACTCAACTGTAAATACCATTGAGAAGAGGAGACTCAACTGTAAATACCATTGAGAAGAGGAGACTCAACTGTAAATACCATTGAGAAGAGGAGACTCAACTGTAAATATCATCGAGAAGAGCAGACTCAACTGTAAATACCACTGAGAAGAGGAGGCTCAACTGTAAATACCATTGAGAAGAGGAGACTCAACCGTAAATACCATTGAGAAGAGGAGACTCAACCGTAAATACCATTGAGAAGAGGAGACTCAACCGTAAATACCATTGAGAAGAGGAGACTCAACCGTAAATACCATTGAGAAGAGGAGACTCAACCGTAAATACCATTGAGAAGAGGAGACTCAACCGTAAATACCATTGAGAAGAGGAGACTCAACCGTAAATACCATTGTGAAGAGGAGACTCAACCGTAAATACCATTGAGAAGAGGAGACTCAACCGTAAATACCATTGTGAAGAGGAGACTCAACTGTAAATGCCATTGAGAAGAGGAGACTCAACCGTAAATACCATTGAGAAGAGGAGATCCAATGGTAATAATGTTATGGAATACTTTTACAGTAATTTTTTTTTTGGTAGTCGTGAAACAGTAAAGAAGAACTTGTGTATTTAACAGGATTACAGGATTACAAATGTTGAACCAATAGAATGATACCTTGTAAATGTAGGACTGCTTTCTATTATTTTTTTTTAATGAAAAGAAACAACTTGCTTGTCCTCCTATTTTATACCTTTAGTCTGTCAAGGGAGATACCAATGTCTAGTTCTTGCCCTTCTGACAACCTCTCATTAACAATTGATGCTGTTGTAGAGGTTATCTGATGTTATCATCCCCAAGTAACTTAGGTCTGCCCGGGCTCTGCATATTTCCCCCTTTTATTTGTGTTATAGTTATAGTAAAGTAAAGGGCCCCGTCACGTCCAGTGGCGTATACAGAATATGATGTTAGTGACGATAATTTGTATAGACCTACGGCACATGATTTTTGGGGTAATGTGGTCGGTATTACGCCTGTGCCGCTTTAAATTCCCAGAAAAAATCAGGTACCCATTTAGGGCTAGTTGAAGACGGAAGCTATCGATCAGAATCGAACTCTACGTCTTGTACTTTGTAGTCCAGTCCAAGTTATAGTTATGGTTATTGGAAGGCCCCGGTATCACAGCGAACGAATGGAAATCCATAATTGCTCAACCGCCCGTGCCAGTGGAATCATCCGAAATAACATCTCATCGAATTTCCAAACAAAGAAAGGTAGGTGCAGTCCCCATCATAGCACACACAGCACACGTCAAGAGACATGAGGCGTATCAGCATCGAAAGTGAGTGCAGCTGAACTGTCCTTCGTCATACGATATCATCATTCATTGTAAACAATCTGAATATAGAAACACCATTCGGATAAAAAGCACAGCTCACAGTGTGCACAGAGCACTAACCTCAGTAGCTCCGGCAGCAAGTCGGACTTGGGGTATGAGGAAACTGCAACAAGCAACACTTTTCAGACAATACCTCAACGTTTTATGTCGCCTATCCGCCATATTTACCGGAAGTACCTTTTTTTGTGTATACCGTGCATGTTATGACATCACTACACATTCCCTCTAGGTGGGAGAAGCATGTTATGTGTTCTCCTTGAATGTAATTCGAATGTTTCTACTGTATGCCAACTCTTCCTCTTTTAACCTCCTAATACACTTAATACACATTTCATAATTATTGCGGTATTTTTTTTTACACATATAGAAGATCATACAAAATAGCCCGTGGGGAAAAATATAAACATAAAATTATATGTGCCAGCTTTTCTAAATGAGGACTAACCCGTGAACAATAGCCCTTATGGTGCTACGCAACTGCAATAAAGTCTCGTGACTTTGTTCACTTGTGATCGATTTAAACACTACAAGATTTAACTGAGTAAATTATTTATGGATTACCGCTGGCTTGATTATAATGATAGCTGTCTCTGGTTAAAGTAATAAATGGGGCGCAATATTTATCTTTTTTTTTTTTTTTAACATTATTGTGCACTAGTAGTGCGTCATTAGCGTAGTAGTAACTCGCTGGCAAGGCGATAACGTGCACGCGTGTTCAGTCTTCCCATGACATTCTCAAAACGACCTAGGTGAATAATAAACTATTGCTTCTACACTGAATTTTGGAAGGTAGCAACAGCAAGAAATAAGCACTGGCTCCCTCACTACAAAATGATGTGACCTGCAACAGTGAAATTAAATACCTCATTCCACTGCAGCATTATATGTTATCATTATCATCGTGTACCATACCAGTTGGCGTAGGCGATCATGTCCTTCCACAAACTTCTATCTATCGTGTATGTATCAGTTCTGTTGTTGACTGCTTTTCATGCATATTATTTTCTCTTTTTGTCGTCTGCGATCTTTCTTTCGCTGTATTTTGCCAGTTGTAACCAAGTATTCCAACTTTCCGTTTATCATGCTGTGTCCGAAAAATGTTGATTGTTTCTATCTGATGTTTCTTATGAGCTACCTTTTTGTTTTGGCCTCTTTGAGAATTTCCTCATTGGTATTTTTAGCTGTCCAGGGAACTTTCAACATTCTTCTAATAAATCCCACCTCTGTGGCCTCTAATCGTCTTTTCATTTGTTTGTTTCCTGTCCATGATTCGCTTCCATAGGTCAGAATTGGCCCTATATAGCATCGACGAAATCTTGTTCTCACTTCTATTGACATAGACTTATTGCATAAGATGTTTTTCATTTTCTGAAATGCTATTTTGGCATGAGCTATTCTGCTTTTTATTTCTGTGGTGCATCTTCCATCTGATGTTATTATTGTGCCCAAGTATTTGAAGCATATGTTACGGATATTAATTTGCTAAAAGATCATATATAGTATCATAGAATACCATTTCATGTTATCTTATATTCATCTACGATGCAAAAGAGATCACTATTTTCATACATCAAAGACAAAGTCTGAATATTCTTAAATAATTAAATACATAGTGACAACAATTCAAGTTAGCCAGAGACAGGAAACTGCACACATCTCTCTCCTGATCGTGTCAAAACACATTCATTCAAATAACAGAGAAAGAAGAAGAAACACAAAAGTAAACATCATTACACATGCAAGTCTGCATTATCTTATTTTCCTCTTTTGCTTCGAAATAAATCAATGAACTGCCCCGCGTGAAAAATGTGTTTCTACAATAGTCGGTAGATAAGGGTGTAAGTGATGGCGCCTGTCATGCCTTATCAGGAAACAGACGACCTAACTCGGGTGTACCAGGCTGACGTTTTTCTTTAAGTTAATATCAGTTTCTTAAGTACAGGAAACCGTTTCCTTATACTGGGATTTCTATTATTCTTTTTATTCATCTTCTTCTTCTTCTTCTTCTTGTTATTCTTGTTATTCTTGTTATTCTTGTTATTCTTGTTATTCTACTTCTTCTTGTTATTCATCTTCTTCTTGTTCTTCTTCTTCTTGTTATTCATCTTCTTCTTGTTCTTCTTCTTCTTGTTATTCATCTTCTTCTTGTTCTTCTTCTTCTTGTTATTCATCTTCTTCTTGTTCTTCTTCTTCTTGTTCTTCTTCTTGTTATTCATCTTCTTCTTGTTCTTCTTCTTCTTGTTCTTCTTCTTGTTATTCATCTTCTTCTTGTTCTTCTTCTTCTTGTTCTTCTTCTTGTTATTCATCTTCTTCTTGTTCTTCTTCTTCTTGTTATTCATCTTCTTCTTGTTCTTCTTCTTCTTGTTATTCATCTTCTTCTTGTTCTTCTTCTTCTTGTTATTCATCTTCTTCTTGTTCTTCTTCTTCTTGTTCTTCTTCTTCTTGTTCTTCTTCTTCTTGTTATTCATCTTCTTCTTGTTATTCTTGTTATTCTTCCTCTTCTTGTTCTTGTTCTTCTTCTTCCTCTTCTTGTTCTTCTTCTTCTTGTTATTCTTATTATTATTCTTCTTCTTGTTCTTCTTATTATTCTGCTTCTTCTTGTCTTGTTCTTATTCTTCTTGTTCTTATTCTTCTTCTTCTTGTCTTGTTCTTCTTCTTCTTGTCTTGTTCTTCTTCTTCTTGTCTTGTTCTTCTTCTTCTTGTCTTGTTCTTCTTCTTGTCTTGTTCTTCTTCTTCTTGTTCTTGTTCTTCTTCTTCTTGTTATTCATCTTCTTCTTATTATTCTACTTCTTCTTGTTATTCATCTTCTTCTTGTTATTCTTATTATTCTACTTCTTCTTGTTATTCATCTTCTTCTTGTTATTCTTATTATTCTACTTCTTCTTGTTATTCTTATTATTCTACTTCTTCTTGTTATTCTTATTATTCTTCTTCTTCTTGTTATTCGTCTACTTCTTGTTATTCATCATCATCATCTTCTTCTTCTTCTTGTTATTCATCTTCTTCTTGTTATTCTTGTTATTCTTGTTATTCTTATTATTCTTCTTATAACTTTCAGCTCCATGTGGATCATAGATATTCAACAAACACTTTCCAAGCTGTTCTGTTTCTAGCCAATCTTTAAAGTTCATACAATGGACTCCCATCGTCTTCATCTCTGCTTCCGTCTGTCTTCACCAAGAACACTTTGGTGGGATTTCTTTTAGTTTATTAATATTAGTATGTATTTACCAGTGTGGCTATCTGCCGAACCCCCCCCCCCCCCCACGTGGAAGGGAGAGAAGAACAGAGCCACTGTTACTTAACACGCATGTACTAAGTGATAGCTTGGGAGGTTTGTAATAGTCGCCTATGTAGTCTATAAATGTAAATGTTCAAGACTAAATGCTGCAAAAGTTGCATTCAAATAATCTGGTTAGATAACAATGGCAATGTATCAAGGGAAAGAAGAGAATTTTTTTTTCGTTCGCCAGCTCTGACGAAGTCCTTAGAGACTAGGAACTGAATTTTGCATGTTAATCCGTTGTTCCCTGGCACCGTGTGCACAGGGGTCCCTCGCCGCAAAGGCAGATAACTCCGTCTTCCGAGATACTCATATTTTTTACGTTCATGAGTAATTGACGTTTCAAGCCGAGCCTCGCTTCTGAGACCAGGGGCGGTTACCGCAGAGAGAAATTATAAATAAAAAATCCCAACTGGTGCAGTCGGGATTTGAATCCACAACTTTTCTGTCTCGCGGCGAAGAGAATATTGAAACGACCTAATGAGTTCAAATATGCAAAGTAAACTAACGTGTTGCCACATTAAACTCCACAAAGACCTTGGAAGATCAATAATGGAGGATTTAGTTCTTCGCAGACATAGAAATGGGCGGTTTGAAGACTATAACTCTAAGACACTGAAGACTCATCACAGACAATACTCACTATGACTGACAGTTAAATGTTATTGAGTTATTTGCGGGTCATCATCATTGCACGCTGAACATGTCCATAGGTGCTCAGATCCCCTCATCAGCAAGTCCCGCAGTGTCCAGCGACTGACGACTCCAGTTCTGTGTTAGCTGATTGGTAAGTCTTCTTAGACTAAGTTTCTCGTTTCTAGCTGTGCCCATCATAACTCCCGTCTCTTTCATCCAAAAGAGTGACGTGGACTCTTGGTTGTCGAAGTCCTGTGCCTTCCCACATCTCGGAGGGCATTGATGACCTTCGCTCGATCCATTGGTGGCTCGTCTTCAACGACAGCACAACTAGCCAACCTGTCCTCTCTTTCATTTCCCGTTGCCCAGCATGTCCAGGGATGTAGATAAAGGTGACTGTACGCAATGTTGACTTCTGCAATGCCTCTACCCATTGTCTGCGTACATAGTTTGCCTACACTTTTCTTATCATGCTCATCGAATTACTTAGTATTCAAGCGTGTGTGTAGTCTTGTGACTCCAGACAATACAACATTCAATTACACTTTCGATTGGCAGTTAAAGGTACATATTTCTCTGACAATTGATGTTAATGATGAGCCATTCCGAAGAGAACTACAGACCATAGGGCCCCGCACGATAATTGATATTGGTGCTTATCTCCAACTAGAGATCTCAGAGAGAGTTGATGGCCTCGGTAGCCTAGTTGGGAAAACCACCCGACTGGGCTACCGATGTTAAGACAACCTGTGTTCAATTCCCACTGGAAGTAGTGTGAGTTGTACTCGTAGTTGGAAAAAAAAATAGTCCCGCGGTCGACCCAGCCAGTGACAAAAATGGGTACCAGGGTAGTACTCTGGCAAGGGGAGGAATGCCGCCTCGCATCCTGAGTTTCGATGCTTGTAGCGACACTATCCAGAAGTCTCCGAACAGTTCTGGATAGGTGGCCGAGCACATCTGGGTGAAAACTCGCGTGCTAAGACGCCGATTCAAATCTCGTACTTTACCTTTAGAGATCTCAACAAAACAAAGAGAACACAATCTTTGTTCTTTATATCAATTTGCTGCAGGGATAAAAGCTGCATTTAAATTAAGACAGTCATGATCAGTTTGTGATATATCTCCGGCTGTTGGCACCTCTTGCCCTGTTAGCCTATACAATTTGTAAACACTTCACTATTGAGTTATTGAGTTATTTGCGGGTCATCATCATTGCACTCCGAACATGTCCATAGGTGCTCAGATCCCCTCCTCAGCAATTCCCTCAGTGTCCAGCGACTGACGACTCCAGTTCTTTGTTTACTTCACTATAATGTTATTATGTAAAGTTTACTTCCACTCCACGCTATATGGTATTAGTAACCATAGTATGGGGATATGGTGTTAGTGACCATAGTATGGGGAATATGGTGTTAGTAACCATAGTGTGGGGAATATGGTGTTAGTAACCATAGTGTGGGGATATGGTGTTAGTAACCATAGTATGGGGAATAAGGTGTTAGTAACCATAGTATGGGGAATATGGTGTTAGTAACCATAGTATGGGGAATATGGCGTTAGTACCATAGTATGGGGAATATGGTGTTAGTAATCATAGTATGGGGAATATGGTGTTAGTAACCATAGTATGGGGAATATGGTGTTAGTAACCATAGTATGGGGGATATGGTGTTAGTGACCATAGTATGGGGAATATGGTGATAGTGACCATAGTATGGGGAATATGGTTTTAGTAACCATAGTATGGGGAATATGATGTTAGTGACCACAGTATGGGGAATATGATGTTAGTGACCACAGTATGGGGAATATGATGTTAGTGACAACAGTAAGGGGAATATGATGTTAGTGACCACAGTAAGGGGAATATGGTGTTAGTGACCACAGTAAGGGGAATATGGTGTTAGTGACCACAGTAAGGGGAATATGGTGTTAGTGACCACAGTAAGGGGAATATGGTGTTAGTGACCACAGTAAGGGGAATATGGTGTTAGTGACCACAGTAAGGGGAATATGGTGTTAGCGACCACAGTAAGGGGAATATGATGTTAGTGACCACAGTAAGGGGAATATGGTGTTAGCGACCACAGTAAGGGGAATATGATGTTAGTGACCAGAGTATGGGGAACATGGTGTTAGTGGCTATATTTTTCAATGACCACGTCACATGGTTTGGTGATCTGGTCGATATCACGTCAGGCCGCCTATACTTCCGTTAAAAATCTCTGGTACCCATTTTTAGAAGCAGTGTTAACCTTGGAATAGCATAGGTTCGAAAAAATCCTCTATTTCTTGGAATCGAAACCGAACCCTTCTGTTTAGGCAGCGAGTACACAAACCACTTAGCCACCAAGGCTTCATATATATATATATATGCACATGCATACAAGTACACGCGTAGATATGAAGAGTTAAGCAATAGCAATGATCTATTCCGGGCAAATAAAACTGTTCACATCTATTTTCTAGGACACGTACACACATAGAACAATAATATTTAATGTTGACAACAAAATATGCTAAGGTTTCTCCACAATCCCATGGGTTGTGTTTCTCGGAAATTAAAACCGATTTCGTTTCATAAATTGATGAAATTCTTCTTTTGACATTATCTTGTATCAGATCTCGCTGCTGAAGAAAGCCTTTAATCCCAATACAATAAAACTTTATTTTTTTTACACAAAGATAACAACTACAGAAATAGTTATTACCAGGGAAAATCTAAGGCGAGAGGTAAACATAAATAACACAATGACTTTTTTTTATACATCTCTTGGAAATTACTATAAACATTCGTTTTTTCTTCTGTTTGTGTTTATGATTTTTACAAGTTCTGTAAAAACCAAATACAAGTGTTTCCTTCTGTGTAATTAATGTAATCTATTATTGTTTCGTTTTATTTTCATCGGACGAATTCGATTTGCTTTATTTACAACCGCAACTATGCTGGAGCTGTGAGTTGTCTTCTCTTTGTGGCGGAGATTGGATTCTGAGAGGAGTTATCTCTTAGCACATGAATGGCATTATCAGTGAAATAATGTGCCTTCTTCCCTTAGTCGTTCACGTGTCTACTTATTAAACAAATAAAGTTGGTCTTTATCGCGAACACTGCTCACATCCAGTACACGCTTAAGAAGTCACAGACTGAGACAATATCTATAGTTCGTTCAGAAACTCGTGCCCACGGAGTTTATTAATTATCTCGGAAACTGTTTGATGCATTACTGTAATTCTTTTTGGTGAAATCTTAATTTTTCACCGACCTTCAGTCCGATTTGTTGCCCTACTGCCATGCATTTAGGAAAGATTTTTTCTTATTTGAGGTATTTAAAAATATGATTTTCTTGCTTGTCCTAAATTTTAGGATTTTACAATATCCACATTTGTTGTAATCAACTCACCAATTAAAAGGTAAATTCACGTGCATACCACACAGTCTCTCTCTCTCTCTCTCTCTCTCTCTCTCTCTCTCTCTGCGAGCAAGACTTAGCCATAGTAGGATTCCAGACTCTCTCATGAAGGCAGCTGTCTGTTTAAGCGAATCGACTTTCCCCATATAGTTTTTCTTCCAGGGAGGTGGATGTGGACCAAATTGCTCTTCTCAGGTCTGTGTACGGGGGACAATCCTGTAGAACATGCTTTATAGTCATATGTCCAGTGGACAATGGCATAGGCTGGTTGTACCTATTTTGAATTTGGTGAACATGTGATTTCTCATTCTATTGTGGCCAGCGGCGTGTAGGCAAAGTATGATGACTTGATCCCTCCTTGATAGTTGGTGATATCCGTCACTCTCGTTATGCTTTGGGTGTTCTCGTTTCCATTTTTCATGGAACTGACCCTTGAGGATGGATTTGGCTTCATCATAACTGAGCGGATGGTTCTCTTGTGGTAATCTCTCTCCCTCTTTAGCTAATTTGTCTGCGCGTTCGTTCCCGTGTATACTACAGTGTGATGGCATCCAATGAATGACTACTCTCTGGAAGTTATTGCATAGTTGATCCAGGGTTGTTCTCAAGTCATCTAGTTCATTGTTCTTAGGGCTTTTTAGAACTGATAATACTGACAGAGCATCAGTCAGAATCACCAATTTATTGTGCATGTTATTTTTGTGTTGAGTAGCCAGTGGTACAGCATCTCTGATGGCCTCAGTTTCTGCTTTAAAGTTGTTTGAGAATTTTCCAGTAGCTATTGACTTGGTGATCTCGTCCTGATTATTCAGCAGCAAGAACACACCTCCCCTCCATTTCTGGTGGCATTTGTAGCAGAGCCATCTGTGTATATGTGGGACCAAGAGTCCTGTGGGTAGGTATCGTGTATGTGTTTTTCTTTAATGTGGACATTAAGGCGCATGCGAAATATTACGTTGATGTCCATATTTTGTCAAAGATCATTACTATATTTTGTGGATGATGTCAGATGATTTCAAGCCAGTCTTATTTCAGTCATGCCAGTCTTATTTCAGTCATGCCAGTCTTATTTCAGTCATGCCAGTCTTATTTCAGTAATGACAGTACAATGAGTAAATATAGATACCAGATTTGTTTTTTCTTTCGGGGAAAGAAAGGCATCAATGGCTTAATGTTGCCATTATTTATTCATCCCTTGTAAAACATATATATATATATATATATATATATATTATAATATATATATATATATATATATAGAAGAGAGAGAGAGAGAGAGAGAGAGAGAGAGAGAGAGACATTAATGCCATGTTTCCTAAACCTTCCTCTTCTTCTTTACTTCCTCATCTGCCTTTCAGCGTCGAGGGGAGATATAATTTGGGGTCTTTTGCTCTTATTTTCGCCTCTGCTGCTGTTATGTTTCCTAGTGTTTCTAATATTCCATCGATCCATCTTTTTCTTGGTCGACCCTTGGGTCTGGTGTTCTTACAACGTTTGTTGAAGGCTCGTTGTGTTTTGTTCATTCTGCCTTGTCACGTGGCCAAACCATTTTATTTGTTGTTTCCTTACATATTCTATTTCATAAACGTCATGGAAATGTTGGGATTCATTCACTCATTCTTTCTTTCCTTTTTTCTTTCTTTCTTTCTTTCTTTCTTTTCTTTTTCTCTCTTTCTTTCTTCTTTCTTTCTTTCTTTCTTTCTTTCATTCATTCATTCTTTCTTTCTTTCTTTCTTCTTGTCATGTTTTTCTTCCTTTCTTTGGTTTTTGGTCTTTTTTTCTTTCTTCCGTTCGTCTTTCTTTCTTTTTTTCTTTCTTTCGTATATATATACAAATATTTTCGTATATATAGACATTAATGCCATGTTTCCTAAACGTCATGGAAAATGTTGAGATTCATTCACTCATTCTTTCTTTCTTTCTTTCTTTTCTTTCTTTATTTCTTTCTTTCTTTCATTTTTCCTTCCTTCTTTCTTTCTTTTTTCTTCCTTCTTTCTTTCTTTTTTCTCTCTTTCTTTCTTCTTTCTTTCTTTCTTTCTTTCATTCATTCATTCTTTCTTTCTTTCTTCTTGTCATGTCTTTCTTCCTTTCTTCCGTTGTTCTTTCTTTCTTTTTTTCTTTCTTTGTTCCTTTCTTCCGTTGTTCTTTCTTTCATTTTTTCTTTCTTTCGTAATGGGGAATATTATGTTGCTATTACTCGCCCATTGATATCAATAAATTGCACGCTGCCACCATTCTCTGTTTGTATGTGTTAGTACTCTCAGCTTAACATATTACCCACAGCCTTGAAGGGTATGTTTTAATAACGGCATATATATCCCTTGAAAGTGCACTTGTTAGATCCTTCTTCGAACACATTAGATCCGAGGTAAATAAATTCTCGGTCTGTTTCAGCCATTACATTATTCGCTCTTGTCTTTGCCCACGTATGTTTGATAAATATCATTTGTTAGACTGTCTCTCTGTTTAACCGTTACGTTATTCGCTCTTGTCTTTGCCCACGTATGTTTGATAAATATCATTTGTTAGACTGTCTCTGTTTTAACCGTTACGTTATTCGCTCTTGTCTTTGCCCACGTATGTTTGATAATATCATTTGTTAGACTGTCTCTGTTTTAACCGTTACGTTATTCGCTCTTGTCTTTGCCCACGTATGTTTGATAAATATCATTTGTTAGACTGTCTCTGTTTTAACCGTTACGTTATTCGCTCTTGTCTTTGCCCACGTATGTTTGATAAATATCATTTGTTAGACTGTCTCTGTTTTAACCGTTACGTTATTCGCTCTTGTCTTTGCCCACGTATGTTTGATAAATATCATTTGTTAGACTGTCTCTGTTTTAACCGTTACGTTATTCGCTCTTGTCTTTGCCCACGTATGTTTGATAAATATCATTTGTTAGACTGTCTCTGTTTTAATCTCTATTGTACTTTATTCGACAAATAAATGCATATAAATGCGAAGCTGTAGTGAAGATGATTGTAAAGGAGCAATTAGAAAATTGAACAAAAAATGATGTTGCTAAAGCTTTACGTAGAAGGTTAGTAACCAATAAAATATCCCCCCACACATTTTTAGAACCTTCCCCCTCCCCCTGTGTTTTGGCATAACCTATAAAATACCCCCCCCACATATTTTTAGAACCATCCCCTGTGTTTTGGCGTAACCTATAAAATATCCCCCCCCCCACATATTTTTAGAACCATCCCCCTGTGTTTTGGCGTAAATTATAAAATATCCCCCCCCCCACTTATTTTTAGAACCTTCCACCTGTGTTTTGGCGAAACCTATAAATATCCCCCCACATATTTTTAGGACCTTCCACCTGTGTTTTGGCGAAACCTATAAAATATCCCCCCACATATTTTTAGAACCTTCCACCTGTGTTTTGGCGAAACCTATAAAATATCCCCCCACATATTTTTAGGACCTTCCACCTGTGTTTTGGCGTAACCTATAAAATATCCCCCCCCCCCAATACATATTTTTAGAACCATCCCCCTGTGTTTTGGTGTAACCTATAAAATATCCATTTCCCCCCTCCCCCCCCCCCCCCACATATTTTTAGAATCAACCCCCTGCGTTTGGGCGTAATCTATTAAATATCCCCCCCCCCATATTTTTAGAACCTTCCACCTGTGTTTTGGCCCTCCTATTAGTTGGTCAGCGACACCAGGTATCCTGTGCGGACTAGCCCTCGTTCATTCTCCTCCAGGTCAGATCGCATTATACAGGGAAGAAATTTTTACTTTTATTTCTCATTCAGGTTCGAGATTATTTTGTTTTAGATATTTCATTATTAGTTACCTGCGTGGTGTTCATTTATATTTACTTATGTGTGTGTGTGTGTGTGTGTGTGTGTGTGTGTGTGTGTGTGTGTGTGTGTGTGTGTGTGTGTGTGTGTGTGTGTGTGTGTGTGTGTGTGTGTGTGTGTGTGTGTGTGTGTGTGTGTGTGTGTGTGTGTGTGTGTGTGTGTGTGTGTGTGTGTGTGTGTGTGTGTGTTTTTCTTCCTGCAGAAGTTCTATCTTCGACAAACATCTTTTAGTTCCCAGTGAAGCACAGGTCTTCGACAAACACTTTTCAACTCCCAGTGGAGCACAGGTCTTCGACAAACACATTTCAACTCCCAGTGGAGCACAGGTCTTCGACAAACACCTTTCAGTTCCCAGTGGAGCACAGGTCTTCGACAAACACCTTTCAGCTCTCAGTGGAGCACCGGTCTTGGACAAATACCTTTCAGTTCCCAGTGGAGCACAGGTCAAGTCTTCGACAAATACTTTTCAGCTCCCAGTGGAGCACATGTCTTCGACAAACACCTTTCAGCTCCCAGTGGAGTACAGATCCTCGACAAGTACCTTTCGGCTCCCAGTGGAGCACATGTCTTCAACAAACACCTTTCAGCTCCCAGTGGAGCCCATGTCTTCGACAAACACCTTCCAAACTGTTCTTTTTTCTTGCTGTTCTTCTAGGTTCATTCCATGTCTTCCCCATCATCTTCATCCCTGCTTCAATCTTTCTTCTCCAAGAATATCTTGACCTTCTGCCAGCTGTTCTCTTAAGCTGTCTAGTATCTTTTCTCTTTCCTTCCCTTTATTTCTTCGTCCCTCAAGTTTCCCAGTTGTTACAATATATTCCAGCTGTTCTCTTCTTATTACATGGCCAAAAGTGATGATTGTTTGTCTGTCTTACTGCCCAGATATATGTAAGAGTGTACGTCTAGTTATCTGTTTCTTTTATACTTTCTTATATTTCATTAATTATTTATTTTATAGGAATTACAATTTTTATCTGGAAAAACTGACGTGAACGTGAATGGGGAATGATAAGGGAGAATCTCCTTTGTGTCAATACAAGATTATGTTAAGAACAAATATACGAGCATTAATTAAGATATAAAAGGATAAGTAAAGCTTGCTCATGTTTTTGTTCTTCTCTTTTCCACAAACCATTTTGTCGTTTGATCAACACCTGACAGACTTAGTTTGATCAACACCTGTCAGACTTAGTTTGATCAACACCTGACAGACTTAGTTGATCAACACCTGACAGACTTAGTTTGATCAACACCTGTCAGACTTAGTTTGATCAACACCTGACAGACTTAGTTTGATCAACACCTGACAGACTTAGTTTGATCAACACCTGTCAGACTTAGTTTGATCAACACCTGACAGACTTAGTTTGATCAACACCTGACAGACTTAGTTTGATCAACAACTGACAGACTTAGTTTGATCAACACCTGACAGACTTAGTTTGATCAACACCTGACAGACTTAGTTTGATCAACAACTGACAGACTTAGTTTGATCAACACCTGACAGACTTAGTCAAACACCTCTATTTCTCTATAAATTCAGGCATTCTTTGAGACTGATGGAGGCCTGTCCATTCATTAATGTTATATTTCCTTCTATTTCTCTGCCTAGCTCTCCATCTCGCAGATTGCACAGTTC